>JARHVA010002954.1:330000-930000 GCA_037957365.1 Torreya grandis | reverse complement strand
TACTTCCAGACCTATGCTAGACCTAATTAAGCCTCTTTTAACGACTATCAGAGAACAATTTGTGTTTACAGGTGGATTTAGAGTCTATAAATTTAAATTGAGTTATAAATTATGATATCACACCTGTTCCATCCTTTATTTCACCTTGTAATATGCAAAAACCAATGAAAACTAGCACAGTTCAAGTTTGTAGGCTTAAGGGCTCACTAGACAATAAGGATTTATGAAATCCATACTTGTAATGTGTGTATGGACCTAAAAATTTCCAAAAATTTAAATTATTCCAATTTATGATAAACTACCAATTCTTATATTTTTTTGATCGTACAATCTCCTTTTATGTTTTGCCCTAGGTGAGGGCCAATGGAGAGTAAATCGAACCTATAGAGAACAAAATGAAGTTTCAAGACTCAAAAAAAATATTTATTATATCCTCTCAAACCCCTCTATCTATTCCAACCATCACAAATTTATTAATAATCCTAAATTCTTGGCTATAAAGTCTTTATCTTGTTTCCCTACTTGGGTTACCTACAACAGTGCTCACAATACTCAATGGAAACACATAGAAACATAACTCAAACACACCTAGGATTTAGTTATTTGGTTGAAATTAATCTTCTAAAAGTTTCCAATCCTTAAAAAATTCTCATATTTTTGGTAATATGGATGTAATAGGTGAGTTCTCTACATTGCATAATGGAAACAACAAAGATAATTTTGCAAAATGTATATAAACCATAAGAAACTTACAAACTACACACCAAATCTTCTATATTATTCATTCTCTTCTAAAAATACATTATACCTTGATCAAACTCTATCCTTGTATGGACTCCTTCCTCATACATATAATTCCACACTTATTTACATGAAAAACCAAGCTATACTTGGTCTAACTATGCTTAGAAAAGTAATCTTTTACTCCTAAAAGTTCTCAATACTTCAACAACTCCTATAAACTAGTTCAGACACTTATCTCAATGTTATATCCAACTCCTAAATTGGGATTCATCTTGAACAACTCATATATGAGGCTATAAAGCCTTTTTATTGTAAAATTGACTTTTATCTACTAGACAACCTACTCTTTCACCTTTTACCAATCCTATTAGTCTTTTAACCACATATCAAGGTGGTTTTACAATATAAAATAATATAAACATGATTAATGGAACATATAATTCCATCTTGACTCCTTGGTCCTCTCTTAAGTTCTCTTTCTTGGTTTTGAACCTATGCTCCTACATTATTAACCTTATCAAAAAAGCACACTTATATAAGAGTATCGATGAGTATCCTTGTCTCAGAAAAGAAAAATGCTAAATTCTAAAAATTTGAGAACCCTCACAAAGGGAATGAGACTAGGATATATAGAAGAAGAGAGATCACTCAAAAGGATGGGTGAACACGCTATTATAAAAAGAACACCTACCTTGGGTCATTAAATGAACCTCAGCCATCACCCTTTACTCCTTAGCCAATGGAAACTTTGCCACCTTTTTTATCAATTTGAACACCACATGTGGCTTATTGAGTGACTAGGTTCCTAAAGATTTTGAGGATGCATTAAATGCTCCTAGCTACAATTCCCAATACTAGACCTTTTTCTTTGATCCTTCATGCCATCTCTTGCTTGAAGACAAAATATCATGTTCATGGATCTGATCAAGTCATAGGTCAGTCCCTTTTAGGTAGTTGTTTGTTGAGACTATATCCATGCTAAAGATTGAATATCTTTTGCATTAATTATACCTATGCTTTAACTCCATGTTTAGATCATAGATATATCTATAGGTGTAAAATCAATTTAAGAATATTTATTTTCCTATAGTTTCCATATTAGTACAAACCTATACACTATGTAGTACCTTCCTGTATTATAACAGGTCTAAATAGACCCATCTTTTTTTGTAGCAACCAAACCTATATATACATACATGGATCCTCCTTAAAAGGGCGAACACTATTTCAAAAATTAACTCTACTTAAGCAAAAATATAAACTAGAAGTCCATATTATAACCTTAATGGCAATCCACATATGTGTTCCTTGTATCTCACTAAACCACTTGGATCACTCCATGACATTTGAACTAGATCCAATGGCACTAAAAGACCCTATGAAACCCTATTTTTCATGGTTGAAAATAGCTTCTTAACCTTTGTCAAAAATCTTTGGCTCATCTTTAATATAATTGATTATTGAAAATTGACTCAGCTCATTAACAAGTTGACTCAACTCATTTTATCAATTTCAAATTATATGAAGGCTTTTGGATCATCGATCTTCTATTTATTACACGCATCCTTAACACTTTTCATGCATACATTCACGTTTGAGATTCACTAACTCTTTGACCATTGCTCATTATTAGATCTGAATACTCAATCAAATACCAATCATCAATTTACTAAGACCCATTATTTAAAATATAATGGTTAGTTTATGGCCTTAAAATTGACATCCTCACTCTTTTCAAATTGCATTTGCATGACCATCATTGATGGCCATGCGACTGTCAAATTTAAGCTTGATAGGATTTATCTTTCTCTATCTTTAATTTAACATCCCACCAACCATCATTTATTATTTCATGGAATGGTATTGATGTCCTATGGACTGTAAAATTTAATCATAGATAGATTTTTCCCAAACTTTAATTTGACATTGGCACTAACATCTTAAGTTATAGGTCCATCTTTGAAAGCTCATATCTTGAAGAAAAAAATTCATGGAGGCCTAAAACTTTCAAGAGATGTTATTCTAGTCAAAATGGACAAACCCATTTGATCTATTGGTCTTGAGAGCTTTCTAGATGAATATATTAAATACCTAAGTTGACTAGTCCATATTTACTCCATGTGACATCTTGGCAATGGTTGAGCTCTTTTGGCTAAGTATGGAAAACTTAGTGAAAACCAACTGAAGAGACAACTTTGTACATGCATAACTTCATTTACACTTCAGTAGAGGACTTCAAATTTGCATAGCAACTAGGTACAAAGATGAACAAACTCATATAACCAATTCTTCTTGACTCATCCATATGTGAAAGATGTGAGCTTATAAAAATTCCTACTTGTACTTTCTACCACTGGATCCAAAATGTAAAGGGGAATTCGATGAACTAGATGAATCCCTTGCATTTATACACTCATTCCAAGCACTTTTGATGCCCCATATGATTTTTGTAAAATAGTCCATGCTCTAAATGCTTAAAACACATGAGAACCTATATGCTTCATCAAACCATGCAAGATCTTCTTATATGGGCCCTAAAAATTAGCCAACATCTTTGGTGACTCATAAGGAAGCATGTTTGTTATACTTTTAGAACCCAAACCATTTGTCTTATCCAATCCATTGGGTATGGAGTCATTAGCTTCTGTAACTGATATGAACCTCTCTTAAAGCAATAAGGATCAAAAATAAACAAAACACCACAAAATACCTGTGGCACTTTGGAAAAGGGAACAACATAACAAAAAATAAAAGTGCATAAGGCACTTACAGGAAAGCATAAAGATATTCTACTATGTACAATATGTTATAATGGATGCAATGCTTTTTAATAATAGGGCTTAAAATGAATGTCATTGACTGGGATGGGTATTTCCTCTCCATCCAATTGGGAAATTTAAAATCATTGTGTTATTTACATCCATGGATCAAATAAGGACCACTCCATAAGTTATCAAACTTTGTGTGGTTGCCTAGCTTGGCCTTATTTGAATCCCTCTTGAGGACTAGGTCCCCTTCCCTTAAACTCCTTATTGTATCTTTTATATCAAAATACTTCTTGACTGAAGATTGATGTGATTCCAAATTTCTCATAGCAAGGTCCTTGGTTTCTTCTAGGTCCATTAGTTCTACCATCCTCACATTCATGGGCTCCTTCTCCATCAATTCCAATTGATGGGATAATTCCAAGGTAGGCATCTTAAGTGAGATAGGAAGTTTGGATTCCCTTTCATACACTAGAACATATGGATAATTATTAATGGTATTATTAGGAGTCACCCTATCAACCCATAAGGCTATCTTTAGCTTGGTGTGCCATTTTCTTTGATTTTCTTCCATGGTCCTTCTGATGATCCTCGACAAATTCCTATTTGTGGACTCTGCCAATCCATTTCCTTAAGGATAGTAATTGGAAGTAGTGTTGAGGTAGATGCCTAATTTTATTTCACACTCACTTGTCTTCATTCCAAGGAATACCAATCCATTATTTGAAATTATGATGGTTGGGACACCAAACCTGGTTACAAGGTTGTCATAGAAATCCAAGACTACACCTTCACTGGCCTCTTTCAAAGTAATGGATTACACCCACCTAGTGAAGTATTCAGTTGAAATGAGCACCTATTTATGTCTTACACTTGATGGTAGATTGATCATCCCTATGAAGTCTAACCCCCATTTCATGAAGGGTTGCTCCACTTGAATAGGATTAAGTGGAAGGGTTGCTAGTTTTTACTTTGCTACAAATAGGGCACACTTTTAGAATTTTCTAATCCATGCATGAGCATATTTGAAAATATTGGGCCAATAATAACCATCTTTCATCACTTTTATTGCATTGGTTTTGGGTGAAAAATGACCTCTTTTAGGTCCATCATGGAACTGCTCCAAGAGTTTGGTCACCTGGTCATCATCTATGCATTTAAGGAGTACCCCATTAAGGTCCTTTCTAAAAATAACACCATAAAATAATTCATAAGGTATAGATTAAATCTTTAAATACCTTATCTTGGCTCTATCCAAACCTTGAGTGAATTTTCATATTGCCAAGAAGTGAGACATATCTTGAAGCCAACTCTTTTGAAGTGGGAGCATTGTTTCTTGTGAGTTATCTTTGTTCACCAAAATATCTTCATTATCTTCTTGGATGTCATTCACCATGTCTTCACATAACCCCTTGCCTCTAAATAGCTTGGTGACCTTGATCTCTATGTCATATTTCATGACCTTTGTGTTCCAGCCTACTCTCTTCTCATTTAAATCTTTGTTAAGGAGGAAATCCCTAACTCCAAGATGAGAGAGCATGAGATGGATCTTGTTGTTAGAGTGCATGGGCCTAAACTTCTTAAGGATTATCAAGGTTGGAATAACTTAATTTTCAATGAAATTGTACCTTGACTCATATACTTCTAGCCCTTGACTAAAAAAGGTAAATGGTTCCTCCATTACTTCATTGTTCTTTTACATCAACATAGTTGATATGTTGTCAATGTTAGCAAAGGCGTACAAGATGAAGTCTTTGGATAAATTAGGATTTAAGAGTGAGGGTAATTGGAAAATTTCCTATTTAATGGATTCAAAAACTACCTTTATTTCAACAGACCAAGCAAACACTTAGCTCTTCTTTAACATAGTGGTGATTGGTTTGACTAGGTTTGCAAAACTAGGTATGAACCTTCTCACAAAATCTTTCCAAGGAACCTCTGGATCCCCTTTGTATGTTTTGGCAAGGATAAGGATAAGATAGCACTTACTCTATTAGGTTCAATAGATAATCCCTCTTTTTATACAATATGACCCTGTATTTTTCCTTTATGCATAGAGAACACACATTTTTTGTTATTTAAGGAGATCCCATACTCTTTGCATCTCTAGAATATTAGCCTCAGATGGTTTATGTGCTCACTATCATTATTGGACAAGATTTTAATGTCATCCAAATAGACCACCACCATTTGATTTATAAATACTTGGAAGGCCATGTCCATTTCCCTTTGAAAGGTTACCTCAGCATTGTACAATCCAAAAGGCATCTTTTAATAAGTAAATGTCCCCCACTTGGTAGTGAAGGCATTCTTGTACTGGTCCTCTTCTCTCACTAGCACTTGGTTATAACCTAAATTTCCATCTAAGAGAGAAAATCACTTTAAACCAATAACTACTTATAGTAGTTACTCTATAGATGATAGAGGGTAATGATCCTTCAAAGAGACCCTATTAAGATCTCCAAAGTCCACACATAGTCTGATCTCCCCACTCTTCTTTCTAATAAGTACTAGATTAGCTACTCATGAGGAGTGATTGATAAAGAAGATGATCTTGAATTCAATAATCTTGGTCACTTCCTTTCTCATGAGCTCCTTAATCTTGGGATTTATGGGCCTTTTCTTCTACCTGATAGGCTTGGCATTAGCCTCTAGCTCTATTGTGTACTGGGCCAAATTAGGATCAAAGCCCTTTAGGTCCCTATATTTCAAAGCAAATATGTTTGTGTATTCCTTATAGATCTCTATGAAAGCATGCCTTTTAATATTATTACTTATCTTTCCAAGCTTGAGGAACTCGTCTTCAAAGATAACAACTTTGCTTCTTGTTGTAAGAAGCACACAATCTATTTGTCATTTTCAAAGACCTACCAATGAGATTTTTTATCTAGAACTAATGGTCTTATTACCACTTTGACATATGGTAGAACCTTGATATTTTTCAAATCATTGGGGATGTTAAAATGAGCCCCCATAGTTATTATCCTGTCAGCATGTTGGTTTTGGCCTCTCATCACTGATTAGATGTTGAAAGCCTCCAAAGTATTCAATGAGGTCCCACACTCTATGTTTATAGGACTTCATTAAAGGGTTCTTAGTGGCATTCTCACTTCTAACTTGGTGCATAACCAATTCACTATCTGACTTAAAACTACTTGATCTTTCTCTTATTGGCCCATTAAAGGCCATGGATGAGACCTTTATATTCTAATACATTGTAGGAGAAGCTAAATTGAAACCTATGTGAAGAGAAGTAATAATCATTTGAAGGGGATATTAACATGACACCTACACCCACCCTGTGCTTTCTCTTTGAGCCATCAAAGAACAACTTCCATAGACCATAGGATCTTCATGAGGCTTTATGATGGATGGCATAGGTTGGTTTTATTCATGTAAATATAAGACACCTAAGTCCCTTTCTTCAACACCTTCTAAGGGGTCCACCAACTGGTTATCATTCCACAACTCAACTAGGAACATGTTTGGTACCTCTTATGGATGAGTGTTCAAATCTTTCCCTATTAAAAATTCATCCTCTTCAATGATGGTGCAATTGATGTTGACTCTATCTAGTCCATAGGGTTATATATGGAATTATGCAATGGGTTCAGCTTTGATTGACACCTTAGTTCCATACCTTGTCTTAAATGCCAGATAGGACCAGTCTAATGAAATATATCCTCCTATATTTATTTTGAACTTTCAAGATAATCATAGTGTAAATTAAGGAGGCATGTCTAAGATCAAAACATCTTAGGCCACTTAGACACTAGGACAAGCCTATAAGGTCATATTGAGGTCCTTGATTATGCCAGATGGCTTAGGAGAAGAGCCAAAGTTGTATCACTCCTTTGGACTATTACTCATATTTCATACCACATTGATCAACTATTAACTTTGGCATGATTGAGGTACTAACCCCACCATCCATTAAGAAATTATGCACTAGATAGTTTCCAATTATTACAAAAATATAAAAGGGAGGGGGATTGACTACTTTACTTGATTTCCCTTCCTCTGGCCCTTTAGATGCATTAGTGAGAACTTCATTCAACTTTCTTGATGGTTTTTCTATAACATTGATCTTTGATAGTCCTTCTTGAAGGATGTCTATCTAGTCCAACTTGGAGAGCATATCCCACATAGGCACACTCACATTTGAATTTTTCATTTATTCAACAATATTTATGGTTGAATCACTAAGCTTTGCTTGTGTTTTGGGAGCTACCACTATTGTTTGTTAAACTTTTGAGCCTTGGGGTATAAAAAGATTCCTCTAGCTCTGATTCCTTTGGGGGGATAGAATATTTGGAGTAGTAGCAGGTTCATTTGGCTTTGTCATTAAAGGATTAATGATGGGAAGATCTTTATTTGCTTCTTAGATACCATCCATGTTCCTTCTTTTAAATCTTGTGTTTGTTTCCACTAGAATATAGACCTAGATAAAACTATTCTATTGGTTAGATGCGTAACACTCTTATTCTTAATAGTTCATCATTGTATCATCTGATTTATTTGATCCCTAATTAGACCTTGACCTTATGGAGGCTCCTCTAGTCTAATCATCATAGGCACCTCTATATTTAAGTCCATGAGAGCTTGGTTGTATACAAAATTAGTAGCTTGCTACCATTGACCATTGAAGGCTTAGTTAAGGTCAATATTTGGAACAATATGTTAACCAAAGGAATAGTTCCAAGGCATGGTACCCTTTTCTTCTTTAGCCACATTATTTTAAATTGAGACCAAGGAGTTGGAAGTACTAGCAACATTGAGGTTGAAGCCACTTGCCTATTGTAGTTGTGTTTCCCTTATCCTTGGTTTGTACCTTGGCCCTGGCTTTGGTAGATCCCCTTATATGGAGGCCTATTTTTTTGAAAGGCTTATTGTTGAGGATAATATGAACTTTGATAAGGCCTGTTGAAGGCCTATTTCCTTTTGAAATTTATTATCTCATTTCCCAAAGACTAAAACATGTTTTTGATATCTTAAAATTTATTTTTCTCTAGTGAATCATTAGATCCACTAGTATAAGCTTTATCTTGCTTTTGTACAGGGATTGCAGAAATCATTAGTGTAGGAAGAATGACATCCAATGGAGAATAGCAATAAGAGGTAGTCTAATTTTAGTGGTTTTGGTGTAAGTTTCTCATCTTTAACTAGACAATTTTCTACCTTAATGGCCACCTTATATACATATGGAAGTATATTCCCTCCCATAGATTAGACCATTATTGCTATGTCACAATTTAAAGCCTTTAAATAATATAGGAAAGTAAAGTTAGGGGTTGGTCTAACTATGACTAGGATTATATCCCAAGTTTTTTGGAACCTTGTGTTGAAGTCTTGCATGACATCATAAGGATTTATCCCAATTATAGTTAGTTGCTCTACTAGTGACAAATGGTCACTTTTGTCCTCAAATATTTTACATAAGGCTTCCCCTAATTGGTCCCATGTTTAAATAAAATTTTTAGTGAGGCATCTATACCAATATAGGGCTTTTCCTTTGAAATAATTATCCAGTAGCCTAATAGCTATATTCTCCTTAGTGACATTATGGATATTACAAAAGTTGGCTATGGTCATGAGGTATTCAGAGGGTGTTATAGCTTAGTCTATAGTGTAATAGGGAATGATTTTAAGGGATACAACTAAGATAAGATCATAGTGAGCAAGGGTTAGAGGGCTTTGGCCATTAAAAGCTATAAAATCTCTAGGTATTGTCATGGCTATGTAATGGGTTAATAAGGGGATTCTTGTAGGGATAGGCTTTGGAAATGACCTAGGATTAAAAGTCCCCTGATATGGATGAGTATTTATAAACCTTAATCTCTCAACTGAATTTAAAGGTAGTTCAACAAAGTCAAAGGGAATACCTCTTGAAGATGACCTTGTTATTACCTTTAGCATGAGATGAAGCTACTATTCTGTACCAAAGTGTTGATTCCTCTTTTCAGATTCATCAAATGTTATTGTTTGGAGTTTAACTACTATAAATTTGATCAAATCAACATCAACTTTGATCAATCTTCCTTTTGAAATAAGTGTGTCCCATTAGGCATGCTAGAAACTATTATAGGCTTGATTTTCACCCTTAGAGAGGGTTTTCTAGGCTCTCTCTAATTAAGATATAATATTGGGGAAACTTCAAGCTATGGGTATCCTATAATGGGGTTGAACCTCCAAAAAATGTCAACTTCCTCTTTGATGCTCACTTAAACTAATGCTAAACTAATGTTTTAAAGGGAAAGGGTTAGAAATATTAGAAAGGCTCATAAGAAAGCTAAAAGGGTTATACACCAAAGTTAAATGGGCACTCCTATGAGCATGAACACACATTGGATTGGAAAAAAGATAAATATGGCTTACTCAACCTCATAATCTTACTAATTGAATAAATATTTCATAGAAGTGGTTCATAGTAGAACACTAATATAGACCTACAAGTTAGCTTGAAAACACCTTCAAATAAGTAAGTAGAAGGACAACAAACTAGGAAGAATCTCCTTCACAAATTCACTATACACAAGCATGTTAAACACTAATTAAACATAAGATACAAGCAAAGAGTTGATCCTATTACTTAAAAAGGTAGTTCTTATAATATTTTTATAGGGTTTAACCTTATAAAATGAGCACACTTTTGTAAGAGTCTCAATGAGTATCCTTGTCTCAGAAAATAAAAATGCTAAATTCTAAAAAGTTGAGATCCCCCATAAAGGGAATGAGACTAGGATATATAGAAGAAGAGAAATCACCTAAAATTATGGATGAGAATTTTATTACAAAAAGAAAACCTATGCTATGGCATTAAATGAACCTAAGCCACCACCCTTTGCTCCTTAGCCAATGGAAACATTGCCACCTTGTTTATCAATCTAAACATTGCATGTGGCTTGTTGAGTGAGTAGGTTTACATAGGTTTTGAGGATGCATTAAATGCTCCTATCTATAGTTCCAAATACTAGACCGTTTCATTTTATCCTTCATGCCATCTCTCACTTAAAGACAAAATATCATGCTCATGGATATGATCAAGTCATGGATCAATCCCTTTTGGGTGGCTACTTGTTGAGACTATGACCATGCTAAAGATCGAAGATATTTTACATTAATTATACCTCTTCCTTAACTCCATGTTTAGATCATAGATCTATCTATAGGTGGAAAACCAATTTAAGGCTATTGGTTTTCATATAGTTTCCATATCAGTATAGACTTATAGTCTATGTAGCACCTTCCTATATTATAATAGGTCCAAATAGATCCATCTTTTCTTTGTAGGAACCAAACCCATAGATACATACATGGATCCTCCTTAAAATAGCAAACACTAATATAGAAACAACTCTACATGAGAAAAAATATGAACCAGAAGTCCATATTATAACCTTAATGGTGATCCACATATGTTTTCCTTATGTCTCACTACACCACCTAGACCACTCTATGACATTTGAACCAGCTCCAATGGCACTAGAAGACCCTATAAAACCATGTGTTTCATGGTCAAAAATAGCTTCCCAATCTTCATCAAAAATCATGGGCTCATATTTAATCTAATTAGTTATCAAAAACTAAATCATCTCTTTAATAATTTGACTCAACTTGTTCCATTGATTTTAGATTATATGAAGGCCCATGGATAATTGATCTTATATTTGTTGCATGCATCTTTGAAATTTGTCACACATACATTCACCTTTGAGATTTGCTAACTCTTTGACCACCACTTGCCATTAGATCTGAATACTTGATCAAATGTCAATTATTAATCTACTAGGACCAATTATTTTAAATCTCATAGCTAGTTCATGGCCTTAAAATTAGCATCCTCACACTCATCAAACGACAGTTTTGTGACCATAATTGATGGTCATGAGAACATCAAATTTAAGCTCGATAGGATTTATCTTGCTCTATCTTTAAATTTAATGTCCCATTGACAATGATTCATTGTTTTATAGAACATGATTGATGTCTGGTGGACTATCAAATTTAAGAATAGATAGATTTTTTCCCAAGCTTTAATTTGATGTTGGCACAAATGTCTTAAGTTATAGGTTCATCTTTGAAAGCTTATAAATTGAAGAAAAAAAGTCATGGAGACCTCAAAATTTTAGGAGATGTTCATATAGTCAAAATAGATAAAGCCATTTGATCCATTAGTCCTAAGATCTTTCTAGATGAATATATTGAATGCCCAAGTTGATTGGACCATATCTACTCCATATGACATTTTGGAGACAGTTGAGCTCTTTTGGCTAAGTATGGGAAAATTAGTGAAAAATGACTAAAGAGATAACTTTCCACACATATAAATTCATTTCCACTTCAATGAAGGACTTGATATTTGGTACATAGCAACTAGGGACCAAGATGAACAAACCCATATGACCAATTCTTCTTGACCCATCCATATGTGTGATATATGGCCTTGATAAATTTCCTACTTATACTTTCTACCACCAGATCCAAAATGTAATGGGGAACTTGATGAAGAACTAGATAGATCCCTTACATATCTATAGTTATTCTAAGCACATTTGATACCCCATAGGGTCTCTATAAAATAGTCCATACTCCAAATGTGTAAAACACATGAGAACCTATATGTTTCATTATAACATGCAAGAGCTTCTTATATGGGCCCCAAGAAAATGGCCAATAAAGACTAGAGTGTAGGCTACACATACTATGAATCTCTAATAGGCCAAAATGAAGAGAATTTTTTATAAGAGGGTCATTGATAGAAGTTTCCAAGAAAAATATTTAGTGCTCAAGTGGGATGAATATAGAGTGAAATCTAGAAGGCATACTAAGTTTGACATAATATGGAGTGGTCTATATACAATAATCAACCTCAAGCAATCCAAAGCTTTCCATCTTACTAAATTTAATGGAGAGAAACTACCTATCCTAGTCAATGGGATCTATCTTAAACACTATCTCCATTAATTATGGTATCAATTATAAATAAGTGGATTAGATGTTTCTCATTTCCCTGAGTGCTTTGCACACCTTATTTTAGGATAGTTCATTTCCCCTAAGTGCTTGTACATAGTGTTTCTCTTACCTTAGATCTCTTTCCTCTAAGTTCCTTGGCATAATTATTTATTTTACTAGGAGGGTCTCAATCCACTCTAAATTTGAGGATATAAAGCTAGTACATTTGTAGGTAAAAGGACAAAAAGTTTTAGAGACTCTGTGCCTAATGGATTGCTTCAAAGGCTTATAGATTCCCACATAGCAGGCAAGCATCCCATAGAGGTCACCAAAATTATTGACTTTCTAAGTCACCCTCAACCTATGTAGAACTCATAAAGGCCCTATAGA
This sequence comes from Torreya grandis, assembly GCA_037957365.1. Lineage (NCBI taxonomy): Eukaryota > Viridiplantae > Streptophyta > Pinopsida > Cupressales > Taxaceae > Torreya > Torreya grandis. Next base: position 917,149 of record JARHVA010002954.1, on the reverse strand, counting down.
ATATTTGTGCACTTGTGAAGTGTAAGGTTCTTAAAATTAAACCATGTGCAGATGTTTCCCATTTGTACCTACACCTACAATAGTTATCATAGATCTTCACATTGAATAAGTGATGATTCGCACCCATTAGGAATTATTTATGTCCATCCCATAGAGGATCCTTCATTTCATGAGCCAAATGGCATGCAAGTTTAAGAACACATATCCCTAGTCTTTAGATAGCACAGGTAAAAGTGCATAGGAAGTAGTTCTAAATTGTAAGGAATGCACCTAGATCCTTCTAGTTCCATGTTCCTTCTTATTTAAAGGGTCCCTATACCTTTAGGATGGAGTATCATACCAAATATAAAATTTTTTCTTCTTTGATCTCATATATTATAGACTATGATATATGTTATACACGTACCACTTCATGGACTAATATGGATCCTAGGTGTAAAGTAATGATGTGATAGTTTAAGGGAGGCCCACATAGTGATTAACAAGTGGTAACAAGGTATAAAGAAGTAGTTAGAAAAGTATTTAAGTAGTGTTCAAATCCTTATCAGGATAAGTAAATATAGTAGTGTTCAAACATCATAATATGAGTACACACCACCCCTTTGACTTTTTTAGGAATCTTCCACTCTTAGACACACACGTGGATCTAGAATGAACCCTACCACCAACTCCCAAATCTGAATCACTAGGAAAAATTCAAGAAGCATGGGCATGGCACCATAATAGAATTAAAAGTTGTATCTACCACCCCAAGCGGTGAATTAATTGTAAAATGGCTTGATCTTATAAAAGCCTTATTCTTCATCATAAAAAGGGGTCGACACTTTTTTAGAAACCTCACACTACCAAAATTTTCCCTCCAAGAGTACTTATATGGGTTGAACCTTGCAAGTTAATGATAATTAAGTTCACCTCTCTCTATTATTCTTAAACCATGTGTGATATTTGTGTTTATTGATCCTTGTCTATGGGTAATATTTACCCATCTCATCATTATACATTTCCATTACCATTGTGTAGAACTTGAAACTCACTTGCAAGTCATATCCTATGAGCATTTGGGTCTATGTAGACATTGTCTATGGATCATTTGTCATCCCTCTTAGTGTTGCATTGTGTTCTCTCACCTCTATGCAAAATATTTATGCATTTATAATGGCCATGGTAAAGTCTATGTGATAACATCTTGTTCTTAAATATCTATAGTGTGTTCATGGAAATAAGAGAACTTGCTCTATTCTTAGTGTATCACCTTTTATTTTCCATTAAATTCTTACCTTCTCCCTCCCTTTTCCCTCAAAAATCCTAGGTTTAGATTATTTGTAGATTTACCTTTCTACTTTTTAGGTTTGTGTGTTGGTCTTAAACTAGGTGTACTTAGAATAAAATGAATTTGGCCTACTCTAAAGTCTCATCCCAAGGAGCACAAGGGTACCATGCTTTGGGGACATTCCCATCATTGCAATGAGATAATAAATGCTCAGTGCATATAGATGAGTAATAAAAATCATGTTCCTAATGTAAAACACTCTTGTACCTTGCATAAGGCATTTGCACTTAGCACCCCATCATAGAACATCCGTGTGCATCAAAACATCCATGGGTGTATGTTTCAAATGACAACAAGAACCTTTCCAATAATTTATTTATAACATCGATTCATCCAATCCTCCCCAACCTTAAAATGGATCATCCAATTCAACCAGTTTAAAAAAACCCACCCTCCCTTGAATCTAGAAGCACTTAAGTATAAATTTTCACCCTATAAACCCATGAGGTTTGATCCTTCCAAACCTCATCCAAAATGGTATGATCCTAATAATTTTTTTTTGTGGCATGCTACTATAGGTCATTTTCATGGGTCTTATTATGATCTTCATCAATTCCTTCTTGTTTCCTTGCTTGGTCCACATTTCAATATTGATACTCTAATAAAACAACATTATCAAGACTATCTTCAAGCCTTACAAATTCAATCTAAAGAAAAATAATCACATCAACATCAACTACCTAATGAATAACAAAAATTATCCCATACCTACACCTCATCCAATAATGTTATTTAAACCATAGTTGATCCTTCTTCCTACACCAATAAGGAAAGGATAGCTAACATGAACCACTTTAAACATATTGTTACATCCATTAAACCTCAAAATCTTAAGTCACATGAACCAAAGGAGCACCTACTTCAAATTCCTACTCCAAAGTGTATCACACATGGTCCTCCTTTACCTCTTCCTACCTCACCTACACATCCTATGTGAAATTCAACATCATCAAGATATAACAAACTAACACATTTACCTATCTCTAAATATACCTACCAACCTAATGCAAATCATTTTAATGGTTCAATGTTACTTCACTCCATCTCACATTTTGGGGCATCTTATGATACCCATCTATGTGTCCCTTCAGACCATGGGCCATCTTATGATGTCCATACCTACAACCAATTACACATTCATGAATCTTATGATGCCCATTCTTATTCTATAATGCATAATAATAAATAAATTTAGCTTCAAGAAATATTCTAAGACACATAGACCTGTATTTCACATGCTCATCTTTGATAAAGACATTATCATAGATCTTGTTTTTTTAATCTCTTGTTTGTTTGTTTTTGTACACTTCTTTTATTTTCATTTTACTTACACCATTGTTTCCTGTTGACCAAATTTTGACCCCAAGTCAAAATTTGGTCACCCCCTCTAGGTTTAACTCCATGGGGTTGTAAAAATCTTGTCATGGTCTCAAATGGTCCTAAAGATTCTTATATGGTCATATTTGTCCTTGTATCATGCACTAACCTTTATTTGATTTTCATATGCAAAAAATGCCAATTTGGCCACCTTTTGACCCATTTGGAATATTTGGAGGTACCACCTCAAGAAGTGATTATTTAAAGAAGATTCAAAATTTCATTGGTGTTATATATTGGTTAGATAATGTTTAGGGGTACTCATATTCTGACAGCATCTATAGTTTAATACCAATCTTGGTAAAAGGACATTTTACAAGCACTTGTACAACATTACAAGATTAGCTTTCAGTTGAAAATGGTTTTTAAGTGTCTCTTAGGCTCCTTTAGATCATTTTCAAACATTGGACCAATTTTTAGGTTGGATACACCTTTTATCCTCCATCGCTACCTTCACAAGCTTAAGAAGACAAATTTGAACTGAATGGTATGGCCAGGAGAGAAAGAGTTAGGATATGAAACTTTGGAAATTTTTAGGGGTCCTAATAATATTTAAATAAGTATAATTGGTTTTTATAATGATATATTATTATTTATTAATGATTACTAAGAGTGATAGCAGGTCATTATGGCTTATTAATTTGAGAGGGGTCTTTTCTTGCACGTATTTATCCACTTAAAAAATAGATGGAGAGGAATGGTTTCAAGGGTGGTTTTTAAAGGTCATATATCTCCCTTTAATGTTTGTTTCATTATCCAAATAATATATATGAAGTGTCTTCACTTTAAAAAAAGAGGTCTTGATGTACAAGGTCTTTTAGAAAATCTTGCTTTAAGTTCTTGTTTCCTTTTCATGATGGTCACTCTCAAAGTTTTATAATGCTTCATCACTTATATAATCTCCCTAATTTTCATGGAATTCATGTGATTTTGTTTGAGATGTGTTTTTATCCAAATTCTTCAAGTGTGTTTACTTTTGGGAAGCATAATTTGTGTTTGAATAGTCTATTGGAGGTTTGATTTCTAATTTTGGCTCAAATTATAGTGATATATCATGGTTTATATTTTTTATATCACATTTCACTATTGAAATCATGAGTAAATAAATATAGGAGTCCAAATGCACACTTTTCAATAAGGATCACAAGTGTTTCCTTCATATGCAATTGTATGGACTGTAGAGTGTTTGGAAAATGCCCATTTCCCATAGAAGGACCTAACATAACTCTACATACATTCACATGGTCTTGGTTGTCTTATTTCCATCATCAAATTTAATGAACTAATATATGTTCTAAGATAACACATAAAATATGTATATATATGTTGACTAAATGTAGTCTGTATAGATCAATTAAGTGAGTTTAAAGTGATATGATGCTTGTCTTAAGCTTTGGATACCATTGAGGAATTATAATGGGAGTGTTAAGTGGTTTTATAGGGTTGAAATACCTTAAAATTCAAGAGATGACTTTGTATATCCTATATAGTTAAATGAGACCTATATTCCCCCTACCCATAGGTCCTCATTTTGGACCTTGACCAACATCAAACCAACACAAAATTTATCCAAGATGAAAATTCTCATAGATAAGATGAAATAATCTAAATGTGTTAAAGATTAAAATATTTCCAAGGAACTAAGTTGATAATCTAATAGTCATCTATAGGACTATGTACAGACTATATATGAGAACAAGTAAGGAGTGGTTTAGAAATGTCACAAAATCTATTATTAGACCTTGTAAGATAGTGAAAATGGAATAATATCTTGGACATATTTAATAATTAATGGCAAGTGAAGAAACTAGGTTCAAGACTATATGTTCAAATCTAGCCCTAATGAGTACCTATAGCCATGCCTACTTAGGTGTAGGGTAAGAAGCACACATGAATGAATAAAGTATGTTTGAAAATAATCTAAACATAATTAATACTAAAAATAATCCATGAATAATTGATAAGTCTATTTGTGTGATTGTGAGGTATCAAACCCAAGGAATGTAGTCGTGACTCCAAACATAGACCCTAAAGGCCACCTACAAGCCTATTTCAAAATCATTCCATCTTCAGGCCTAAAGATAAAAATCTAATAGAGATGTATGAAGGGTGATGCTTAAATAGATATTCAACTAATTTCATCAACTATTATTTAGGTTAGTGACATTAAAGGATAGATATAGAGCATAAAGAAGGTAGTCAAGATAACTTATAAGTCACATATAGGCTGTAGATGAGAATAAGCTAGTGATAAGCCTAAAGTGAAGAGATAGAGATATTGAAGAGGTGATCTGAACCTAAATTAGACTATAATAAAATCCAAAATCCATACACAAATTACTTGGTCTAAGGGTGAAGACCTAAAACAAAAATGTAGTAAATGATCGTAAAAGGGCATCTACATGTTACTCTAAGGACACATTGGTTCTAAGCCTAAAGTGAAGAACAGAGGTAAGATGAAGTTTTGATTCCTATTATAATATAGAATAAGATTTCATAAGGTTATTATGAATCCAAAAGGAAGCTAAGGAATACTGATCAAATTGAGTTTCACTTCCCCATACACAGTCAAGCATAAGCTATAGGTTTGTTTACTTTTTGAGAGTTTTTCTTGATTGAGGGAAGGTAATGGAATATGAATGGGTTTGAAATAGCTCATTTGTAATGATATATAGTGTCATTAATATCTAAACTAATCCTCATACCTAATATAAAAATGATAACATTATTAAAACACAGTCTAAGACCTAATGAAGCCTCAAATACATTCAATCACTAGTAGACCCTGTCAGTCTTAAGGTAAATTAAAGTGTTGAGGACTCTATAGGCATGATCATGATTTTAAAATTGGTATATATTGTTTTTATGAGTTTAAAAATATTTTCATGTTAATTTCAATGCCACATAGGTAGTGGGCATACCCATTGTTTTGTCTCAGACCTTGCCCACTCCATTGGCAAGGGGTAGTCTTGAGACCAAGGAGTCTATTTAGGTTTAAAGGCATAAAACAAGTATGGAAAACCTCATTAAGGGCCCTAATGTAAATTAAAAATCATTTAAAATTTCTCCATAAAATTTTAGGAGGCATCAACACTTAGTTTTCAATCTAAATTCCTTTGAGGTATAGCAAAGATGTGACAAGCCTAAACCCCAAGCACCTTGTATAGTATACCAAATGCACACAAAGGAGTGATGAGCACTAAAAAGTCATGTATAATCATGGTTAGGATTATTTTAAATATTTTTTAACCTATACTAGTCGTGATAATGACTTTTGAGACACAAAAATCAAATTTGACCTCTCTTTAGCCTTATTAGAACTACACATGCCGCCTGAGGAGCAACTTTAGATACTCATACCATAGCTCAAAATTTTCATGGGAATATGAGACATTTTTGATATTTGAGGATTTCATTAAAGAATTTTTTCCAAGTTTAATGATTTTAATTGGTGATTATTTCTTTATGAACAATTATTAAGACCCTAAATAGGGCTTAAACACTACTAAAACCCTAATAGTGACCAAGCAAGGAAAAAAGACCTATAATGAAAATATAATGTAAAATTTTGATCCTAAAAGCTATTTTATGTTGTTTAGGACTCCAAGGATGTTATCCACATTTATTTTTATATTGATTTCACTTGTCAGTATTGTTATAAACACCTCATTTTTGCATGTTTTTAGTGTTTTATAAATGTTATGAGGAGAGAATTTCCCAATAATTATATTATGTCACTTTGGATGTTTCATATATACAAAATTCAAAAAACCTACATATGATATTTTTTAGGTGTTCAAACTAGGCCCATTTTCCAAGGTGGTTTCAAATAGGTTTGAAATGAGACTATGTAACAAGGTGATTTATAGGTTTGCATAATTCCATAGGGTCTCAAGACTTAAAAATTTACATGGAGGTTTCTTTATATCCTATTTAAATTTAATCACATGATTTTGGGTTATTTATAACGTGTTTAATAAGTTTAGATCAAGAAATTAGGGTTCTAGGTAAGGAGGCATAATTGAGGCCTAGTTCGAGAGAGAAAAGGCAAAAAAGATGGACTTATACTCAGAATCAAGAGTGAAATTTGACATGAAGTTTTAAGGACATAATTTATCCTATAATATTCCATTATTTTATCATTATCATTCATAAAAAACCCTACATAAGGAGATTTATAGGTTTTTATGCCTACAAGGAAAATAGGCCTAGTAAGGGCTTCAGGAGAAAAATGACTTAATGGGAGTTATTTCAGGAACTAAAATGTCTTTTTTTAGGATTGATAACATATACGAAGATAATTAATTTAGATATGGTGACTTGAAGAAGATACACTTGACTTTTGAGCCATTTGGACCAAGTTAGGTGTGGTAAATGAAGAGTTTCAAGACACTTATGCATATGAATGATGGAATATCATATCAAAGGAGTTTATTAAGGTATGATAGATGTTAAATGAGTTATTTTAGATCATTTAATGTTTAATTATTTTTTTCAAATTCCATTTTTCATTCCTTTTATGCAAATAAGGGTAGTCTTCAAGGAGCTAGTAAAGGTGTCAAGCCAATTTGTAACCCCTATGCCATTTGGAAGGCTGGAGCTTCTTCAAGACTGAGACACATGGACTTAAAGGTAATTTTGGATAGTCTCATAAATCCCCTTATTTTATTAATTCATGTACACTTGTTAATTCTCCTTAACTATGCCCCTCTCTCTTCACACTTCTTTATATAAGCAGCCATTTTTGGCTAAGTTTGTAGAATCCACCCCTGGTATGGAAAAGCCTTGCTAGTTTGAGCACTATTTTTGACTTTGAATAAAATATTTCAATATTTTTTTGAGTTTTAAAACTTATTTTCTAAGTGTGTGAAGTATTTCATAGTTTAATGACAAGTGATAACCATTTATCCTTGTGTTCAGCTTCCTCTTTCATGTTTTGTGCAAGTAATCTACTCTATAATAGGTCACATAAAGTGTAGTTAGTGTATTTGTATGTATCTAAGTGTAAGGAAGCATATTATTGTCCATAATAATACCTCTTTTTCATCCACCTTGAGAAGTGCATTACATATCACCTTCATGTTTCAAATACTTATGTTAGGGAAACCTTGGATGTTAAAGCTAGTTTTGTAAGCCATCTTTCATAGTGCAAGTTAATGGTGATCTTGTGGAGATTAAATTGGTGCATAACCTCATTATATTATATTTATTTCATTTTATCTCTATCCTTTTTCATCCCAAAAAGCTATTATTATAGGTGATTAGCTTCAATAAACATATTAAAAAAGCTAGCCCTTCAATCTAGAGGTTTACCCCTCTTATAGACAACCCATAGGTCTAGGGGTATTCTCATGTTCCACTCAATTTGTATAAGGCTTGAAATACCTCTCCAAGTGTGAAAAATTGAGTGACAACATTTCCTTTGGATTTTTTAGTCTTATTTCACTTTCTAGTTTGTGAGTTGCATTGTAATACCTTATATAGGATGAGGTCTTCCTCATAAACACACTTTACTAGGATTATTGTTGCCTTTGGGTTCTTCGGTTTTATTACACATTACATTTGGAATTTTTTTTCATTTTGTTTCTTATATATCTCTTTCATTTTTTTATTTTTATGCCATTTTTTTCCTTAGTATTTTTATGATTATTTTCCCCCATTATTTAGCATTTACCTCATTGGCATTCACCTTGTGAGTTGTAGTGTAATACCATGGATATGACTAGGCTCTCCTCAAAAATTACCAAAATTAAAACATATTTAAATTACTTTTTGGGATTACTACTTCTTTCATTGGTATTTTTGGTAGATCCATTGTAGGTAAATAAATATTATCTATTAGAGGTACAATCAATGAGAGGAGGAGGTGAATTAGTGAGCCCAAATATTATAATTTCAATTTCAATCCTTTAAACTATTAACCAATCAGCATATATCAACTTGATCTAGCAACATTAATAAGAGAGCTCATTAATTTAATGCATACACAAGATCAAACACATAACACATAGTTCTTATGGAAAACCCTCATGGGCAATAAAACCCACTCTCAATCCTATAACACAAATAGACTATGGTCCTATAAAAAATTACAAATAAGAGAATGATCAACTCCTTTAGACTAGAAAACATTAATCATATCCTCCTGACCAAAAGTATTTATTGAAACACCTACATCACAAGGAGTAAATACCCCTAAGAAATATCAAATCCTTTATACCTTCTTTTGAACACTTCCACCTTAGAACTGATGTCTTTAACACTTCATGATGGATCTTTGTTTATCACTCTTCACCTTCACTCTTTCACCCAATACTCCCTATTAGCCAAAGCACATTACATACTTGTACCAACACACAAATATCAATTAGGACACATTACATATCCCAACTAACCCCACTCTCCAACTCTTCACTCACACTCACTTTAGCATACCTAAAACAATTCTATCACCACAACAACAATCTAACCATGAGGTCATTTACACACACCATACTCTGATCTTCCTCACAAACCAACCTCCAAGCTCACACAAACATCACCTATCCTTCACTCATAATTCAAATAACCAAACTTGCAAGAGAATTTTTTATGACTTATATATATGACCTATATGTCATATACATAATCATGAACCATCTCTCCTCATCAACCCATCCATTGGGCACACTTCCTCTCTTTTCTCCTCAAATCTTCACTCTAATCCACTTGCACAAGCCTCTTTGCTCATCTTCAACCTAAAAGAGCACTATTATACCATTAGAATTATGACCTATAGGTAATACACACAATCCTTAATCTACTCTACTCATCAACCCAACCATTGGGCACACTCAGTTTCCTCTTTTCTTCACTTTAATGAATATTGTCCACACTCAAGCCTTTATAACTATTTTCTTAAAGTCTAGAAACTAATACATTTGGTTTCACTATATATAGAGAAATCATGAATTATCAAGTACATAATAATCTTTGTTAGCCAAAATACATGTCTTCACCCTTAAGGCATCTCACATGGGTCACACTTAAGCACAATCCACTTTCAAATAGGCCTAAGTCACTCTTAAGTCTTATGGCAACCCATTCATCTCTTTGAGACTTTTTTGAGCAAACTAAGAACATAGGAACACTTTCGCAACTCATGAACCCATGCCATATGATCTATAGGTCCACCTTAAGTGTCCAAATCCATCACATTACCCTTTTATTTAAGCACAAAATGCTTAAACAATATTTTGTGCACACAGTCATTATGAGCAAACATATAGTCACATTATAAGCCTTTGTTCATATATCATATGAATGGTCAAACCTTCATAATACACAAAAAACATCTTTATGGAGTCTAAAACACTCCCCAATATCTAATTCACTAAGAGATATCAAAAAAATCTCGAGTAATCTTCTCAGGTCACTTATAATCCATGCATGAACACATAGTCAACTTTGGAACTCAATAAATTTGTCTACACACACTTGTAGATCTTCAAAGTTATATTTCTAGATGCACCTTGAAGTCTTCTACATATTTTATTTTTACTACACTATAAAATTATACCTAGATCAAATGTTATGGCCCAAAAACTAGACACTAGTCTTTCTTTCATAAATTCAAATATTCAAATGCAAACAGTCACAGTTAAACTTTAAACACTATGCTTACATCTTGTGACCTCTCATATTTAGATCAATCTCACACCATTGATCTTGTTTGAACTTTAATGCATAGGCACCAATGCTCAAAAGTTAAACTTTAGTCACTTTAACCTCATCTCATTGAATCTTTCAATATTGACTCATCATGCACCATCAATTTGTTATATGTAGCTCAATTTTTGATAATGATAAACAAGTATCATTTTGACCTCTTGACTTTAATACACACCATTTATCTCTATCTATATGATTTCCCACTCACCATTAATCCTTGGAAGAAGCTTGATGTTTATCTCTACTAAGAATTAAACATCATGCACTTGGCCTCATCTCTTTGCTTCATAACATCTTGGAGTAAACATGCTTCATCAATCTTGCTCAAAATTTAACTTATGCAGAAATGATTATGGGAACCTTACTTATCTACCTAGAAGGTCAACTTTGCACCTCCATATCTTTTGCTTTGCTCAAGCACATGTTCTAAAATTTGGAACATATTATTACCTCACATAGGAAAATCCAACCATGTATTAAACTAATCTTATAATCCTCACATATGTGAGATATATCACCATTAAAATTCCTTCTCAAAATTTTCTGCCACAAAGCTAATTATGTCAAAAACTACCTGGGAGGCCAAATATGCACTTTCATAACTTTTGATGCACTTTAATGTGTGACCTAAAATTTAGTGAAAAATAACTAAGCCCAAAATCAAACAAACCCATATGATCACCTTCTCTTTAAATATCTACATGTGAGATATATGTCATCATCAAAATGCTTACTTAGCTCTTCTTGCCACATTATAAATATTGCTAAGTATGGGAAAACACTATCAAAATGTTTGGGAGCCCAACTTTACAACCACATATATTTAACTATGCTTAATATAATGACCTAATATTTATCACATAATAACTAGGGGCTCATTTATCATAACCATATAACCAACTCCCCCTGACTCATCCACATGTGGTAATGGTAATGTTAGCAAACTATCTACTCAAAATTCCTACCACTAGACCCAAAGTGTCTAGATGAAAAATATGGAAAACTAGATGAATTACACTTATGAACACAAGCACTCAAAGAATATAAAACATATTAGTTATCTCTTGCACATCCTCAATACTCCATACTCATCCCTGAACATCTCTAATCATGTCAAAACTAAAGATCAACCAAGCCAAATTTAAGCACATTGCACACTTTGTCATTATCACTTAGGCTATCAAATCACTTCATCCACTCACCAAGACACTTCTAGGACAACACCATGACATCACTAAAAACTCTCCAACAATCTCCCTCTTTGTCATTGATGTCAACAAACATCATTTAGCTCACCTTATCTCTCTTCAAGCATTCACTCTAAGAACTTTATCCCCCTTTGACACAATGACAAAGGGGTCACCAACTAATCCTAGGGACCTAAAAATACCAAAAAAAAGGAAAGGATCATCTTTAAAATATGATACAAACTCCCCCTTACCTTGAGTCTACCTCTTCTTGCCTTGACAAACTTCCTCTTGTTCCATGCCAACACTCTCTTCAACCAAGCACTACAACCAATAAATAAAAAACATATAAAAATAAATATAATATGATGTAACTTAACAAGAGACATCTTAGAGGGACTCCCTTTAATATTTTTGATTTGTTCCACATCTTGAGCAAATTCAGATCTCATACACCATGAAGAACCACCACACATACTTTCAAGCCTTCTCTATCAAGCTATCATAAAGACCATTAACATAACTTCATGCCACTCAAAAAATATAAAAAACACTCTCAATAAACTTGATAACTCTCTATAAAACAAACATACTTTTATCTTTTGTATAAACTAAGCAACAATCACTCTTCTTCAAACAAGGCCCGTCTAGCCTCTTTGTAGCCCTACCTAGAACTTGTAGAGCCCACAACTTTTATAAGACACACCTTCAAAACATGAAACTTTATATCTAAATCACTCCCATATGAAAATTTAATCACACAAATTTTAAACACTTAGATCATCTTCTACAACATACTTCCTTCATAAACCAACTACCCAATTAGGCCTCCAACTTAACAAAAACTTGAATAACTTGAGAACCAAAAACATTCAAATATCTATGAAGCTTGATTTGAAAACCCATTTGGCCCATTAAAAATATTAAGTATCTCTATATCTCAACTCATAATTTAGACCACTTTTATAATAAAGCTTAAAACCCTAGAATCTCAAAACAAACAAGGTCAAAATAGCACCTTCCAATCAACATCCACCTCTGAATCTTCTTATACACCTAAATATAACCATTACACACTTTTGGACCAATATTTAAGCTTCCACACAAGTTATAACATTGACCTCCTATAACCCATTCTAACCCTATAGATTAACCACATACAACTATCAACATGACATCACCTCATCATATTTTTCCACCTAGACATACATGTTCCAACTAAAAATACTCATCTCTAGCCTTTTAGGACCTTCACAAAAACACCACAGCAACACTTGCTTCTCCACTAAAATGAGTCTCTTAAGAAGCATAGACAAACACACTTCAAATATACTCCCCCTCACATAATTCACGTCTTTAAGCCACTGAACTTCTATGGCATACACAACTACTCAACAATGCTTAAAAGGCTTAACAAGATCTAGGACTAGGCCTAAAAAAGAGGCCTTCAACTTATAGGCTCACTTGGCATCTACCACATACTAATATGAAAATACATATTTAAAAATGAATTCACAAACATACCTTCTTTTCATACCTTCACATTAAACAATGTCTAACAGCCCCAAATTTCTTCTAACCAACAAATGCCTCCTTGAAGCCTAGATAGAGACACCCTAACCCACAATGTCCTAGAACAATGTGAAACTATGAGTTTCCCACAACTCCTCATATTCATTTTCCTCCTTGGTCATCTAATATTGATATTTATTCTTCTTTTTATTATTATAACTAGCCTCAATCATCACCTTGGCTTTCTTCTTGAGCTTGACTTGAACTGACTTTTGATTTTCCTTTTCTATCTAGGCAGTTGACATATTCTCTGATTCAAACTTATCAAAAAATGTTGACAATAAAAACTCTTGACTTTCCTTCACTTTTGATCCTTTTTACATATTGGCAACCAATCCATCAAGACTCTTGGACACATTAAGATTAGTATCCTTAGTCTTTATTGCCTCAGGTCTCCATACCATAGTTTGACTCTTTTCAACTTTGGCATCTAACTTATCAACTTGACCTTTGATTTTAGATTGATCTATAACACATTCTTCTAAATCAACTTTCTTATCAACCTTTGGACTAATATGATTAGCATTGATAATATTTGGTCTCCATAACCAAGAATGACCTTTCTTATGCACAATGGAAGATTCATGTCCTTTGAGATACCTTGATGACCTATTACCTCCACTAGGATAGAATTTAGCAAAGTGTCCAACCTTAAGACAACTCAAATAAGTAATGTCTTTCATACCTTTTGACAGATTTGAACTATGATCAATCTTTGGCCAAAAACTCTTATTATAGCACCATAAATGTCCATACTTGACAAATTTCATTCTATATTCCTTAGCTCTATGACCATACTTATTATATGTATAACAATGACCATGAAATAACCTAACATACCTTGAAACATTTGGTTATCTAACAGACCTTCTTTCATTGTTCTTAACCTAATCTGACTTCTTTTGATCTTTTTCAAGCTTGCTTATATTGATAACAAATTTTTCATGTGCATCCATCAATGAACCTAGTTGGTTTCCAATTGAATGCTCGCATTCTCTTTAGATCTTATACTTGAAAATGCAGCCATTAACTGACCTTTAATAACTTGGATAGTCTCCTTATCATTCTTAGCTTCTTTATCCATGTCATCCTTTATTATACATGCTTTCTCTATCAAACTTCCCTTAAGATAATTGACTTGTGCTTCAAGACCATTGATCATATTCCTCATTTTATGATTCCTCTTCTTCTACTCCTTTAATTCACCAAGTGCACTCATGAGCTCAGCTTCTAGATCAACTTCTTTTTCCTTGTTGACATATTCTCTACTATTATGGAAAGCTTCTTTATCAAACATGATGTCCTTTTCTTTTGAACACAAACTTATCTTGTCATCTACTAGTTGAACCTTGAGATCATTGATAATATTCTCATCCTCTTTGGCATCTTTCTTCAAATTACATATTTATTCTTTAAGTGCCTATTGATGCAAAAGATTGCACCCTTAGCAAGAAGTCAAGCTCCTACCTCCTTCATGCAATAATGGAAACTCCCCTCTCGCCTGTGGGACCAACAAAGCTGGAGGGGAGAGTCTCTAGATAAGGGCTAGCTCCCTCTGATTTATCTTTTAGGCCCTAGTTTCTCCTACTGCTAACAAACAAAATGAAAAAAGGGGGGGGAATGAAAAGGGAGAGAGAGATGCTAAAAACAAAACCTAAGCCTAGAAAAGTAAAGGTGATACACCAGAAAAGTGATGACCCACCCAGCTCGAATATACACTTTTCATCAAAAGGAGTGCCCATACACTTCACCTAACATGAGAAAACCTTCTGCATCAGTGGGTCAGGGGTTCGTGCAAATACAAAGAGGAAATAACTACTAGAGGCATTCTGAGACACACTGTAGTAGCATATCCACTTCACCTATACTCCTCTAGGGACACTTCTGACAGACCTATAAAAGGAAACTCAAAAATGCACTAGACATGCTGAAATCATTCTAAAAAAGCATTAAGAAAATGACTTAACACAGAATCAAGGCATAGACACATAATAAAGATGCAAAACTTAGAATGGAGGTAAAAATGCTAAGTTTTGATTCAAGGTAAAATTTTGGCAGAGCTCTGCCTTACAAGCCCCGAGAGATTTTTGGGCAAAGTTTTACCTTAAGGCTGAGAGTTGATCCTTTCTCCAAAGAGAAGTTTACAATATATAGAAAGAGGAAGAGAAACTTGGCACTTCCTAGGAAATATTTTGGCACTCTTTTCTTCAAGTGGCCCATGTGCGTTCTAAACCTTAGGAAGAGGAAACCACTGTTACTAATGTCATTCTTCAGAAAAGGCCTACTAGAACAATGTTGTACAATTGCCAAAATTAACTTTGACATTCAAACATTAATACAAAGAACATGGCCACACCTCTTTCCTATAAATAGACTATAGTTTGTCCCCTCATCAATGCCAACTGGAGAAAACAAATTGCGCCATTCATCTAGAAATAACTCACCTTCCCTTTGCCACTTAGACGCTTTGTCTTTTCTACTCCTTGTCTTCTTCTTGCTCTTTCAGCCCTCAAGGGTGATCTTCTGGTAGGTCACTGCGTGTCTTGGGTTCTTTTCAAGATTTGGCACTTAGACAGCTCAAAACACAAACAGCTACTTTACTACCTTAAAATTGATGGTTTTTGGGACGTCACCATCCCTGGAAAAATCCATCAAGTCCTTTAGCGAGCTTTTCCATGGGTTTTTTATGCTTCAAGATTTTTTACCATAGACAAAAGTCTATGGGAATTGGCCACTTTGTCCTTTCTATCAAGTGGCAGTCTTTCGCTTTGAACTGGCACTTCCCCTAAATTCCTTCAGGCCTTTTGTCTGAAGCAATTCCTTCAAACAAAAAGTTTGAAGAAATTCAGAGTCTTTCTCTTTGGCGTGCTTTGAAAATCCTTTAACTCCCTTGAAATGCTCCACAAGGGAATTTGAACCTTCAACTACCATTTGGCTTTGGGACACACCCTTGAACGAAGCCATTGAACCAACCCATTGAACCAAAAATAGTTCAACAGTTCAAAGCTACGCACTGAGCTGATTGAACCAAGCTTTTAAACTTGCTAATGAACCAAATGATTAAACCAACATGTTTAACTAGTTTAACAATTCAATGTTGTGCACTAAGCCCATTGAACTATTCATTAAATCTCCTTGTTGAATTGAATGATTGAACCAAAATGTTGAACTCACTGATGAACCTTGCATTAAACCTTTTGATGAACCTGAAGCTGTTGAACCAAAAGATGTTGAAGCAACTAAATTAAACCAAGGCTGATGAACCTTGTGTTTAACTTGAAGCTGCTTAAACTAAGTGGTTAAACCAATGCCATTAAACCACCCTTTGAACCAGTTCAATGGTTCAAAGCTATGTGCTGATGAACCTACCAATTACATTTGAACTAATTAAACCAATGAATTGAACCAAGTGCATTGAACTTAAGGCTTTGAACCAAGGCTGATTGAACTTAAATGTTGAACCAATGGTTAAACCAAGGCCTCAAACCTGTTTAATGGTTCAAAGATGCCAACTTTTCTTGATTTTCTTTAGACACGAGCCCGAAGAAGCCTTGTAAAACCCAAAACTTTTTGAACTGATCCTTCATGCACCAAATGACTAACCTATTGAGTCTGTAGAAATCTAAAACCTGTAGAGTCTGTAGATTTAGACCTATAAAGTCCATAGATTTAGACCTGTAGAGTCTATAGAAATTCTGTAGAGTCCATAGAAATGAACAAATTCATGCAAAATTAGAAAATGAAATGGCCTAGAATAGTAGGGATAGAAGGGGACCAATTTTTTGGCCTATTGGGCAAAAAATTGTCAACAAATTGGTGACTCTTAGGGGAAGCATGTCTATTATGCTTAAAGACCAGTTGTCTTGCAGTCCATTGGGCACAAAGTTAGATGCAACTATAAAGAAAGGTTAGAAACAGCCCCAAATATCCAAGAATCAAACATGAAGCTTCTTACCCCACATGCAAAGGGAAACACACAAGGCTAAAAAACACTACTTATGCAAACTGTACTTAGGGAAAGCAAGAAAAGAAAACTAAAAAAAACTACTATATACACCTAACCAAGAATATTTGCCTTCCTCCTAGATCAAAAGGGAAACTTCCTAAGTCCCCTTCCTAGCAAGAAGACTTATGGTACGAGGTAAGTAGCTGAAAGAAAAAGGGAGTTGGTGACTTGTTCCTCTTGCCTGTCACCTAGATTGGCTTGTATCCGAGTGGATCAGAATTGAACATGCTTCTGACATTTATGTACTCTATTTGTCCTTAGAAGCTTGTTGAATGTTGGTCCTTCATGCTAGTACATTTCACCAAGAAATCAATGGCTACTGGCTCATCACCATAAGCCCTTTGATCTATACAGTCCTTCTGTAATGTATCATGGTCTGACTTATTTCCTTTTGCTTCATTGAAGACTCTGTCAGACTCATCCTCTGCTTCCTCTTGGCCTTCTTGAAGAAGGGTGACTGTGATGATGTCTAAAATTGAATCACAAAATGATTGCTCATCCCACAGAACATCACCTCTTTGTTCAAAGCTTTCTTCTTCAAGGCCTTCCTCAAGGAAGACAGACCTCTCCTTTTCCTCCTTGATGATCAGGATCTCTAGATGTTCAAAGGTATCCTCCTGATCCTCCTCCAACTTAGGATCCTCAGCATAGTCATCCTCCTTAGTGAAGCAACAAGGAAGTTTATCAAACAGGGGGAGAGAGCTTGCCATGCTTTTGTTCCTCCGTGTATTGATAGAACATCTACATATATGCATGCCTGGTGTCTTCTCCATTGCTAATGAGGTCTTCACAAGAAGCATCAATGATGATTCCACCTTCATTGTCGCTCATGATAGCCCCTTGGGAAATTGTAGATTGGATCTTCTGCTCCTCACTTGCCTCATGTAAAATAGGCTCCTCCTTGAGAAGAGATGAAGTGGAAAAAGCATGTAGAAGAGGAGGCAGTCCTTGAGCTAGAATCAAATGATTCTCCTCCTTCTACTTGGTCATCACTTCATCAATATTAGATTTAGCCTGATATCTCTCTTGGAAATGTGTAGGTGGGGTGTGTTTAGACATGGAATGTGCCATTGGGTTTGAACCATCCATCACACATTAGCTGAGGAATCTCTCTTTAGATTCTAACTCTACAATTCTCCTACCTAGATCCTCTTGGAAGAACCTTTCTTGGAGACCATCAACGTCATCATGAGCAAGAGTAGCCTCATCTTCTTCAAGGTTTTGAGAAAAACCTTGCTTCTCCTCCTTCTTACCCCATGATTCTAGTATTTTCCCCCAATTTAGGATCTCAAAATTGGAATTTTGCTCCTGTGAACAGGCAGTAACTTTGTTTTCTCCAAGGTTTTGGGGCTCCTCCACAAGGTCTAAAAGTTCAAACTCTATTTCATGAAGTAGACTCATCCTAGCCTCTAGATCTTCAATTTGTTTGGCTAGATTATCCTAAAAGAGTCTTTCTTAGAGATCACTAGCATCATCCTCTTCAAGGCTCTAGGCTAGTTCCTGGTATTCCCTCCTCCAACTTGGAATCTGCACATCATGTTGAAGGACTTGGGGAGCTTGAGGAATGTTAGGAAGAGACTGTTGATGCACCAGAAGAGTCTCTAGAAGAGGGATGTGTTAGCTCACGATATTCCCCCTAATGGAAGATTCAAAATATAAAGAATTGAGAAGATTGATCTCCATGGGGGGTTGTTGTAATGCCCTTTGATGTTGGAAAGCTAGGCGCATGGGATTGAGAGCAAATGCATCAAATGAGCTAGAGTGGGTGAGTACTATCTAATAGAAAGGATTTGGTGTACAAGAGGGGGCTTTCTTCAAAATAGGAGGGGGCACATAAGGCTGACTACCTTGAATAAATGGATTTCTCCATTTTGTTACCTCTTCCTCCATGGATTGCAAGACCTGTGCTTGCCTAAACAAACACTCATCTTTATACATTAGCTCCTGCTGATGTCCGTATTGCTCCTCCAGTTTGTCAATCTCCATCGTCTGCTTCTCAAATTCTAGTGCCATTTCCCTTATCATTGCATGGCAACTAGGAGGGTTGCTTGAGGTGATTCTCTAAAAATCTTGAGTCTGATCATAGTCACATGAGGGAAAACAAGACCCATGATTTTATGCAAAGGAATTATACATACAAAAATAAGATTTTTGATGGCACTAGGCTACTTAACCAGCTGATTCAACTTAGAGCCACCATTGGTGTTGATGTAAAAGCCTCTAAAGGCTAGTTGGTTGAAGAACACACCAAAAATTCTTCAACTCTTTGGATACAACTTGTCCTAGTTGGTCCCACTGGGTGTGCCAAAAACTATTGACACAGAAGATTTCACCCTTGGCAGGAGGCTAAGCTCCTACCTTCTTCACGCAATAATGGAAACTCCACTCTCACCTGTGGGACTGGCAAAGCTAGAGGGGAGAGTCTTTAGATAAGGGCTAGCTCCCTCTAATGTATCTTTTAGGCCCTAGTTTCTCCTACTACTAACAAACAAAATGAAAAAAAAGGGGGGGATGAAAAGGGAGAGAGAGATGTTAAAAATAGAACCTAAGCCTAGAAAAGTAAAAGTGATACACCAGAAAAGTGATGACCCACCCAGCCCAAATATACACTTTTCATCAAAAGCAGTGCCCATACACTTCACCTAACATGAGAAAACCTTATGTATTAGTGGGTCAGGGGTCTGTGGAGATACAGGGAGGAAATAACTACTAGAGGCATTCTAAGACACACTGTAGTAGCCTATCCACTTCACCTATACTCCTCTAGGGACACTTTTGAAAGACCTATAAAAGGAAACTCAAAAATGCACTAGACATGCTGAAATCATTCTAAAAAAGCATTAAGAAAATGACTTAACATAAAATCAAGGCATAGACACATACTAAAGATGCAAAACTCAGAATGGAGGTAAAAATGTTAAGTTCTGATTCAAGGTAAAATTTTGGCAGAGCTCTGCCTTACAAGCCCTGAGAGATTTTTGGGAAAAGTTTTGCCTTAAGGCTGAGAGTTGATCCTTTCTCCAAAGAGAAGTTTAAAATATATAGAAAGAGGAGGAGAAACTTGGCACTTCTTGGGAAAGATTTTCGCTCTCTTTTTTGCAAGTGGCCCATGTGCATTTTGAAACTTGGGAAGATGAAACCATTGTTACTAATGTCATTCTTTAGAAAAGGCCTACTAGAACCATGTTGTACAATCACCAAAATTGACTTTGGCATTCAAACATTAATGCAAGAATATGGCCATGCCTCTTTCCTATAAATAGACTATAGTTTGTCCCCACATCAATGCTAACTAGAGAAAACAAGTTGTGCCATTCATCTGGCAATAACTCACCTTCCCTTTGCCACTTAGACACTTTGTCTTTTCTACTCCTTGTCTTCTTCTTGCTCTTTCAGCCCTCAAGGGTGATCTTCTGGTGGGTTGCTACATTCCTTGGGTTCTTTTCATGATTTAGCGCTCAGACAATTTACAACACAAACAGCTACTTCACTGCCTTAAAATTGATAGTTTTCAGGACATCACCATCCTTGGTAAAATCTGTCAGGTCCTTTGACAGGCTTTTCTATGGGTTTTTTGTGCTTCGAACTTTTTTCCCACAAACAAAAGTTCATGGGAATTGGCCACTTTGTCCTTTCTATCGAGTGGCGATCTTTCACTTTGAACTAGGATGTCCCCCAAATTCCTTTGAGCCTCTTGTCTGAAAGAATACCTTTGGACAAAAAGTTTGAATAAAATTAGAGTCTTTCTCTTTGACATGCTTTGAAAATCCTTTAGCTCCCTTGAAATGCTCCCTACCCTCCACAAGGGCTTTCAAATCTCGAACTACCCTCTGCAAGGGCATTTGAACCTTCAGCTACCCTTTAGCTTTGGGACATGCCCTTGAACCAAGCCATTGAACCAACCCATTAAACCAAAAATGGTTCAATGGTTCAATTGGTTCAACGGTTCAAAGCTATGCACCAAGCTGATTAAACCAAGCTTTTGAACTTGTTAATGAACCAAATGATTAAATTGATGCATTAAATCAGTTTAACAGTTCAACACTACATGCTGAGCCCATTAAACTATTCAATTAATCTCCTCATTGAACTGAATGATTGAACCAAAATGTTGAGCTCACTGATGAACCTTGCATTAAACCTTTTGATGAACCTGAAGCTGTTAAACCAAAAGATGCTGAAGCAACTAAATTAAACCAAGGCTGATGAACCTTGTGTTTAACTTGAAGCTACTTAAACTAAGTGGTTGAACCAATGCCATTAAACCACCCTTTAAACTAGTTCAATAGTTCAAAGCTGCATGTTGATGAACCTACCGATTACACTTGAACCGATTGAACCAATGAATTGAACCAAGTGCATTGAACTTAAGGATTTGAACCAAGGCTGATTGAACTTAAACATTGAACCAATGGTTGAACCAAGGCCTTTAACTGGTTAAATGGTTTAAAGATGCCAACTTTTCTTGATTTTCTTTAGACACGAGCCTAAAGAAGCCTTGTAAAACCCATAACTTTCTAAACTGATCCTTCATGTGCTAAAGGACTAACCTACTAAGTCCATATAAATCCAAAACCTGCAGAGTCTATAGATATAGACCTATAGAGTCTGTAGATTTAGACCTATAGAGTCTTAAGAAATTTTGTAGAGTGTATAGAAATGAACAGATTCATGTAAAATTAGAAAATGAAATGGCCTAGAACAGCAGGGACAGAAGGGGACCAATTTTTTGTCCTATTGGGAAAAAAATGGTCAATAGTGCCTTGATCACAACCGTCCACTATTGATTTTCTTTTTTCAACTACTTAACCATCTTTGTACCTACTTAGTATCACCTTCAAGTTGTTAAGCTTCCTCCAAAGGACTCGCTCTAATACCAATTATTAGAGGTACAATCACTAAGGGGGGTGAATCAATGAGCCTAGATATTTCAAGTTCAATTGTAGTCCTTTAAACTAATAACCAATCAACATCTATCAACTTGATCAAGCAACATCAACAAGAGAGCTCATTCATTAAATTCATACACAAGATCAAACACATAACACATAGTTCCTATGGGAAACCCTCATGGGGAATAAAACCAACTCTCAAGCCTATAACACAAATGGATTATTGTCCTATAATAAATTAAAAACAATAAACTGGTCAACTCCTTTAGACTAGAAAACTTGGATCATATCCTCTCAACCACCAAAACACCTATTTCACAAGGAACAACTTCCCCTAAAAAAAAACTTATTCAGGCCCTCCTTTGAACACTTCCACCTTAGAACTGATGTCTTTAACACCTAATGATGGATCTTTGTTTATCACTCTTCACCTTCACTCTTTCACCCAATACTCCCTATTGTCTAAAGCACATTATATACTTGTACAAACACACAAAGATCAATTAAGACACATTACATATCCAAACTAACCCCACTCTCCAACTTTTCACTCACACTCACTTTAGCATACCTTCAATAATTATGTCACTCTAATAGCAATCTGACCATGAGGTCATTCACACACACCATACTCTAATCTACCTCACAAACCAACCTCTAAGCTCACATAAACATCACCTATCCTTTGCTCACACTAAAAAGCATTAAACCTATAACAACACTTATTATGACATATAAATATGACCTATAGTTCATACACACAATCATTAACCATCTCTGCTCATCAACCCATCCACTAGGCACACTTCCTCTCTTTGATCCTTAACTCTTCACTCTACTCCACTCACACAAGCCTATTTTCTCATCTTCAACCTAAAATATCACTATTATGCCATTAGAATTATGACATATAGGTCATACACATAGTCTTTAATCTGCTCTGCTCATTAACCCAACCATTGGGCACACTCAGTCTCCTATTTTCTTTGCTTTAAGAAATATTGTCTACAGTCAAGCCTTTAAAAATATCTCTCTTAAAGTCTATAAACCAACATATTTAGTTTCAATAAAAATATGGATAAATCATAAATTATCAATTCCATAATAATCCTTGTCAACCACAATACATGCCTTCACCCTTAAAGCATCTCACATAGGTCACACTTAAGTACAATCCACTTTCAAATAGGTCTAAGTCACTTTTAGGTCCTATAAGACCCGTTCAGCTCTTTGACACTTTTTTGAGTAAACTAACAACACATAAACACTTTTCTAATTCATGAAATCATGCCACATGATTTATAGGTCCACCTTAAGTGTCTAAATCCATCACAGTACCCTTATGCTTAAGCATACAATGCTTAAACAATATTTTGTGCACATAATCATTATGAATGAATATAAAATCACATTCTAATCCTTTGTTCATATAGCATATGAATGGTCAAACCTTCATAATGTACATAGATTATCCTTATGGATTCTACAACACTCCCCAATAGCCAATTCACCAAGAGATATTGAACAATATCAAAACAAGCTCGAACAATCTTCTCAAGGCACTTACAGTCCATGCATAAACACATAGTCAACTTTATATCTCAATAACTTTATCTTAACACACTTAAATATCTTCAAATTTATATTTCTAGATGTGCATTGGAGTCCTCTACATAATTTCTTTTTACTACACTATCAAATTTTGCTTGAATCAAAAGTTATGGCCCAAAAAATAGACACTGGGATTTCCTTCGTAAATTCAAATATTCAAATACAAATGGTCATAATTAAAATTTGAACACTATGCTCACATATCATGTCCTCTCATCTTTAGATCAATCTCACATCATTGATCTTGTTTGAACTTTAATGCATAGGTGCCAATGATCAAATGTTAAACCTCAGTCACTTTGACCTTATCTCTTATAATCTTATAATTTTGACTCATTATGCACCATCAATCTCTTGTATGTATCTTAGTTTTTAAAAATTATGAAGATATCATTTTGACCTCTTGACTTTAGTACACACCATTTATCTCTATTTTTATGATATCTCACTCACTGTTGATCTATGGAAGAATATCGATCTTTGTCTCTGCTTAGAATTAAACATCATGCACTTGTCCTCATCTCACTACTTCCTAATATGTTGGAGCAAACATGCTCCATCGATCTTGATCAAACTTTAACTTGTTTATAAATGACTATGGGAACCTCAATTATCTTCCTGTAAGGTTAACTTTCCACCTCCGTATCTTTTGCTTCACTTAAACACATGTTCTAAAATTTGGACCATATGATCTCCTCACATAGTATAATCCAACCATATATCAAACTACTCCGATAACCCTCACACATATGAGATATATCACCATTTAAATTCCTGTCCAAATTTATTTCCATAGATCTAACTATGTCAAAAAATTCTTGGGAAGCTAAATTTACACTTGCATAACTTTTGATGTGATTCATTGCATGACCTAAAATTTAGTGAAAATAACTAGGCTTAAAAATTAACAAACCCATATTATCACCTTCTCTATAAAAATCCACATGTGTGAGATATACCATCATAAAAATTCTTACTCGACTCTTTTTTCCACATTACAAATTTGGCTAAGTATGCGAAAACACTATCAAAATGCCTGGGAGCCCAACTTTACACCCACATATATTTGACTACACTTAGGCACATGACCTGATATTTAGAGCATAATAACTAGGGACTAATGTGATCACAACCATATGACCAACTCCTCCTAACTCATCCACACATAGTAATGGTGACATCAGTAAATTATCTACTAAAATTTTTTACCACTAGACCCAAAGTGTCGAGATGAAAAATGTGGACAACTAAATGAATTCCACTTATGCACACAAGTACTCAAAGCATAGAAAACATCTTATATACCTCTTACACATCTTTAATACTCTATACTCATTCCTAAACATCTCTAATCATGCCAAAACTAAATATCCATGAAGCCAACTTTAAGTAGACTAAGACAAGTACATTACACACATTGTCATTGTCACTTATAATATCAAATCACTTCAT
Organism: Torreya grandis; assembly: GCA_037957365.1. Classification (NCBI taxonomy): domain Eukaryota; kingdom Viridiplantae; phylum Streptophyta; class Pinopsida; order Cupressales; family Taxaceae; genus Torreya; species Torreya grandis. Next base: position 892,012 of record JARHVA010002954.1, on the reverse strand, counting down.
CCTCTCACCATGATACTTCCATGATAACACCATGACATCACTGATGACTCTCCAACATTTTCTAGTGACATGATTATCATAGCATAGGCCCATCCCTTTCATAACACTATTTTACCTCCTTATGATCAGTTACAAGCATATTCATCATTGTATCACTTATTACATAGATGTATCTCTCATGATCCCCATATTTTCCTTATTTCCTTTCATTTGAGGTTCACATCAATCAATTTTTGAGATTACACACTTAATTTTGGCCAAGTCTAGGATTCTTTAGACACCTTAGTCTTTAGGTCCTTTTCTCTGGTTACCAAGTGTAATCTCTCTTGTGTATGTCACTTATTTCATTCATGTTTTTTTATTCAAATCCATATAGAGAGGAGGAATAAAAAATACAAATGATTTGAAAGCCAAATCATAAAATACAAACAAAAAGAAATGAATAAAAATCAAAAATAATATTAAAATTTAGATCACACTAAAAGACATGATCTATATTTGGCACATCTTCTATCTTAGTCAAATTTCAAACTCCACATTTGGCCTCATGATAGTTTTGAGGTTCATTAGGGTGTGGTAGGTTAGTAGACTGGGGTAGGAGGTCTCATTATATCATATACTATTTGGTGCCACCTATTTTCTCACATAAGTACCCAATCTTCACAGTAAACCAGCAGCTCTATAAGGAGTCCTTAAGAATTGGGAACACATTGTGGGAAGGTAGGTCCATTATAATTTTCATGCATATAGCCTTCATGGGTTGTTTTATAAACTTCACTTATTAGCCTAAGCTTTATTTTCATTATTCAAAGTATCCTAAGTCCTTGGTGTTGATAGTTTTTAGCCTTTCTCATTTGCCTAGTGTGTCTCATTCTTGCTAAAGATATTCACATCACCCATGTGGTACCTCATGTTCCTTATTTACATCATATTTCCCTGATATTCCCCTTGTTGGATATTAATTTTAGTTGATCACATCTAACTTATTATGCCTCTTGGTTTATAGTTTGTGAGTTTCATTATAAGACCTTGGATAAGACCAGGCATTTATCATAAACATCCTTACACCATTTTCTTACTATACCATCTCATTCTCATAATAATCATGTAATTAAGTGGTTGTGTTTTCTTACATTTCATCTCAAAACAATCACTAAGTTTGAGTTTTCATCCTTTAGAAATTTTGATTTTCATATATATATATATATATATATATATATATATATATATATATATATATATATATATATATGTATGTATGTATATATACATATATATATATGTATATATATATATATATATATATATATATGTATATATATATATATATATATGTATATATATATATATATATATGTATATATATATATATATGTATATATATATATATGTATATATATATATATGTATATATATATGTATATATATATGTATATATATATATATATGTATATATCTATATATATATATATGTATATATATATATGTATATATATGTATATATATATATATATATGTATATATATATATATATACATATATGTATATATATATATGTATGTATATATATATATATATGTATATATATATATATATATGTATGTGTATATATATATATATATATGTATATATATATATGTATACATATATGTATACATATATATATACATATATATATATATACATATATATATATATCATGTTCTTATTTGATTTTTGTGGACTTCACTTATCTTACCTATGAAACTTGGAATTCTTACATGTTTCTCTTTATTTATGACTTTTTCATGTTTATCTTACACCTTGAATTACACTTCATTTTTAGTCATCCATGTTTTTATTTATGTTTGATTTGACATTCTTATCTTACATGGGATTAGTTTTCACTTGATTACATATATTTTTTAGAGTTTTCTTGCATTGATATTTCATTTGTCATTCATATTTTACATGCTTCCCAATGTGATTTAGTATGTTCCTTTTTGTATACACATAATATTTTCAACCTTTATCAATTTTTGATGCTCTTTATATTATAAGAACCCATCGAGTCTCAATCTCTCTGAGTGTACAACTTAAGGGGTGCACTAAAAAAGGGGTGGGCAGACCATTATTGCTTCATAGGATTGTTGTCCTTTGTTTCCACTTGTTATCTACACACTTGTCTCTTAAAAAACATTCCCCTAAGATTTGTCTCCCATTTTTCATCCTCCTCTAGTATTTTACCACATTCGTTAGCCTTTCCCCTAACCTAAACCCCCTTTTGGTAGTCTACATAACTATGTTGGCCACATTTCCATTAAAATTGTTATTTTCAAAGCTTACTAAGAACTAGGTCAGCCATGGCTGACATAGTTCATAACATAGCTAGTTTTTTACCAATTTCAATACTAGGTTAATTAGATCAATCTTGTCAGCCTAAATTTTTAAAAGATTTTAAGTTTAGATCTACCTATATAAAAACATCCATTTTTCCATTCTTAGGGAGATAAAAAGATTTGATTATGCACTTGTGCTTCTTTATAATCTGCTCTTCCACCATTCTACTTGAGGAGTCTTAGCTTATGGTTTCTACTTGGAGAAGAATATAGTATTTTTGAGAAGTCTTAGATGTTTTTGCCTTTCTTAATGATCCTTAGAAAATAAAACAAGCTCTTACAAAGCACCTTTGGCCAAGGGGAGAGATTGAATCTTGACAGGTTCATCTTCCAAGTATCTCTAACTTTGCTCCTCTCTGTAGTAGATAAAAGTAACATAAGTAATGGATTTTGAATATATTGCTCTATCCATGAATTAGAGTTTTACCTATAAATAGCTTAAATAATATTCTCTTATGCATGTTTAATTGTATTATTTACTAACCCCACTTTGTGCCACAAGCTTTGGTGAGCACTAGATTAGATTTTGATTTACTTGTTATTAGTATAGTGAATATGAAAACATAAGACCTAGTTAGGGTTACTACATAGTTTTGCTTGACTAAAGGCTTTAAAACCCTCCCTAGTGATATTATTTTTGGTAAGAGATCCCTTGATTAGGTCTAATAGATCCATATTGGTCATGACCCTGATTATCTAATGTATCCCCAATCAGAAGTATAAGTAGGATCTATCTTCTCTGAGCTAGGATCGATTTGTAGATCTATTGTATTTCCTATTGCATACATTTTGGTGAACCTAAATTAAATATAACCTTTGTAGGTTTTTCTTTCATGATTTTATTTCTATCATTTTTATATATTTATGATAGTATGTCGACCAAGTCGGTATAGTTCTAACTTTTATGCTCAGGTTTAACACAATCATATCAAAATAACTCTAATATTTTTATGCAAGTCTTCATTAGATACAAGTTACTAGATCAAATAGGTCAACATAGTACTCTTCTTCAGTCCTAAATAAAAAATTAAGTCATACAGGTTGACTTAGTCTTTTAATTAGCATCCAAATCAACAAACTAAGTCAGGCAAGTTGACTTAGTCTTCTAGTCAGCATCCAGATAAATAAACTAAGTTGGGTAGATCAACTTAGTCTTCTAATCAACATCCAAATCAAAAAACTAAGTAAATAAGGTAAACGTAGTCTTTTATTCAATATCTATATTGATAAACTAAGTTGGGCAGGTCAACTTAGTCATCTTATCTTGCTTTAATATAGGGTTCTAAAGAACTAGGTCAAACTAGTCGACTTCGTTTGTAGAACTTGAAAGTAGCATTCAATGTACTTAAGAAAAAAAATTGCAATCATAATCATTCTCCAACCCACCAAAGTTCCTCTCTTTCTCTCTCTATCAATTCAATACTTCATTATAGTTCTATTTTATGAAAGTTTACATTCTTCAAAACTACAATCCTACAATAAACTAAGTCGACCTAGTCGACTTTATTCTTAAAGACTCTTGATTTCATAGAATAGTAGTGACCCAATTGACTTTGTTCTATACTATTTTCATATAATTCCATCTAAACTGACTTTGTACCATTCTTAATTTGGGAATTAACAATTATTTACTAGTAATTAATTTGCACTTTCATTTTCAGTTGTTTGCATGCTTAGATTATCTCACATAGTCTAATTAGGTGGTTTTTAAAATTACCATTTAGTTACACTATTTTTATCTTTTTTCACACACTACCAAATCACACAATATTCAAAATGCATTTAACATTTATCTTCCTAAGTCCTACCTATTTGGCTTTCATCACCAAGGGGGAAGTCAACTTAGTTTTATAGCAAAGTATAAACACATGTTTAATGGTATACATTAGCAAAGCACCTGAAACCCTTATCACTATAGGATTGTGAAGTGAGGGGGTAGGCCCTAATACCAGCTAGTACCATTACCAACACATATCCCTTTTAGCCTTAACATCCTAAAACCATCCATAGATTACTTTTTAGTTCCCTATTTTTAGCTAACTTCCTTATCACACTTAAAATAACACTTTATAATAATCTAAAAACACTCAAGATGACCACTTAGTTATCATTTACTTTTTAGTTGATTGCTTTCTCTCTTATCATTGTGTGTTGTATCATAAAAACTTGCATTGGCCAGCATCAGTGTAAGGTTTTATGTTGTGTGCACCAATTGGACCATTCTCGTTGATCTAATTGTCTATGTGTTTACTTCCATTTATTATTTCAATTACATTACAAAATTTATCTAAATTTTAGCACACTATCATTTTTATTGACATAGCCTCTTATAGACTATGTTTTTCTCTATATATAGTAGTAAGTTGACTTGGTTAACCTTATACTCTCTTTTATCAATCAGATTATGGCACTAAGTCAACTTGGTCAACCCTATATATTTTTTTACTCAATTTACTAACCTATTTGTAGTACTCAATGGACCCAGTTGACTCTGTACTCTTCTCATCTCCCTTTTTAATAATACATAATCAACCTTATATCTAATTGTTAACATTGTTTTTCTATCTAGATGACTTAATTTTTTATCCTTGATTACTCTCTCTTCTTAATTAAAACTTTGTTCATTTCCTCAAAACATCATGAAACCCCCTATTATAATCTTATTAGACAACTTAAATCCATTTAGACACTATATGAGGTATTATTTTATCCTTTTCTTTACATCCCAAAAGAACCCTCACTCTTGGAGCACCTCTTACCCTCCTTCATTTATGGATTGTAACATGGTTTAAATCACATCTCAAGACAAATTAGGTGGATCCAATCCTTTTTATACATATCAAGATAATTCTCATCTTCATGCCTTTCAACATAATGTGGGAACCATTGATACAATTCTATCCAACAATCCCACTAGTAATCCACCTTCTAATAACCATCCCCCTAATACCAATTCAGGGAGTTCTCTTACAAACACCAACCCACCAATTGATATGACTCAACTTATTAAAAAATTCATACAAAAAATGACCATAATGAAAACTTTTAACACATCTCAAATGATGCAATTACAATGTCATTTGATAAATATTGTTAATCAACCTTTGGTTCTTATTCTTCAAGCCAATCCAAATTTTATTCCTCCACCTCTTAGATATGCTTGAATAAATGTTATCCCTCAACCTAACATGAATAAAAAAATGCTTAAGAAAATAAAAAATGAGACCTTTACTTGTTTCATCATGTCTATTAATTTAGTTAATATATCTCCAACTATCAAGTATGATGGTACTAAAGACCCTACATCCCTTCTTAAAGCATTTATTAATCTTTATAAAGAGTGGATCCAAACTAATACTTTCACCACAACTAAAATTCTAGTTAAAACATTTACATATGATGTATTATAATGGTACAACCAAATTCCCAAACATTCCATTTGGAAACTTGAGTATTTAGTCAATCCTTTAGTTAAAGATTTTTAACATATTGACCTTCCCAGAAATTGCCTTAGCCATTTCATCAATGCTAAGTAATCTCCCACTGAATCAACTCATGATTTTATCAAATGATGGAAAACTCTATCCCATAATTCTGACCATAACATGATAGATGATAATTTTTTCAAAATCTTTAAAACTTCTTTAACTCCTTCACTTCAATATAAGGTTTGAACTTTTGCTCCTCAAATGATTAATGAATCTCATGATCAAGCTAAATTTCAAGACTTCCTCATGAAGAAATTTGAACCTAATACCAAATTAATTAAAGTATAGTTTCAAACTTATACCAATTCCATCATCAATAATAATCCTCAAACCAAACCAAGAGTTTTTAAATCTTATAATATCCATCCTCTCACACACCACTAATTATACAATAAATGAAACAATTAGTATCACCCTCTAAACCCTTTATTTATCCTAATGATCCTCCTCAATGGTGTGACCCTAATCAATTTTATTGGTTCCACATCGACATTGGTCATTCCCATGAAACTTAATGAGGGATTACTAAATTTATTATCTCCTAAATGTTTGGTGATTCCTTCAATCATGAAGCCATGATCCAACTTCGTCATCAAGAGTACAACACTGCTTCTCAAAAATGACAAGATCCAAATCTTCTTCTTCTAATAACCAAAAATATTTTCCCACATCTAATAATCAACAAAATACCAAGGATGTGTGTGTTATTGATGTTGACTATAACCAATATTACAATAATTCTCAATATGTTAACACATCTAAGTTCAACTATCATCACAAAATAGCTCATAAGTATCTTGTCAGAAAACCTAAGAAACCATCTTTGGAAGAACAACTTCTCAAAGATACTACGACCACTCATTTAGATTTGAAAGCCCATGAGGAACCACCTCCTTCTTCCAAACCCAAAAAACTTCTATTCCCTCTAAATATACCTTACCTTCTAAACCTTGCACTAGTTCTTATTCTAAATCCCATTGGAATTTTCTCAACTAACTTAACTCCATGCCTTGTAAGATTCCACTTATGGAGTTAGTTCATAGTTCCCCTTATCATCGCAAGTTCCTCATGTAACAATTACAAGAAATTTAAGATCCATATTCTATAGATGAAGAACCACCCTCTATTGAGCCTCAACCTACCAATGTGCATACCATTTAACCCATTTGTCCTTATTCAAATACTTCTATTAAATTTCTTGAAGGATACATGATTATGACAAAATCCTTTTTTGTGTTGATGATCCACCCCTATTCATTAAAATATCCATCAAAACTACCCTTATTCATAAAGTTTTAATTGATGAAGGGTCTAGTATTAATGTGACATCTTTTTAGCTCATCCAACAACTTAGCTATAATAAGGATCATCTTAATCAAACCCACCTCACCTATCATGGATTTGATGGAACTAATCAAAAGCCACTTAGTTGTATATGGCTTCCCCTAACAATTAGACCTAAGACCATTCAAACTAAACTTATGGTCCTTAGTATTCCCCTATCTTATATCATACTCCTCAGTCAACTTTGGACTCATAGAATGAGGTCCATCACTTATTTTGGTAGCCAATGCATCAAATTCCTACATAACTACAAATAATATAAACATGAGGCTAATCCCAACCTTGGAATATTAAACTTCCCAATCCAAAATATCAATATCACATTCCTTCCATCAATAAGGTTCCCTTTCCTAAATTCATCAACATTAATCCATTCTTATTATGGCCCTCTTCCAACTTTACCTAGTGATGAATTCATAGAACCTCAATTTCCTCGACAACATCACAAACTTAAGAATTTCAAAAATAAATCCCCTTGTTTCAACAAATTCATTACTAGCATCAACCCTAAATTTAATCTAATTTCTTCTTTACCAAATTCACCATATCATTTCCAAGATGGAAATGTTATGCTTATCAAATAAACTAATCACATCGAATATGGTACTTCATCATGGCCTTGACCTATTATAGTTTCTTGCAAACTCACACCTACTGAACATGATAACTTTAGATTTTTTTATAAATATCATGAGATCTTTACCTATTCCTATGAGGATATGATTAGTATTGACCCAATAATTATGGTACACAATATCATCACTTATCCCAATGCTAAACTTGTGTGCCAAAAACAACATAAATTTCCACCCAAGTTTTCTACCTTATGCCATAAATAAATTATCAAAATTATTGATGCTAAGTTTATCAATCCAATGGACTATTCTGAATGGGTTTCTAAAATAGTCCCTATTCACAAAAAAATTCATTATGGTCATTCACATTTGCATTTATTTATTTAATATTAATCTTTCTTGTCTAAAGGATAATTTCCCTCTACCTTCAATAGATGCCATTATTGATTCCATAGTTGGTTATGAAATGGTGTCCCTTATGGATGGTTTCTTGGGATATAACCAAATTCACATTACCCCCAAAGACCAACATAAGACAACCTTTACCATGGAATTGGGCACTCATTGCTATGTTAAAATTCCCTTCGACCTCAAAAATGTCAGAGCTACCTATCAATGGGAAATGACTCATATCTTTAATAATCTTATTCACAAAATTGTAAAAACCTATGTGGATGACCTCATTCCTAAATATAAATGTCATAAGACTCATCTTTCTAATCTTGCCATCATCTTCAACTACATTCTTAAATACAAGGTTAGACTAAATCCTTACAAATGTGTTTTTGGTGTCACATATGGTAAACAATTAGGATTCTTAGTTTCTCTCTATATCATCAATGTTGACCCTCCCAATAGTAATGTTATCATCAACATGCCCATCCCTTGATCCATTATGGACATTCATACTCACCTTAATAAACTTAGGGTAATTAGATGATTTATCCCTAAAATGGCTTACCATATATATTATGTCAATTCTCTTCTTAAGAAAGGTAATGCCTTAGAGTAAATAGATCCCTGTTACAAAGAATTTGATAATATGAAAGAATCATTGCTTCACCCACCTACTCTTCATCTCCCTTAAAATAATCAACCTTTGATCCTATATACCTCATCCACACCCATATCAACTTGGGCAATTGTTTCCCAATAAGATGATATTAGAAGAGAATATTCCATCTACCATATCAGTCGAGGCCTCATTGATTATGAGAAATGTTACACAAAAGTTGAATGTAATTACCTTGCCATATATTTTGCCACTAAAAAACTTTGACATTATATGCTTCATCAAACCACTTATGCTATCATCCATTCCAATCCCCTTCGTCACTTCTTATCCAAATACTTTCTTCTTAGAGACAGAATTGGCAAGTGAATGGTCCTCATGGAATTTGATCTCTGAATTATTACCCAAAAAGTTATCAAAGTAAAAATCATCATTAATCAAATTGTTGCAACTCCTATGCCAGCTACCAACCACCTTCAAGATAGTCTTCTTGATGATAATATTCTCTATATTTCTCAACCAAAACATATCCCTTAAATATTACTTCCATAACTTCATTGTTTATCTTGACACCAATAATCTTGATGAATATGCTATCTTCTCCAATACTACTAATCAAAAGTAATTATCAAATAACTTCCTAAAATTAATGTTGATTTACACAAGGATACTTGGACCCTTCATTTTGATGGCACTAAATGCCTTCAAGGAGCTAGTTTAGTTTGTATTATTATGATCCCTCTTGTCAAAACCATCCCATTATATTTTTGCCTAACATTCAATGTCATTAACAACATGACAGAGTACAAAGCTTTAATCTTAGGCATGAGATCCACCCTTGATTTAGATATCCAATACCTACATGCTTTAGGTGAATCCCAACTCATTTATCACCAAGCCAATGGTGATTACCAATTCAAAAGTGAGAATCTCATTTATTATCATCAAATCACAACCATTCTTGCTAAAGTTTTCATTTTTTTCATCATCGAGCCTATCTTTTAAGATAAAAGTTCTATTGTCAATTCCTTTGCTTCTTCAGCATCTCTTTTTCATCTGCACCAAGTTCTTATTGATCCCACTTTTATTATCTAAATAATAAAATCTCCATCTTGTATTTAATCACAAGATTCAGTTATCTACCACATTAAGGCCATACCATTTGATAAATCCCATAGTATAAAGACATCATTTAATTTTTGGAACACCAAACTTATACTCCCAACCTCCATTCTTGTGAAAAGATCACATTTATAAATAATATTTTAAGTATGTATTTTGATATATCATCCTATATTATCATATTGTTGAAGGTACCTAGATATATTGTGTTATGAAAGATGGGGTTCCTCTTCTTCTTGAACAATCACATAGGGGAATTTATAGTGGCCACTATAGCGGACATGATATAGCCCAAAAATACTTATGTATGGGATACTTTTGACCCACTCTTAAAAATTATGCCATAAAATTTTCCAAAAAATGTACTTCTTTCCATATTTATGATAATTTAATTCATTCACATTCAATTAAGCTTTAAACTATAGAATATCCTTGGCCATTCTCCATGTGGGGATTAAATCTCATAGGCAAATTACCTTTCTCTCAAGATAGGCATGTCTTTACAATAACAACCACATAATACTTCAAATGGGTTGAGGTTATGCCCCTCATGAATGTCACCAATACCACCATCTCCAAATTCATCCTAAATCAAATCATTTACCACTTCGGTGTCTCTCATACTATCATTTTAGATAATGGTGGTAATTTCAAAAATAAATATATCAAATAGCTCTATGCTAAATTTAAAATCAATCACAAATTATCAACACCCTATCATCCAAAATATAATGACTAGGCTAAGGCCACAAATAAAATTCTTAATAAAATTATCCAAAAGATAGTTCATGAAACCCACACAAATTGACACCATCTCTATCATGCTCTTTGGGCCTAATGCACTAGCATATGCACTACCATTAGGGAAACATAATTCTCTCTAGTCTATGGTTCTGAATCAGTCTTCCCACTAGAAGTTGAGATTCCTTATCTCTATATATCTCTTCATGGTATCATACCTGATGAATAATTATGTGAAGCTCACCTTCATTCTCTCGATCTCCTTTATGAACACCATCTTTCTGATTTGTAACACAATCAAAAATACAAAGCCCTATTTCCAAACAACATATTAAATAAGTTAAAGTTCTTACTTTTAACATTAGTGATCTTGTCCTTAAATTATACTACACTCATGACAAAGAAGGTAAATACACCCAAAAATGGTGGGCTCCTTATTTAGTCAAAGATATTTTTGGTCTAAGGACTTATTTCCTTCAAACCAATGAAGGCCATATTTTCAAAGAACCCACCAATGTGCAATTCCTCAAGAAGTATTTTGCCTAAATGATTCCTTTCTTTTCATACTTTCTATATTTTATCTATCTAACACTTTTTTCAAGATACTTACATGGGTCTCACACTCTGTAGTAGCTCTCTCTTTTCAAAAACCTTAGTCTTTCCTTTTGATATTTTGGTTTCCCCTTTTCTCATGAGTTACATTTTAAAACCATGGATAGGACCCAATCTTCCTCATGGTTTCCTTCTCTTTATTTTCTACACACTTTTTGATGCCTTTGGGTTTCTCTTTGTGAGTTGTAGTGTAAGACCATGGGTAGGACCTAGACTTCCTCATAAATACCATCTTTTTCTTATTCATTTATTCTTAACATAATTTTGGAACCCCTTGGGTTTATATTTTATGAGTTACAATGTAAGACTATGGATAGGACCTAGCCTTCCTCATAAAATCACCATCTTGTCATTCCTTCTCTAGAATGTGTTTTATACTAATTACAAGTTTTGGATCTTTGTTCTCAGCTTTAGATTTTCCTTTTTTTGATAGATAAAATTAGCCTAACAATTTGTGTTAGCATGTTTTCCTACATTTCCCTCATTCTTATGATAATGAATCATAGTTCATTGTCATTGTTCCCATTTTCCTCCCTTTGTCACATTTTTTTATGATTTGAAGTAATTTAAAAATTTTATATTTCATTCTTCTTGATTTCCTTTCCTCTCACTCCACATTGGATAAAACAAGGTTGAAGTCAAGATAGCACCTTTATTTCACCTAGATTTATGAGACTATTAGACATCATTCTCTTTAAGTTTTCTATCTTAGCAACTAAGTCCAAAGTATTCAAATGAAAGTCATCTTTAGTACCCATATTTGGTTTTCCAAATCTATATGGAGGAGGAATAGAAAAAACCATCAAGAAATTTAAAATCCAAATCATTTAAAACAAAAGGCAATGATATACAAAAGGTAACATACAAATCTCAAAAGTCAAAATCACACCAAAAGACATGATTATAAGTGCATCTTCTATCTCCAATCAAAGCTTAAACTCCATAGTTAACTTCACACTAGAGTTGAGGTCCATTGGGGTGTGGTAGGCCAATAAATTAGAATAAGATAATTCAACAAACTCTATGGTGTTAAATACTTTCTCAAGTACCTAATTTCTGCAATATATTGATGGCTCTGTAAGGGGTCATAAGGAATGGAGAACACATTATGGGAAGGTATGTCCATCTTACTTTTCATGCATATATCCTTTATGGGACAATCTAAATACATACTTGTGTGGCTAAGATAAATTATTCAAATTCCTTACGGTAAAAAGTCCTCTTATTTTGACAAACTTAATTTGAGTGTCTTGACTTAGATAAAGATTTCCTCTACCTTAGTTTTTCCTTCATTCTCCCCTCCACCCATTTCATTCCCCTTTTGACAGGCAAATTATGATTCTAAATATATTTTCCCTTATTTTATATTACTTCCCTCTTCTTCACATATTAAAAACATGCTAGCACTACTTTGTTTCAGTTTTATCTACCCTTAGAATAAAACAATATGCTTGAATAACTATGGATTTATTTCTTTCCACCATGGTTGTACATTTTTAGACTTGCCTTGACTTATTTTTACCATTTATAATTGTTGTACCACCCTTTTTTTTTTTGCAGACACTTGAATCCATTTCTAATTTCATGTACTTTTTCCATTATTGAGTGAGGCTTGTTACTTCTCACTTATCAATGTTATTTTTCTTTTTTATGCACATTTTTCCATTGATTATTGAGTAAGGATTGTTACTACTCACTCATCAATGTTATTTTACCATTTTTGCTTACCCATCTTTGTTTAAATAAGGATTGTTACTAATTTTACATTGATGTTTGATTACCATCATTTTGACATGTATCCTTGGTTTGACTTGGTGAGTTTTCCTTTCTTACTTAAGGTTTACTTGTTTGAGTTTTTCAATCTTTAGTAGCCTTAGAATTTTGGTTACCTAATTTACTGTAAATTTTGATTTGGTAATTTGGTCTAACATAGCACTTGTCACCCCAATTTACCAAATTTTCAAATACATCCCATCTATGTAGCACCATTTATCTTGGATTTCATGTATTTTTTCTCTTTTGTTCTTTAGTTTTGTATCATTGGATTTGTCAAAAGTTGTGCCCTCCATGATTAAAACTACAAACACAGTAGATAATGATCTAGAGATAAAGGTAAGTCAAGGTACGTATACATTTACTTTTAAATTATTTTCCTTTTTGTCATTTACTTTCAATTATTTTATAAAATACTACAACTTTTTTTTAGCCTCGTTATCATGTGTTACTATGTTCTTTCTCGAATCACCATCCTTGTTGTGCCTGCATGACAGTGATGAGCTTTGAGTGGGGCATATGTATACACATAATATTTTCAACCTTTATCAATTACCGATGCTCTTTATTTTGTAGGAACCCATTGATTCTCAATCTCTTTGAGTGCATGCCCTAAGAGGTTTACTAGGAAAGAGATGGGCAAAACATTGGTGCTTTGCAAGATTGTTGTCCCTTTTTTCCACTTGCTATCTACACACTTGTCTCCTCAAAAACATTCCCCTAAGATTTACATCCTATTTTTAACCCTCATATAGTCTTTTACCACCTTTATTATCCCTTTCCCTAACCTAAACCCCTTTTTGATTGTCTACATAAGTATGTCAGCCACATCAACCTTATATTGTTATTTACAAATCTTACTAAGAACTAGGTCAGCCATGGCTGACATAGTTCATAACCTAGTTAGTTTTTTACCAATTTCAATACTAGGTCAACTGGGTCGACCTTGTCAACTTAAATTTTTTAAAGGGTTTAGGGTTAGATCCACTAATATAAACACATTGATTTCTCAATTCTTAGGGGGACAACAAGAGTTAATTATTCATGTGTTTCTTTATAATCTACTCTTATACCATTCTACTTGAGGGGTATTAGCTTAAGGTTTCTACTTGGAGAAGAATCTAGTCTTGTGGAGAATTCTTAGATGCTTTGGCCTTTTTTAATGATCCTTAAAAACCACAACAATCTCTTATGAAGCACCTTTGGCCAAGGGAGAGATTGAGTCTCAATGGGTTCATCTTCTAGGTAAGTATCTCTAACTTTGATCCTCTCTTTAGTATATATAAGTAGCATAAATAATGGACTTTGAATATATTTCTCTCTCCATGCATTAAGGTTTTACCTATACATAGCTTAAATAAGATTCTCTTATGCATGTTTATTTTTATTTCTTACTAACCCTACGTTGTGTCACAATCTTTGGTGAGCATTAGATTAGAATATGTTTTACTTATTATTAGTATAGTGAATATGAAAACATAGGACCTAGTTAGGTCTACTACATATTTTTGCTTGATTGGAGGCTTTGGGACCCTCCCTAGTGATATTATTTGTGGTAAAAGATCCCTTTATTAGTTATAGTGGATCTATATTGGTCATGACACCTATTATCTAATGTATCCCCAATTATAAGTGTAATTAGGATATATCTTCTCTAACCTAGGATTGATTTGTGCATATGTCATATTTCCTATTGCATACATTAATATGTACCTAACATGAATATATCCCTTATAGGTTTTGATTTTATGCTTTCATTTCTATCATTTTATTATTTTTCTATATTTGTGATACTATGTCGACTAAGCTGATATAGTTCTAAATTTTGTGTATAGGTTTAACACATAGTTGTATCAAAATGACTATATTCTTTCTAGATACATATTCATTAGATACGGGTTACTAGATCAAACAGGTTGACACAGTACTCTTCTTCAGTCCCAGATAAAAAACTAAGTCATACAAGTTGACTTAGTCTTGATCTATCTTCTTTAAGATAGGATTGATTTATAGATCTGTTGTATTTCCTATTACAAACACTTTTTACCATTTATATTTTACATGATTCCCAACATGATTTATTATGTTCTACATTCTTTTTTTCCATTTATGTTTTACATGCTTCCCAACATGATTTAGTATGTTATACATTCATTTTTACCATTTATGTTTTACATGCTTTACCATGTGATTTATTGTGTTCTAAAATCATTTATCCTTCATTTCTCATCATTTTATCATTTATATAATTGATATTTTGGTTATAATCTTTCCTTAACAATCATAATTTTCTAATTTTTATAAATAATTCACTACTACTTTAACCATCCTATATATACATGCATTGATTCTATTATTAATTTTATATCCCTAAGGTTTCTTAAAAGTAGGTATTGTATCCTCCATTATCAAGACTAGGATATTTGCATCCAGTCCTTCAATAAAAAGGTAAGTCAAGGTATGTATATGGTCCTTTCAGTTACTTACATTTCATTTTAGCATTTTTTTTTTGTATGTCACTTTTAGTTATCTTGATTTTTTGTGTTGATATGTTCTTTCTCAAAGCACCATTCCCTATTACACTCACATGACACGTGATGAGATTTAAGTAGGTCATATGTATACACAATATTTTTATTAACATTACCACTTGATAACACTTTCTATCTTGTATAAACCTATCAAGTTTCAATATATTTTATTTCACATCTTAAAGGATACACCAAGAAAGGGGGGGTAGACCATTAGTGCTTTACAAGATTGTTATGTCTTTATATCATTCCTACCATTTATCTAACCACTTACTATCAACATAACCTTATCCTATGTACTTCCCTACACCTTTTCTCCTCTCTTGCACCCTCTAGTCATTTTCCACCTTCAATATCCATTCCTAGGCCTAAAATCCATTTTGATAGTTTATAATATAAAGTCAATTGGGCCAAATTTGTATCTAATTGATACTTATTTTTATCAATTAATAATACAGAGTCGATTGGGCTAACTCTATTAGCCTAAACTTTTGGAAATGACTAGGGTTAGATCTGTGTATATAAACACATCCATTTCATCATTTTTAAGAGAAAATAAGAAGATATATATATTTCTACTTCTCCCCCATTCTACTTGTGGAGCATAGCTTAGGGTTTCATACTTTCTTTGGAGATACAGATCTTGTCTTGTGGAGAAGTCTTTTGGATGCATTGATAGGTTGTGCAGCCTAGATATGATTTATCCTTACATACCAAAAAATCCTCTTTCAAATAACCTTAGCCAAGGGAGAGATTGAGGCTCAGAGGGGTCATCTTTAAAGGTAAGTATTCCTAACTTTGTTCCTCTTTTGTAAGAGTAAATAGACATGCATTTATACTTCTCTTCTATGAATTAATATTCTGTATACATTGATGTGAGTATATGTATTTTATGCATGTTTAATTTTAATGTTTATTACCCCCATTTTGAGCCACAAACTTTGGTGAGAACTAAATTAGACTTTTACTTTACTTGTTATTAGTTTAGTGAATATGAAAACATAGGACCTAGTTAGGGTTATTGCATAGTTTTGCTTGATTAGAGGATTTAGAACCCTCCCTAGTAAATTAAAATATCCCTTGGATGGGTCTAGTATATTAATCTTGGTCATGACCTAGAATAAATATATCCATAATTGGAAGTGTAAAAATGATTTATCTTCTCTGAGCTAGGATTGATTTATAGATCTATTACATTTCCCATTGTATACACAAATGTCTTGTATGGAGTAATTACTAGAAAAGTATTTGACCACCTCAATTCTTATGTGTTTTAATTTACTTTCACTCTGGTGCTTTTAGATTTGGGTCATGTACTATCACTCCTTGTGAAATGGCAAAACCTTAGTTCTCTATCTTCATAATGACCTTGGGGAAAATGGGTTAGTAGGCACATGGTGTCGATCTAACCCAAAAGACCCAATTGTCAATGGGTGATGCCTATATATCTAATACTCTATAATATGTAGTTATACTCATGTAGTTCTTTTTTATGTGTTGACTTGTGTGTGAATCATACAATATGTGTAAATCAAGTACAATAGTGACCTAGCTTGTAACTTGGAAAATTGAGCTCTTAGGTTTCTTCTTTAATAAATTAGACCTATAGATGTGATGTACCTATGATTTATTTGGAAATTGGGAAGATTTATTCAATTTAATTCTTAATAGAGTGCTTTATATAACTTGTCTTGGTTTCTTTGGTCTTTTTCTAGGTGAGGAATGAATGACGATTGATCTTTTATGTATATCAATTCCTTTGGATAAGTAACTCACATTAAACCACTTAAGCCCACCATTAAGATACATTTCATTTGTAAATTAGATGACTTTAGGTCACTAGACACTTGTGTTGGGACATGATAGTAGCATAAATTTTATTGTCTATCCTAGACACTAGTGTTCAAGGAGCTAGAAAGTAGGTATACATTCAAAACTCGTAGAGATGGAAGATAAGTACATTTTAAGCATTATAAGAAAGATAAAATACCTAAGTCATAAACATAATAATAACCAAAATAAAATATATATGCTAATGGACACAAAGATAGAGTGAATATGAGACTTGTAGAAGTGTAAAAGGTATAGAACTCAAAGGAACAATCAAGGTCTGAGTTTGCCAAGTGTACAAGACTGAGGCACTATATAATCAAAAAATGTCATCTACATTTTCCCCCCACCTTTAATATATTAATTATGTTGCTAGTTTAAAGGAAAATAATGTGTACCTAGGTGTGTGTGCACACCTTATCTATCCATGTTCCCAACTTGAGTGTTTTGTTGGTAACTAACCTACAACCAAGATCATGCTATGGTATCAAATTAGTGCATATAATTTTTGAAATAAATTTAAATAGAAATAGTGAGGTTTAATATTACACCTATGTGTCAATTTAATTGTCTTACCTATTGGTATAAACACCTAAAAATCACCTCTAATAACCTACTACTAATAACCTCTAATTAGGCTTTAGACCAATTTCTACTAGAAATCACAATTTGGCCTAGAAACATTAAAACACACTAAATGATGTGAACCTACCATATACAAGTGTCAATTTTGGCCAATTTATCCCTAAATGTGGTAATTAATTTTATGATATATCTAACTTTATCAGATCATTTCAAGTAAAAATGACATTTTTGCATCTAGGTTCTCTAGATTGCTCTTTTCTACTAAATTTTCTTGCATGAGACACATGCCTTTGTAATTTTGTGTTGGAAACATCCTAAATAATAAAATAGATCAAATGAATTTAACATCACATTATAATTCCAATCTAGTCAAATTTTGATCTAATAATATGATATTTTGACCAATTTGATTAATTTGTACACCAATTTCCAAGATTTGCACCAAAATTGATAAATCATGTTTAAGGCTAATTAATTTGAATCAAGAGACTAAGTTAATTTTCCATGGAACTTGTTAAATATTTCATTAATGGAAATTGATATTGAATAAATTCATCATCTAAGACATCATTCTATAGGGTGGCATCTAAAATCCATAATTACAATAAATATCTGATTAAGCACTCACATGCCTCTTTAATGCCTCTCTATCCCAAATATTTATGAGAGAATTTATTGATTTTAGCCTCCAAAATTTAATGGATTCTTATCCACACATCTTCATCTTGAGATGGATGGTTCAATTTCATTTTGATCAATTATAAAAATCTATAAATAGAAGGCCTCACACTCATAATTTTAAGCTCTCTCAAGCCAAAGTTATCATGCCCAAATGACCTCAAAAATCTTGGATAGTGTAAAGTTACCATACACAAATGATTCCAAAGCCTCATAAAATTAGTGTTATTATGCCAAATTGTTAAACCAAGCCAAAGGTTCTAAGGAGAGAAGGAGCCAAACAACTCCATTGATGAAGACTCTTTAATGCACAAGCCAAGCAAGCCACTCTATGAACCATTTTGAAGCTCCAAGGAAGGTGAAAGAAGGTTTCTTTCATGTTTTAGTTGTTGATTTATATGTATGTTTATTACTAAGATCCCCTAGTGTCTAGGCCTAGAGATGTCATGCTTGTTAGTGTGTTATTTTCATTTTGATTTCATTTTGAATTAACATTTAATCTAACCCCCTCTCTTGAGTCAAATTCCTAGTTCACATAATGGCATGCCTGGTGGGACCTAGCCCCAAAAATTTGATAAAATAGATCCTACAAGTAACCTACTAACCATTTTCATGTAGAATCTTGGAGTATGGGAGAAAAAAGAGTGAAAATTTTGAGTAAAAACACATTTTCTTTGAAGTCATGGTTTTGTCACTGTGGAGTTACAATGTTGTCCTTTGGACCACAATCTCGTAACTAACATACTCATAGTTTTGTCATTTCAATCATGATATTGCATTTTAACTATGTTTTTGGACTAACATTTTATCTATCTATAGGTCAAGTTGAGATATTGTAATACAAATACTCAATAGTAGTGATATTGTAATCCCAAAATTTTACAAGTATTGATATTGCAATACCACAACTCGATAGTCATGATATTGCAATAACATGATTTCATAAGTTGTGATATTATCAATATGAGTCATGGTATTGCAATTAAACTACTAGTGGTTAGCCTAGACCATTAGGGTTAAGTGAAAATATTGTAACTCTCTAAGTTATGGTTTTGCTCTATCAGTCATGATATTATCTATTAGAGTAGCTATATTGTCAATTTTTTTAACTAACCCATGAGTTGTGATATTGTGTTAACCAATCATAGTTTTGTAGAGTTGAGTATTGGACTATGGAGTTGTGGGATTACATTGTGTGAACTCGAGAGCTCAATTTACAAATTTACTTGTTTCATTTAAAAAAATACTTTAAGGCAAAAAAAATTCTAACCATTTCCTTGTAGGGCCTACTTAAAAGTGATCAAAACAAGTTTAATCTAGTCTTTTTAACCTCTTTTTGGTGCTTAAAAAAGATTATGAACTTTCATTTGGTGCTTAAGGAAACACTTAGATGTTCATTTCAATGTTTTTGTGCTTGTTATTCAAAAAATTTAAAACTTAAGGCCAAGGGGCTAAATAGCATCACCAAACCTTTCATTTAGTGTTTTAAAATTGAACTCACTTCAAAGTTTGTACAAGTTATTTATAATTATTTTCTTAGTTATTTTTATTTGAGAAAAGAGGAAGTTGTGCATGTATGCTCTCCCTTCATCCCTTATAAGGAACTTATGGGATCAAAAGTGTCATCTTTATTACAAATTACTTTAGTCCAAAGGCATAAAATACATGTTATGAAGGCTCTCCCCAAGACCCACATGGCTTGGGTGATCTAGAAATAACCTTAAAACTATTTTACTTAGTTTTTATTTCATTACGTCTTGGATTGTGAAAGGGACTTCATTACCTCCCATAATTTCTATATGAAAGCTTTGACCCATTAATTGATCTCCTAACATCATCTTCAACCCTTCTCCATGGGGGGTATATAAATTGGGATCCCCTCACTGATATGATGGTTTGAGTGGTTAGACCATCTATATTAGTATAGGTTAAACCTAGAATGTTTGAGCATGTTAGACATTGCACTACACTGAGCGAGCAAGGATGTAGTGGTTGTAAAAAGGGAAAGACCTTTTTACAACAAGCCAAATGATATGAACCCAAATAATGTGCACTTATTTTGTACACTAGCGTGAAATTTGTATGCATTTAATCCATCTAGATGATCAAAAACAAATTATTTTTATTCAACCCCACATTGCCACACCCTTGATAGGATTTAGGATGTTGTGCTTAGTTGCATTTGGTCACTTATCTTTTTCTTTCTTGGTTTTTTGAGACTAAAAACTTCTATGTTTGTTTAAACCATGTCAAAAACCAACTTTTCTATGCATCACTCTTTTGTCTAAAGAGGCATTATGTTGGCCACTTTATACCACACGTATGCCTTACAATTTTTACTAAACTTGTTTGTGTGTGTCAGTTTACTAATATGAGTACTATCATGATACCCAAATCAGATATTACATTTGTGTCTTTGAGTCTTTGAAACATAACATTGATTACATCATTAGAGCACACATATGCCATTATGTTTCTCAAATTATTTCAAAAATCATTTAACTTATACCAATACCATTATTTCAAACCATGTCATACATGCCATTTGGATCCTTATTTTGTTCCATTATGCTATCCAATATTGTCTATCTTATTCAATAAATTTCTATTCTTCAAAAGTTGAGTTTTTAATTAACCTTGTCAAAGTTTGAATTCAAACATTGATTGGTTTCTATTTAGGCCTCACTTCGCAAGGGCTGATACATAGATCTTTCTCTTTTGGGTTGCATAACTTTAGTCAATTAATTACCCAAATTTGAAAACTATTATTTTTTGTTCAAATCGTATCCTCATAATTATTTGTGATTTTGTTTAGGAGAACACAACATGTTTCCAAGAGCCTTTTGCCTTATGGATTATGCCAATTGATCACATTTATGTTTGATTCCATGTGTCAAGTCTATGTCAAAGTTATTTCCTAACCTGTTAGATTAAATAAAATAAAATCATGTCTTTGTTTCAAGCCTAGATTTTGACATCATTTAGCCTAAATTCCTAGAATAACCTATTTGAGCCTAGATTTTGACTCCACATTTACATAAAAGACCTAGCAACTCTTTTCCCTTTCCTAGTTTAGACCTTGTTTGGAACACTTTGACCTAGACCTTTGACATGTCATTTTTTATTCATATCTTTGACCTTTCATGTGTATGAAATTTAATGTTAGACATTTGACATTAGACTATTTTATGCCAAGTCTTAGCATAAACCATTTTAGAGATACAGCTCCATGATTAAACCATTTTGGGGATACAACTCTACCCGTTTTGACCCAGTTAGACCAATTTTGAACCATTTATCCTTTGGACTTAGTTTTTTAGATTTTGTATAACTCTAATACTTTTTATTTTTAGAGCTTTCATCATTTATGCAGATATAACTAGCTACACTTATGGTGGACTCATGTATAATCTAACTTATGATAGAGTGGTAGCATAAAATCCAACTAGAAACCCCTATGGGGATAAATTTTGTAGGAAGTTTTATTATTCTCCCTAAAATAC
This sequence comes from Torreya grandis, assembly GCA_037957365.1. Classification (NCBI taxonomy): domain Eukaryota; kingdom Viridiplantae; phylum Streptophyta; class Pinopsida; order Cupressales; family Taxaceae; genus Torreya; species Torreya grandis. The sequence goes on along the minus strand of JARHVA010002954.1, from coordinate 869,840 downwards.
TCTATATGGGTAATAAAGTCAAGAACTAGCTTATAATCCAACTCAAAACCCTGACTACGATGATATGGTTTATGAGGAAGACTTAGATGCTTTAGCTTATGCAATCAATCAGGATCCACAACATTATACCATTTCCATACCAAGACCTCATCCTTTAGATTTTGAGAGAAACAAAGCTCCACAACACCCTAGCCTTATCCTACTAAGACCTTATCCTTTATCTTGTGAGATCAATTAAGCTCTATAATGCCCCTTCATCATTCCAAGACCTAGTCCTTTAGCTTATGCAAGAAAACAAGCTCCACACCACCCTATTATTAACATTTTAGGGATTCATCCTTTGGATCATGTGAAAAATCAAGATCCATGACACCCTATAATTATCCAACCATAGGCCATCCCTCAACTAGTACTAATCCAATCAATCCCTTAATCGATCTAATCATTTAAAGATAAAGTTGTGTTCAAAACTAGTATTTTCCAACTCATTGGAAACCAAGGACAAGAGAACCAACCAATATGAGATGATTTTATTGAACCAACCACTTGTGATAAGTCAAATTGTGATTAATCACCTATTAATCATATACCATTTTTTGAGGAGTCTCACTCTAATGAGCTAGTCTTTGATGAGTCACTTCTTAATGATTAGAACCACCTTTGGAAAAATCATTACTTCAACTATATGCCTATTTTTTAAGAGTTTCCATTTGACAAGATAGTCTCTAAAGAGTTGTCTCTTGAAATTTTTCCCATCCTAAAAGAGTCTCACTTTGATAAATCCATCTTTTTGGAACCCGCCATGCTATCACAGGCCATTACTTATCCAATAATAAATATGCAACAAGACATCATTGTAACAGAGTACCCATTAGATGAAGAATCAAAGTTAGACTCAAGTTTTATTCTTAAATCAACATTATATTTAGCATTAGAAGAAGAATCAACATTTGTCTTACCATTGGATTTAGATTCTATTGAGTCAAAATTAGAATATGTTCATGGTTGTTAAAATATTGGTTATGCATGCTTTGAAGTTCAATTTGAATACATTTGTGATCCTTCCATAGTTTTTGAAGATGAGTAATTCATATTTGACATAATTTCTCCTAGTATATTCTATGAGTATTATGCTACCAACCCCCATTCCATTACCATTCCACATGTTATTACCACCAATGAACATAGCCATTTTATTAAAATTTCACCTCCTATAAGTGTCGATTGGGACTGAGAGAATTAAACCTTGATGAACTGCATCCATGGTGACATATTAGTTAAAGAGCAAGGAGGCTAAGACCAAAATTATGTAGAATAAGAATAATCTCCTTGTGAAACCTTTTTAGAGGCACTATGAGATAATCAAAGTTTAAATTCAACATCTTTTTTTTGAAACATTTTTGAGGTGCTAGAAGATAATCAAAGTCAAAATTTAATGTTCATTAGTGAAACCTTCTTGGAGGCACTATAGGACAATCAAGACAACTTCATTGGTAGAAACCTCTTCAAGGCACCAATAGATAATCACACAAGTTCTTTACCATTTTATGAAGACATTATCAAAGAAAAAAAAAATCTAATCTATAGCCTAATCAGATGGTAGCTACTCTTAGGCCCAAATAATATAAAAATTTGGTCGTCTTAATGATAAAATATTTAGAATTCTTCAGCCTTACCACATCTAAAGTTATGTCAAATCTAAAATTAGCAACTTTATGTGTGTCTAAAAACATTATCTTCATTTGTTTCCTTACCATCATAGATTACATTATCATCCACCATTCCATTTCCAAATTAAACCTATCATCCAAAATTTATTCCTATTTACCATCCATGGTCGCACTTTCCTTTACAGAAGCTACAAAGATATTTTTTCTCAATGCTTGAAGGAAATAAAATCAATGACCAACTAAGATCACAACAACATCATTGGCATCCAAATCTACAAAAAGTTCTTGATATATCAACTATTCAGACAAGGTATGGTCTAGTAATTAACAGTGATTGATTATTATATTTATATCATTTGCTAATCAGGTTGTGCATCTCTACTTTAGTAGGAACAACATAATCATATGCCATTTTCAGTAACAAACATGTACCATGACATTTTCATTTACCATTACTTTTTCCATTATCACATACCCATACAATCACCCCATCACTAGGGGGAAACCCTCTTACCATCTTATCCAATCTATCAAACCATCGTTATCTTAGAGCAAGACCATTTTGTTTTACCATATTATTCTTATCTAGACCCAAGCCTATTTTTAGTCATCCTATCTAATCCTATTTTGATATTTTTTATTTTGTATCGTCATATGATTTTTTTAGGGGATTATTATGAAGTTTCAATAATCAATCAAATCCATATTACAATGGCAGTCTATGAAAGTAGTGTGATAGTTGATCTAGCAAGATATCTTTCATTTGTCCATCTTATATCAAGTTTGTTTATGTGATCCTAATTATATCACCTATTGGGCAAAATTAGTTTTCACATATATTTATAATAATTATAACCACCTATGGGAAATCTAGGTGCAACACTTTTTTATCATGCATTACCACATCACCTTGTCATTGTTGTTCTCATTTGATTGGCCATTTGTTGGATTTGAGAACTTGTTAGGACCTGGTCAAGATTCTCCCTACATTTTGTGTGGATGGAATTACTATGACTTGAGGATATTTTAGTACTATCTGTACCATTATTAATTCATGTTGAGGTGACTTTAGTCCCTCTTTCCATGTGCTCTCACCATTTTATGAGCAACCTAAACCAAATGCTCTCACTATTTTGCGATTAGGTATCTTGACATTTTCTAACAATTTGAGATACCTCAAAAATTTATAAAAACCTTTAGATGTTTTAAAATCCAAAAAAAAATCCTTTTTAAGCCTATTTAGTCATCCTTGATCTGCCCTACTAGGGTAAATTCATTGTTAGGATGCTTTCTTTTACTTTTCTTTTCATGTTTTCTATTTATTTGTTTATTTCATTCTGTTTATCTATTTGTTGCCTTCTATTTGTTTATTTGTCTACTCACCTATTTGTTTGATTTCAGTATTTTTGCCTTGACTTAGTTTATATGCATTCATTAGGTGATTCTTTGAGCACATTATTCTTGATTCCATCCATATTCATACATCAACATTGTCATCATAGTTTTTATCATTGGTGTATTATTTTCAATTATTTATTAGATTAGGAGTTAATCCTTATATACATTTTGGCCAATTCCTCATGGTGTTTTATCATGATTCTTACCATTACATTATACAACAAAAAATATATTTGATAAGGTCTACAAGCAATGGAGCCATAGAAGTTTCTTGGCAAAATATTCCCATCCATCCTAATCAAATCAACCCATTGACCATTCTAGTTATATCATTGCTAATAAGGATCATCATCTCCTCATTATCAGGTAAAACTAAATCATTTCCATGAGGTAATTCATTTTATGATATAGCTAACTTTGATCAGATCATTTTGATTCAAAATGACATTTTTGCACTTGGGTGCTCTAGATTGCTCTTTTTACCAAATTTTCTTACATGAGACACATGCCTTTGTTATTTTATGTTGGAAACATTCTAAATGGAATAATGGATCCAATGCATCTAACATCACATCCTAATTCTAATCCATTCAAATTTTGAGCCAATACTATGACATTTTGACCAATTTGATTAATTCATTCACCAGTTGCCAAGATTTGCACCAAAATTGACAAATCATGTTTAAGGATAATTAATTTGAATCAAGAGCTTAAGTTAATTTTCCATGAAATTTTTTTAATATTTAATTAATGGAAATTTATATTGAATAATTGCATCATCTAAGACATCACTCTATGGGGTGGTAACCACAAGCCATAATTGCAACAAATTTTTGATTAAGCCCTCCTATGCCTCTTTAATGCCTCTCTATCCCGAATATTTATGATGGAATTTATTGATTTTATCCTTCAAAATTTAATGTATTCTTAGCCAAACATATTCATCTTTATATGGATGTTTCAAGTTCATTCTAATCAATTACAAAAATCTATAAATAGAAGTCCTCACACTCATAATTTTAAGCTCTCTCAAGCCAAATTTATCATGCCCAAATAACCTCAAAAAGATTGAATAGTTTAAAGTTACCATGCATAAATGATTCTAAAGCCTCATAAAATATTGTTATTATGCCAAATTGTTGAACCAAGCCAAATCCATCACAAGCCAAAGGTGCCAAGGATAGAAGGAGCCAAAAAACTCCATTGATGAAGACTCTTTGATGCAAAAGCCAAGCAAGCCACTCTACGAATCATTTGGAAGATCCAAGGAAGGTGAAGGAATGTTTCTTTCATGTCTCAATTATTTCTTTTATATCTATGTTTGTTACTAAGCTCCTCCTAGTGTCTAGCCTAGACATGTCATGCTTGTTAGTGTGTTATTTTCATTTTGAACTAACACTTGATCTAACCCCCTCTCTTGATTCAAATTCCTAATTCACAATTGGAAAATTATTTTGAAAAATATGTATCATTATAAAGCTTTAAAACTGATATTAGGACAAATATAGATAAATGTTGAAAGTGCATATATCCAAGGAGATAGAAAGAGATATTTGGAAGGTGCATGCCCCCAACCTTGGAGCAAAGGTGAGTTACCACCTGGTATTTGATATTATCTCAATTTGTAACCTAATGATATTTATAACCTAGTGAGAATTGATGATCAAGTCCAAACTAAAAATTTGGCAAGTTTGAGTGATTTGGTTACCTCAATGATACTAGAAAGTGAACCAACTACTATAGTATATTAGCTCAATAAAGTTCATAAAATTCTATGATGTAGTAACAGTCCATAAAAGAGTTTTTCAAACTAAAACAAATTTTTATTTTAAAATATTATGCACATATTACATAACATATTAACCTTATATATGTCTCATGCTAAAACTATGTAGAAAAATGGTACTAATGTATAGAATTATACCATAAATGTGAATCTAAATCATATAATTATATTTTTTGGCCAATTCAAAAAATGGTTTAATTGTAGATAACATGCTTATAAAGCATGCCCCCACTATATATGGAGAAATTTTGAAAATTTATATATGTACCAATGTGGAGAACATGTTTACAAAACATGCCCCCACTATAAACTTAGAATGTTGAATATTGAATAGGTGTGGAGAATATGCTTTCAAAGAATGCCCTCACTAAATTTGGTAACTATGAATATGTGGGATCCATGCCCATGTTTCATGTCCCCACTGAATTAAAAAACTAATATAAGTACCATATATTGAATGAGTATGGACAACATGCTTCAAAGTATGCCCCCACTGAATCTAATAATTATGCCAAGTGTGGAGAACATGCCTATGTGGAATTCCCCCACTAATATGCCCCCTATTTGAGGTGAGGGAAATATAGGAATTGATAGTTACTTCACTTCAAAATTATAAGATAACTATATATTCTATGAATGTAAGAGTGTAGCATATAGAAAGAAATATTTCTAGATAAATGTAGCATTGAATCACATAGAACCAATGTGATCACATGAAGGCCTAATATGCATGATAAGGATCATGGAAATGTATAGATAGTAATAATACAATCTCAATAAGCAAATAAGCTCATACAAAAGAGCACTCAAAAGCACATCAAAATTTAGTTATCTAAAGAGACTTCAAACAAGGGACATGTTCAAATGCCACACAATCGAAGAGACCTGACTTAGTCAAATATCAATAAAATAAGGATGACATATTCAAATGTCCATATAACAAATAATTTTGTATTCAAATGTCAATGAAAACATACATAGTCATGGGGGTTAAAATCAAAGGAGCATATTCAAAATTCTCAAATAAGCAAGACAATAACATGGCAAGACACTCAAGGAAGTGAATAAAGGAAAGCATGAGAAACCAACATAAACATGTCATATTATCCCATAGATCCAATGTTTTAGTAAAAAATATAAAGTGTATAGCATATCAATTATCCTATGTAAGATATAATCATGGATAAAGGCATGCTTAATTACATATGTAAGTTCAAACATGACAATGTAGATTGACCATAGAATCATATAGCATGTGTGTATCAAGATCAAATAAGTGGATGCCCCTAAAGTCTACATGACATGAGTAGAGGGAAATCCCAACACCTAAAATAGGAATATATCATGTATTTTTGTATTCCTAAATGACACTAAATTATAAGTGTGACACATATGTTTATGTAGTATTGACTAAGCATGTCTTTTATCAACATGTAAGTAACACATAGATTCCAAGGAGCTAATAGAACATATAGGTGCCAAAAATGTTTTTGTATTATTGAATTTTATTTTTTTTGGTATTTTTGGGATATTTTAAGAGGAAAGATTATTCTATGATTCCATTCAATGGATGGTCATATCTATCTCCCCATTATGAACATTACAACCTAAATTTAGATCTTTTACATTATTTGCATCATGATTGGATAGGTTAAAAAATTACATAGTATGTTCCTCCTCATGTTTTGTATGTGTATTAAAAGAAGTAATGTTATCATTTTAAATATGTATTAATTTTCCTTTGTGAGAAAAGGAAATATCTTGCTTATTTAGATCAATTTTTGTTTCCATTTGGTATATCCAAAGAGTTCCTAGTGTAATTTCATATGGAGATGTAGTAAGCATAACCCAAACCCATGTTTTAATTACTTTAGGACCACAAGAAATTGATATTTTTATGTTGCCCATGGATATTTTCCAACCTCCTTTATTTTGTAATTTGTTACATTGAATCCTAGTTTTTGTAAATGTCTTACATTACAAGTAGTTTTTGTATGTGTAGGATCAATATGGTTATGCCAAAAATAAGCACCACCCATATATAAGATAATTATTAAATCTTATTGGCATGAACACTTTTTATGTTATGCACTTTGAGATTCTTGCATAATATGTGGACCTTAGATTGGACCCATGTTAATTAAAATTTGTAAATTGGTCATATAAAGATTAGGAATACCAAATTATTGTGCATAATTTTCCTTAGGTAAGTTATCTCCATCCTTTGTCTAAGAGATAAATCTTTTATATTTGGAGGGAGATATGTTAAGTTCCTTTGAATTATTAATTATGAAGGAAGCATATCTATGCACATCATTATATAAATGGGTAAATGATTCAATTTTTTATGCAATGTTATTTACTTTAATGGGGAAAGAAGGCCTCTACTAAATATAAATTGTAATTCCAAATATAAGGGTCTAAATACTAGCTCATATGTTGTACTTTTGAATTGAATAGTATAATATTGAAAGGAAGGATTCATCATCACATTATTTTAAATTATAGAACTATTCTAATGTAAGTTTTGGCATATTATAGATATTGAAATCCATGAAGAATGCATCTTCCAATTATAATAAAGTGGTTAAATAACCCTTTGGTAAACTATAGAACCAGTCTCAAGCCTCATCAAAAATACTCATATGAAAATCTTTTATCAATAGTTTTTCATCTTGTGCCCATTGACCAAAAGAATGTTCATAGCTAATCATTGTTAGGTTGTGGAGCTAAAAGCTTCACTGATTCAAATAGAGGATGAGGTTGCTATAGGTTTTTGAGTGTCATAGACACCAGCGTCGGTCAGGCCAACTGACATCGATAGGATTAGACAGGAATAACAACCGACATTAGTCAGGGATCGGCCAGCGTCAGTCACCTCCAGGGAGACAGGGACCGATGTCGGTCACCTGTGCAGTTCAAAACTGTAAGTTTTATGGGCAGTTAGTTAACGAACCAAGTGTTTGCATGTCAAGAGCCAAATTTAGACTAGAAGCTGGGGATCTAATTATTGTAACTAGGTATCTAATTATTGTTTGGATGAGATCTATATCATAGACTCATGGGCTGTATTGAAAAGTGTTTTAGTTTGAGTTGAGCAAAGTTAGCTCCTTCTGTGTGTGAAGTGAGCAAGGGTGTTCCTCCTAGTTCCACAGTAGTGCCAAGTGTCGGTGCTAGTTTTGGAGAATCAGAAGGGTTCTTCAGGTGTGTACGATCTTGGTTAGCAGGTGTGCATGGCTACGTTAGGAGATCTGCATGGTAAGTAAGATCATTGATCTACAGGTGTATGTGTGTGCATGATCCAAGTTTGTAGGCATGCAGAACTAGATTAATTTGTAGGTGTGCAAGATCAGGGAGGATAGCAACACAACAGGGAGTAAGATTAGGTAGGATCTACTTGGAGTATAATGTGTACTCAAAAAAAGAGCAAGAGAGGAAGGCAAGGCAGTTCCTTCCATAAGTGAGATCATTTGGGTTGCAGGTTGTTGCAGTTTAGGGGAGATCTACTTTAAGTACATTTGTGTACTTGTGGAGTGTGTGGAGCACTTTTGGAGTGCATGGAGCACTTGGGTACTGGCAGTAGTGGATATTGACTAGTTGGAGGTGAACACCAACTCTGTGTTTGAGTTGTGTGTTGGGACCGTAAGAGAGAGAGCTTTGAGCGAAGATTTACTATTTATGCCCTAAAGGTGTGGGAGCCCTAGAGGTGTGTAAGGAAGAATAACTGTGGCAATCTTCTTTGTTGTATTTCCTTCTAGAAGAGTTTTAATACAAGTTGTGTATTGTCTCTCATATTTTGTGTTATTTCTGAATTCTACTTGTGCATTTTGGTTAATTTTGCATATTTAAGTTGCTTGTATATGGTAATCAATTGTGTGCTTCTGTATTTCCCAACAAAGTGGTATCAGAGCTAAGGTTGCAGGGAGCAGGTTTTGTGTTTGGTTACAGGTCACTCTCAAGGGTTTCTGATTGAGTGGGAGTAGAACAATGGTAGAAGAAAGTAAGTTAAGAATGGAGGAATTGAAAAGCACAGATGGTCAATTACGGTCCTATGGAAAGAAAGAGTAGGGAAAAGAAAATTGTTGGTTTGTGGAAGATCAGCATGAAGGAACTGAAGAAGCAAATGTTATAGGTGTTGTTGTACAGGATGCTCTAGGAGGTTTCTTGGATAACGTAGAATCTTGTTTTATAGATTCTATTGCCTCTTTCCATGTAGTCTGAAATAGAGTATTTTTCCATGTTAAGGTCTTTGTAGACTTTGGAAAGATTTATTTAGGGGCTGGTGTGCCTTGCCAAAGAATTGGCAAAGGGGAAGTGAAGCTGAAATTGTAGGTGGCCAACACATGGGTGTTGAAGGAGGTCATGCAGGTCCCAATGTTGAAGATATTGCTAATTTCTTCAAGAAAGTTGGGTGATGAGAGATGCACAAGAACTCTCACAGCGGATGCACTTGAATTAGCTAGTGGTAAGAAAGTAGGTACTCTTTATCCACTTGCTTATATTACTGATTCTTCTTCTATTGCAGAGACGTGGCTTAGTAGGCTTGGTCACATGAGCAAGAAGGAGATGCATGTTCTTAAGTGAAAGATAGATTTATTTGATAGACTTAAAAACTGGAAAGCCTTGGTGTTCTTAGAGGAGGTGACAGATAGAGTTTACTGGATGGGGTTGGATACTTCTGAGTAGGGCAGTTTGGACATGAGTTTTGATTCAAAGGAGCTTGCGAGTAAAAATTCATCACTCACAGGTGAACACAGGTACCGACATCAGTCAAGAGGAACCAGCATTGAACAGACAGGTGCCAATGTCGGTCATGTGCAGACCAAAGCTGGTGATGTCAGGTAGGGTAAGACTAACATCGGTCAAGAGGACCGACATTAGCAATAGGTAAGATCAATGTCAGTCAGGAGGACTGACGTCGGAAATAGGGACACTGACATCGACAGAGTTGGTAGTCAGGATAGGTGCATGGAAACTGATGTCGATCAGATGTAGACTATGTAGTGATTGAGGTCGGTCACTGTAATAGATTTTAAGCAGATAGCAAGCTATCAAGGAGTCTCAAATGCCCATATGGAGGACTGAAAGTGGTAAGTAAGCCTCAAATTCACTGTTCCTCTTCTTTATACTCGTTGCTTACTGTAGAGCAGGAAGGATCTAGGAAATAGTGGGAGCATGGCAAGAATAGGATGCAGAACCAAGCGGGAGATTTGGTAGGGTTACCAGCCAGTATGAAAGCATAGAGATGAATGGATTCCTTAGTTAAAGAATAGAGTGAATGGACATGTGAGATGGAAGGCCAGGTCATATGGTCTTGAGAAGCTGTAGGATAGTGGTACAATATTGACAGGTGGTACCAGGTGGATGACAAAGCAGGGCTTTAGTCAATGTCAGTATATCCATTGTGTTTGTCTTACCAGGTGGATGATGGTTGTAACATTATCCTATTACTGTATGTGGAGGATGAGCTTGGTGTAGGTTTAGACATACAGGGTTTTTCTGAACTAAGGGTAAGGTTAGTTTAGTAACATGTCATGAGGAATTTGGAGCAGTCAAATTCTTTGGCATGAGAGACATGGAAGATCACAGGTTGATTTTGTCTCCAGTGGGAGCTGATATGAATCAGGTGTTGGTGAGGTTCATTACGTAGGACGTAGAACTAGAGCACACTAAGGGCTGGACAGTTTAGTGTCTGAAATCACATGAGGTCTGGTATAGACCTGAGTTTTCCCAAGCAGTGGGAGTTGTCAGAGAGTTAGGAGCCAATTCGGGGAAGTGGGTTCTTAGGTATTTGAGAGGGACCAGCAGCAGGGATTCATGCTATGTAGGGTCAGGACTTAACTACATGGGTTTGTAGGTTTGGATGTGGCAGGGTACTTGGATGATAGGAGGTGTACCATAAGGTGTGTGGTGGGTGGTTTTCAGGATTGATCTTGAAGAGGGATACAAGCTAGGAAATAGATTAGATGGGGTACAGGTATAGGTATAGTGTAACTATTTATCTCCAAGTGGGAGATTGTTAGGTTGTGGAGCTAAAAGCTTCACTGATGCAAATAGAGGATGAGGTTGCTAGAGGTTGCTGAGTGTCATAAACACTGGCATCAGTCAGGCCAACTGACATCAGTAGGATTAGATAGGAATAGCAACTGACATCGATCAGGGATCGGCCAGCGTCGATCACCTCCAGGCAGATAGGGACTGATGTCGGTCGCCTGTGCGGTTCAAAACTACAAGTTTTATGGGTAGTTAGTTAATGAACCAAGTGTTTGCATGTCAAGAGCCAAATTTAAACTAGAAGCTATGGATCTAATTATTATAATTATGTGTTTAATTATTGTTTGGATGAGATCTATATAATAGACTCATGGGTTGTATTGAAAAGTGTTCTAGTTTGAGTTGAGCAAAGTTAGCTCCTTCTGTGTGTGAAGTGAGCAAGGGTGTTCCTCCTAGTTCCACAGCAGTGCCAAGTGTGGGTGCTATTTTTGGAGAATCAGAAGGGTTCTTTAGGTGTTTAGGATCTTGGTCAGTAGGTGTGCATGGCTACGTTAGGAGATATGCATGGTAAGTAAGATCACTGATCTACAGGTGTATGTGTGTGCATGATCCAGGTTTGCAGGTGTGTAGAACTAGATTGATTTGTAGGTGTGCAAGATCAAGGAGGATAGCAACACAACAGGGAGCGGGATTAGGTAGGATCTACTTGGAGTACAGTGTGTACTCAGAAAGAGAGCAAGAGAGGAAGGCAAGGTAGTTCCTTCCATAAGTGAGATCATTTGGGTTGTAGGTTGTTGCAGTTCAGGGGAGATCTACTTTAAGTACGTTTGTGTACTTGTGGAGTGTGTGGAGCACTTGTGGAGTGTGTGGAGCACTTGTGGAGTGCGTGGATCACTTGTGGAGTACATGGAGCACTTGGGTACTGGCAGTAGTGAATACTAACTAGTTGGAGGTGAACACCAACTCTATGTTTGAGTTGTGTGTTGGGACCGTAAGAGAGAGAGCTTTAAGGGAAGATTTACTGTTTATGCCCTAGAGGTGTGGGAGCCATAGAGGTGTGTAAGGAAGAAGAACTGTGGCAATCTTCTTTGTTGTATTTCCTACTGGAAGAGTTTTAATACAAGTTGTGTATTGTCTCTCATATTTTGTGTTATTTCTGAATTCTAGTTACTTGTGCATTCTGGTTAATTCCGCATATTTAAGTTGCTTGTATATGGTAATCAATTGTGTGTTTCTGTCTTTCCCAACAATCATGTTGTCAAATGTGTCCTTATGTCTCAAAAAGAGAGGTAAATTTGGTAATTTAGAAAATTGTGGATAAGTATATTCAAGTATGCATTTTTCAAGAGGTTGATTATTGAATGAGGTTACATGTGCATTAATACTATGGAAATCCATTTGAATTTGGGGTATATAAACTTACTTTTTAAGATCCCCAATAGTGTCATCATAGACATTAGATATTATATGTGTATAGAGGTGTTTTTCATAGGTGTTATCATTGATTTTAACCCACCACCTTTTTTGAATCTATGCATATGAGTAGCATCATCCTCATGTATAACAAGTGAAATTTTGTGATCACTAAATTTATGACATTTTGGTAATGGTATGGGATCTTTGAACTTTGGTATGTTTGGTATATCATTTCAATAGCATGTACCATTTTAATAATTTGTTTCATTTTCCTTTGGTAAGGATATAATAATTTTATCTTGGGAAATTTTTGGTAAGGACACCTTTTTTGATATAGAATTTATTTTAAATGAAGGTTGGAAAAAACTATCACCTTTAAATAGAAGGATATTGTTTGGGAATGTAAACATTTTGGGGGATTTAATCAATTTGCTTGAAGATATGTCCCCCTTGTGAGTTATTTTTAAATCCTCCATAATATTTTTATGTAATTATTAATTTTTTTACAATAAAATTAAGCAACCTATTGTTCATATGTACCCAGTTTTTTGGTAAAATGTACATGTTTGGTTGACTTGAATGGTTTGTAACTCAAGGATGTTTTTGAAAACCCCATCCCTAGCCTATTTGTATTGTTATGTTTAAGATATATAGGTTGGGTTAACCTTGCTCATGTTTTCCCAATATTTGGCCTTGGTATTTATACTTTTACGAGTATTGAATACCAAAGTCATATAATAGTGGTGTAAGAAGTATGTCTAAAGGATTTTATCTTCCTTAATATGGATCAACTCATCTCTTGAAGTGGTGGGATTATGGACCTAATTAAAGGGATAAAAACTACCACCCTTTGAGGCTTTTATATTGCATGATTTATCACTTGGAAGAATGCAAGAGTAGTTAATTTTGATTCCATCCTTGAGGTTGAGTTGGATAGTTTCAAAATCATAGTCATCAAAGGAATAAATATCATCTATGATAAAATATATGAAGTAAATAATATTAAGACAAAGTAGGTAATAAACATCTTATAGGGTATGCTTAGGCAAAATGGTATTCAAAATCATGTTAACCAAATGTTTAACCATAAAATATAGATCTAAGGTGATCATATCGTTAACCATATATTTGATTAAAGGGGTATATAAAAATGAAATGACACAAGGGTGATAATCAGATCTATAGCATGCCAATTAGATGCTAAACTCAAATATAAAACATATTCTAAATTTATTATGTTGATATAGTCTAAATATGGAAAGTAAAACTATGATAGATATGAAAATGATAAATAAGTGATGTACTTATCTTATTTTGATGTTAATGCATTTTTAGATCTGGAATAGGTAGAAAATAAGATGGAAGGAGATTCTAAAATAGTTTTCAATTTTGGATATGACACTTATGGATTCTAGATAGTAATGGCATCCTTGAAACTACATAAATTCTATTATTTGGGTTCAATGTAAGTGTCATATATAAAATATATGTTGGAAAAGGATGCAACCACCTAGATGCTTCTAGGTTTTGCTTTGCCTTCACTATAGTGCATTCATATTTGGGTCATTGACTATCTCTCCTTATGAAATGACAAAACCTTAGTTCTCATCTTCATAGTGACATTGGGTTAAAGTGGGTTAGTGGGCACATGGTGTTGATCTAACCCCAAAGACCCCACTGTCAGTGGACACTGCCTTCATATCCAATACTCTAGTATAGGGCATCAGACTCATGTATTTCTCCCTTATGTGTTGGCCTGTGTATGAATCATACAATATGTGCAAAATAATTACAATAGTGGCCTAGACTATAACTTGGAAAATTGAGCTTTTGGGTTGATCCTTTAGTACTTCAGACCTATAGATGTGTTTTACTTATGACTAGTGTAGAAATCTAGAAGCTTTGTTCAATTGAATGTTTGATAGAGTGATTTTAATTAGTTACCTATTAGACAAATTTGTTACCCTTATTTTTAAATTTCCTTTGACTAAGTTTAACATCTCTTGTCTATTTTAAATTCAATTGTGAAGGACTCATGAAAGAAACCAATGATTTTTTCTTCTTCAAAAGCTTTGTTTCAGCCTTGTTCAAGTGTTTTTCACCCCTTTTGCCTAAGGGTTATCTCTTTTGGAAAGGTTCCTTTGTTTTGAGTTTTTTTCCAAGCCTAGGAATTCTTTTGGACTCTCTCTTTGCCTTTTCTAGAAGGAATCCTTTGTTTCAGCCTTTTTATCTCAACTTTTTATCTCAGAAAAAAATTCCAAAACAATTCTCTTCCTTATCTTTTCCCTTCAAATTTTTCCCTTCCAAACTTTTTTGAAGGGTCTCTCTCTCTTCAAATTGCCCTTAAAAACTTTTTTTAAGGGTCTTTTCTCTCTCCAAAGTGCTCTTTGGAACTTTTTTGAAGTGCCACTTTCCCTTCTAAGTGCCCTTTTAAAAGTTTTAAAGGGTCACTTTCCTTCCAAAGTGCCTTTTTAAACTTTTTTGAAGGGCCACTTTCCCTTCCAAGTGCCCTTCGGAAAGTTCTAAAGGGTCATTTTCCTTCCAAAGTGCCCTTCAAAACTTTTCCAAAGGGACACTTTCCTCCAAAGTGCCCTTTGGAACTTTTTTGAAGGGCCACTTTCCCCCAAAGTGCCCTTCAAAACTTTCTGAAGAGTCACTTTCCTTATAAAGTACCAAAAAAAAAATCAAAGGGACACTTTCCCTTTTGAGTCCCTTCAAAAAGTTCTAAAGGGTCACTTTCCTTCCAAAGTGCCCTTCAAAACTTGTTTTAAGGGAAAATTTCCTCCAAATTACCCTTCAAAACTTTTTAAGGGGTCACTTTCATTCCAAATTTTCCTTCAAAACTTTTTTGAAGGGCCACTTTCCCTTCCAAGTGCCCTTAAAAAAAAACTTAAGGCACACTTTCCAAGATTGAAAGGATCATTCTAAAAGGAAGTGACCTTTACAAGAAGTCCTAAGGAACTATTTTGAACTTTTTGTCTACAATAATCCTTTCAAAAAGCCATATTCCAAAGGCCTAAAAATACATGGATCATTCAAAGGGATGATAATGCCCATATAAAATTATTCAAGGAAGGTTTCCAAAAGGAAATAGGCAAGAAGAAATGGCGAATAAAAATTTTCAAGGAATTCCTTTGGACAAATTATCTAAAAGAATTCCTTTAGGAGAAATGCTATTGAAAGAAAGTGTCCCTAGAAAAATCTTGAAGGAAATGCCCCTGAAAGAATTGTGTCAATGGAGTGACGGGCCCATAAACATCAATTTTGGGGTAATAGACTAGTCACTAGTGTTCAAATAGAAAAACTCACAAGTAGATCCAAGGGCTCACATTCTCCATCCATCAAAGCATTACCAAAGGGCCATTCCACCATTGATTGAGTCATAATCTGGGTCATTCTAGATGGCCAATGAAATGATCAATCATTGTGCATATGGATTCCCAACAAGGCCTCTCCAAGGCCAATAGAATAAAAATGATAAATCACCATGACAAATAGAAGGTCATTATTGTAGAGACAAATTGGCAATAGGTGGACTCCCTTGTAATAACCATTTTGATGCCATAACTTAGCCTAGAATATCCTTATTCTATCAATGCAAATGTTGGAAAAGCATCCATGAGAAAATAAGATAATATGTGTAATAACTTGTGATGACATGGATCAACCAAATAGCTTGAGCAAGCATCTTTTATAAAAAAATGGTTGCAGCTAAAGATGGTGACTTGAAATGAATTGATTCCTCTCCTTGGCACCAAAGGATTTCCTCTCTCTCTTCCTTCTTGTTATTTATATATCCCCTTGGCTATTTAAAAATCATCTACATAGAGTACAACAAAGCCCTACTAGAATGATATCACATTTTTCCTTTAAGCATTAAATACTAGAGTATTTTCTTTCAAGTTGGGAGCAATTTTCTGAGTGTGTGAGAGATGCATGGTGACAAGAAAGTGATTGTTTTCATAATGTTTTTCTTTATATTTCATGCTTGAGTAATATCTTTGGATCTAACTGGTCATATAGAGTGTGTCTAAGTGTATTGAATTTTTCCGTGCATATTACTATTTTAAAATGTGAAAAGTTTGCCTTTTCAGTTCATTTGCCTTGTGTTATGTTATACATCTCACCTCTATGTTGAAATATTTTTGTTAGAATCCTTAGAGCTTGGGAATGGTCTTTTTATCTTATTGTATCATGCACTAGATTATGGCATTCATGTGGAAGACAATCTTTGGTGCATCACCATTATTAGAATAGTTTTATTTCATGTAAATTCTAACTCTTTTCCTTTTCAATCAACTAGTTTAAATAGAGATTGTCTTGAAGAATACACACAGGGATTTAGCCCTTTAAATTTAGAGGTTCATTTCCCCTATAGGTACACCCACATGCCTAAAAATGTCCTAACATTTCCCAAATCTAGAAGAGGCCTAAACATCCTCTTCTAAGGTGAAAGATTTGGAGACATCAATTATGGCATGCCTAATGGGACTCCAGTTCCTAGTTATTTACATGTCAAGGTGAATGTTTGTCTTGATAGACCTAAGTTTGTACTCTTAATATAGCATTTGGTGACTCCAAAAGGCTAGAATATCTAGTTGTAGATAAAGTTTTCCACATTATACTTCATGGTCCTAACTAGGTCATCTAGGACTTCTGATCAAGCCCCCCTAGCTGAAGCTCTTCTTAAAGAACAATTCCCTAAACCATTCCCAATTCTTAGAGATCCTTAGAAAGGAGGTTTTAGAGAAGAAGAAGGGAAAGTTGAGAAATTTGGAGAAATAGGAGATCAAGAGGAAAGAAAAGAAATGGAGAGATAATAGCCTTTCTTAACCTTTAACACATAAAATCTGATTAACCTTCCTACATACGACCATATTCCTCCCAATGCTACCAAGAGTGTCCCTAATTTCAATGGAGAGGGTCTTATTACCCCATCTAAGCATATTTAGGACATCTCAAATTTATGTAATTTTCACAATGTCACCTGAGCCAACATAGCCATTAGATTGTTTGATATGTCTCTAAAAGGCAAAGCACTTGATTGGTATAAGACTTTGGAAGGTGGTTACATTACAAGTTGGGATGGATTTGGGGAATTTTTGGTGACTAGATTTGAGAATAAGATTTGCCACACTTCATTGATCCATCAGTTGAATGTGATAAAGAGAGGTCCTAATGAATTAATGGGGGATTTCAAAGTAATATCTCAAAGGACATGTCATAGGTTGCTACCTATCATGAGACCTCCTCCAAGATTTGTGTTCCCCACCTATCTCAAAGGTATTGGTATTGATGTATTATTGATGTTAAAATCTATGGGAGGATTCACTTTACCTAATGCATATGAAATAGTTATTAAAGTTGAGAATAGCTTGATACATGCTGGAAAGCTACCTCTAATAGTATATATACCCTTTTTATCTCATAGTTTAGTGAAAACTCCAAGCATAGCTCAAATTCATAATGCCAATGTCAAGCCAAGAGACTTCCCCAAGAAAGTGGATAGTGTTGTGGACAAAGATGAATAAATCTAGTCATTATGAGCTCAGCTCAACAAGCTCAATTCTAGACAAGTGCTCCACCTAACCATCAATAATATCCTCAACAAGGATATAGATTTCCACCCCAATATAGCTACAAAGTAAGAGGACAAGGTCAGCAAGGTTTCAATAGGTATCCCAATGCCTATAACCCTAATCCTACACCTTCCACTAAGGTTGTTATTCTAGTGCATGCTAATCTAGTCTAAGGAGAGGATCATTTAGACTAATGGGGATAGCCTCAAGGTCAGTTCACATATGTTAATGGAGAAGATATCCAACATTTTATGGCACAATAATAATCTAATCCCTATTTAATATTAGAAGAAGTGAACCTCATGCAAAGGGATGTTCATGGAGAGGGGAGCAGCCAAATCATGTGTATGATAAATTTTCAAGTGAAGGATGATTATGTATTGAATTAAAACATGTTTATTGCAGCCAAAAAAAGAGATAAGAAGATATATTTTAGAGAAGATCAATTATTTAATTTACCTCCAATTGATGCCTCTCTAAGGCCATAAGGTGTGAATCTTAATGATGTAACTGTTGCAAGTCATGTTCCTCAACAAAATCAAAATGCAAGTAAGGTTGTCAAACCTATATTTTAGTAATTTAAATCCCCCTCAATACATTAAAGATTCAAATAAAAGGTTAATTATCCCTCTCTAAACATTATTCATTCTTTGAAGAGTACTAAGATAAGTATATCTCTTTGAGAAGTCTTGCATATGCCTAGTCCTAAGGAGCTTTTATAAGAACAGCTAACAAACATTCATTTAGCCCCTCAAACTTCAAATAAAAATGGTTTATCCCTTACCAATGATCCAATCCATGTCTTATATCCCTCCACCAAGTCTAAAAATCCCCCACCCTTCTATATCACTCTTATTATGGGAGACAAATTGGTCTATAATTGCATTGTGGATAGTGGAGCTAGTAACAACTGTTATGCCTAAAGTGGTGGCTAATAAGTTGGGATTAAATAAGATCTACATAGAAAGGGTGTATTATATTTTTATGGGACTCCAAATAAGATAGTGGGATCGGTCAAAGGTTTGAAGGTCTTTCTACATTATTACCTAAGTTTTCCAATTATGTAGGATGTAGTAGTGGTAGACCTTCTACCCTATTTTGTTATTTGCTTTTCAAGATATTTTATAGCTAAGATATGAGAGTACCTTCATACTAATTAGTGTTTTCTAGATTTTAAAACAAGATATGGAACCAAGGTGACTATAAGGACCCAGTCCTTATCAAGGTTTCATATTGAGCCATACATGGAGATAAACTGAAATCAATTAGCAAATAATCTGAAAGTGTTATGGATGGTAAAGCATCCTCCCCCCTTGAAGGTATTTTTGATCTATTCCTTGATAAATATAGAAATGAAACACATGGACTCAATCCATATACTTTCATTAAAGAGACTGATTTGGGAGTTTATTATATGCGTGAAGGGGATGTTCTAATCACTTCACTCACTAATGAAGACCATGAACTTGATGGGATATAGGAAATATTTGTTGATTGCTCAAGAAAAAAAGTAGGTGTAGCAGTTGGCATTATGTTAGTTTCACCATTAAATAATCATTACTACTCCTCATATATATTCCACTTTAGCTACACTTGTAATGTGGTAGAATATGAAGGCCTAGTCCATGGTCTCCAATGGCCAAAGAAGAGAGGAATCAAGAGTTTAAAGGTTTATAGAGATAGAGTTGTTCATCCACAAAGGCTATAGCCAAGAATCCCTTGATTAAATCCTATAAGCATAATGTATGGGACCTACTTGAAGACTTTGATGCCATCAACATACAACCCATACCAAGGGATTCCAATAAACATGCTAATAGATTGGATGCCATAGGGCCATAGTTTGATGTAGCTACTAATGTGGGAAAAGAGAAAGACTAGTCTCACATCAAAGTCATTATGATGCCTTCTATCCCAAATAATAAAGTTTCATGGGAGGTGGCTGAAACTAATGAACACATTACACACTTCTTGCAAAATGAGGTAGGTTTCTCCTTAAGAAACCAAAGGAGACTACATGATCAATATGAAGAGCAAATCATTCAACTGAAAACAAACAAGATACCTAAGGGGTTGATTACCTTAGAGAGTGTTTTCAATTAGGATGATTAGAAGAAGAAGAAATAAAGGGTGAGAATGTCAACAAAGTAAGATAATTATGAAAGAGTCCTAATTTTTAAGGACAAACTTTTGAAAATTGGCAAGATATGTTATCAACCTAAGAGGCAGGATTTTAATAACTTGTGCAAAGTGTTTCATGACATCTTTACTTGGGAGTATAAAGACTTGAAAGGGTTTGATCTAAGTATATATCATCACACCATTGAGATAAAACCTAGAGCTAAACCTATCAGGCAAAAGTAATAGCCTACCAATCCTAAGATAGAAGAACTGATAAGGAGCTGACCAAGCTGATTGAGTCTAGGATTATCTTTCCTATCAATCACTTGACTTGGGTGGATAATCTTGTACCTATCTAAAAAATAATGGATAAATTAGGCTTTGTGTGGATTTTTTATATCTTAATAGAGTGTCTCTTAAGGATCATTATCCACTTCTTTCTATGGAGCTAATTTTACAAGTTGTTTCAAGTTTAATGCTTCTCACTTCTTGATAGTTATTCAAGATACAATAAAATATTGGTAAATGAAGAAGATCAAATTTGAAATATCTTTCACTATGAAAGGGGGGACCTTTTCCTATAATAATATGCCTTTTATTTTATCAAATGCTAGAGCCACATTTCAAATGGCAATGGACATGGCTTTTAAGAGTCTAATCAATAAGTTTCTATTGGTGTATCTTGATGATATAACCATTTTTAAAAAAGATGCTACTAATCACATGGAACATATAAGGTAGGTGTTTGAGAAATTTAGGGAGTATGTAATATCCTTTAATCTAAAGAAGTGCATATTTATTGTCCATGAAGGTAAGCTT
The DNA here is from genome assembly GCA_037957365.1 of Torreya grandis. Taxonomy (NCBI): domain Eukaryota; kingdom Viridiplantae; phylum Streptophyta; class Pinopsida; order Cupressales; family Taxaceae; genus Torreya; species Torreya grandis. The sequence goes on along the minus strand of JARHVA010002954.1, from coordinate 849,057 downwards.
TTGGGTCATATTATTTCAAAAGAAGGCTTGTCTATTGACCTCAAAAGGATTGAGGTTATTATAGGCTTGTCCTTGCCTCAACACAAGAAAGGGATACAAAGCTTCTTAGGGAAAATAAACTTTTTAAGGAGGTTTATTCTAGGCTTTACAACTATGGTAATGCCTATCATATCCATGCTCAAGAAAAACCAAGCTTTTGCTTGGACAAAAGAAGGTAAAAGTAGTTTTAAGGAAATCAAGCAAGTAATTGTAGAATCTCATACTCTCTTAAACTCAAATTTTTCCATATATTTCATACTCTATACCTTTTCTAATCTTGATACGATCTCAGTTATGCTTATGCAAAAGAATGATGAAGAGGTTAAGCAGCCAATTACATTCTTCAGCTAAGGATTAGAGGATTATGAGGTCATGTATTATTTTGTTGAGAAGTAGGCTCTAATAATGATTAGAGAATTGAATAAATTCATACACATGGTTTCCAACAACAAGATACATGTCATGGTTTCTCATCCTAGCACCAAGGAGTTTCTCTTAAGCAAGGACCTCAATGAAAAGAGAGCTGGATGGATTATAAAGGTGATGGAGTATGACATGGATATTAAAGAGATCAGCTTGGAAAGAGGAAGAGGATTTTGTGAGAATTTCAAATATTCAAGATCCAAAAGAGGAATCCTTATTCAACCAAGTTCAACCCTAACCAATTGATCAAATACAAACTCAAAATTAGACACAAGACATCATTAGTTTTCTTCAAAATGGTGAATGTCCCAATAGTTTGAACAAGTCTCAAAGGAGATATTTTAGATTACAAACCACTCCTTACTATCTTTTGAATGGTGTTCTTTTTATAAAGGACATGAATAGTGCACTGCTAAGATGTGTTAACAATGATCAATTTTAAATGTTGCTAGAGAAGTTCCATAATAGTGCAGATGGAGGTCATTTCTCTCCTAAGATGACATCTACAAAGATAATGAGGGATTGTTACTATTAGCCTAGTCTTTTTAAAGACTATTACTAGTGATTTGGAAAGTGTCCTTAATGTGCCTTCTTTGTAGGCAAGTATAAACTTGCAGCCATTTCCATTAAAACCTATCTAAATGGACCAGCCTTTCATGCAATGGGGTCTCAATTTCATTAGCATGATCAAACCTCCATCAAGTGGTAGACACAAATGGATATTGACTACCACTGACTACTTTAAAAGGTGGGTAGATGTTGTTACATTGAAGGAGGCAAGCAAAAATACTATCTTGGAATTCTATGACAGCATTGTGACAAGGTTTGTAGTTCCCCATGTCATCATTTTTGATAATGCACTTACTTTCATAAGTGTTAAAACTTCTAATTAGGAAGTAAGGAATGCAGTTTACTTGAGTACCTCATCCAATTATTACCCTCAAGGTAATGGATTAGCTGAGTCTACCAATAAAAACCTCATCAAAATAATCAAGAGGACATTGGAGACCAATCAGAGGGCATGGCACAACAAGCTAAAGATAGCCTTATGGGCTGACAAGATTACTCCCAAAAAATTAATTGGTAACTCTCCCTTTACACTTATTTATGGGAAAGAAGCTCGGTTATTCAAATCTTAAGAACTCCCTATTCTAGAACTTACACAGTAGTTGGAACTACTTGAGAACACTCCAATAAAGGTCAGATTAATAGAACTAATGTAGCTACAAGAAGCAAGGGACAATGCACACAAGGCCATGGAACATCACCAAGTACTCATGAAGAAGTCCTTTGACAAGAGAGAAACTACAAGAGTATTCAAAGAAGGTGACTTGGTTTTGAAGTGGGATGAAGATAGAGCAAAAGTAGGCAAGCATATATATCTTAACACATAATGGCGTGGCCCTTACATCATTAACAAGTACAAGAAAAGTAACTCCTTTTAGCTATCCAAAATGAATGGAGAAGAGTTACATATCCCTGTAAATGGGATAGACTTGAAATCTTGATATTATCCCTTGCTCATCCTTTTATAAATACTAGTTTAGATGTGTGTGTTTCCTTTTGTGTTCCCTAAGTGCTTTGTAGCATAAGTGTGTTTTCCTTCCTTTTTTTTTGGTGTGCATCTCTACATTGTGTGTGTGAATCAACCCAGCTAGTGTGTTTTTGAGATAAAGCTTATTCAGTTCTCTTTGAAGTGCCTATCTACATGACTCTATGTCCAATAGAAGGATTTAGGTGACTGGTCTTTGGCATAGCAGGCATGCCTCCCCTAAGAATCACCAAAAATGTTAGACAAATTTGTTACCCTTATTTTGAAATTTCCTTTGACTAATTTTAGCATCTCTTATTTTTTTTCAATTCAATTATGAAGGAGTCATGAAATAAAGTAGTTGTTTTCTCTTCTTTAGAATCTTTGTTTCAGCCTTGTTTAAGTGTTTTTCACCCCTTTTTCCTAAGTGTTATCTCTTTTGGAAAGGTTCCTTTGTTTTAGGTTTTTATCTAAGCCTAGGAATTCTTTCAAACTTTCTATCTCAGACAAAAAGTCTGAAAGAATTCTCTCTTTGCCTTTTCTTGAAGGAATCCTTTATTTCATCCTTTTTGTCTCGAACAAAAAGACTGAAAGAATTCTCTTCCTTTATCTTTTCCCTTCAAATTTTTCCCTTCAAAAACTTTTTTAAGGGTCTCTTTCTCTTTATATTTCCCTTCAAAAAAAATTTAAAGGGTCTTTTCTCTCTCCAAAGTTCCCTTCGAAACTTTTTTAAAGGGCCACTTTCAATTCCAAGTACCCTTTAGAAAGTTCTGAAGGGTCACTTTCCTTCTAAGGTGCCCTTCAAAACTTTTCCAAAGGGCCACTTTCCCTTCCCATTACCCTTTAGAAAGTTATGAAGGGTCACTTTCCTTCCAAAGTACCCTTAGAAACTTTTTCAAAGGGACACTTTCCTCCAAAGTGCCCTTCAAAACTTTTGCAAAGGGCCACTTTCCTCCAAAGTGCCCTTCAAAACTTTCTAAAGGGTCACTTTCCTTCTAAAGTGCCCTTAGTAACTTTTCCAAAGGGCACTTTCCCTTCTAAGTGCCCTTTGGAAAGTTCTGAAGGGACACTTTACAAGCCTAAAAGGATCATTCCAAAAGCAAGTGACCTTTGCAAGAAGTCCAAAGAAATTTTTGTAGACTTTTTATCTACAACAATCCTTCTAACAAGCCATATTCCAAAGGCCCAAAAAGACATATACCATTCAAAGGGATGATAATTCCCATGGAAAATTATCCAAGGAAGGTTACTCAAAGGAAATAGGCAAGAAGTGGTGGACAAAACGTTTGAAGGAATTCCTTCAAAAAAATTATTCAAAAGAATTCCTTTAGGAGAAATGTTGCCAAAGGAAAGTGTCCCTAGAAAAATCCCAAAGTAAATTCCATCAAAATAATTGTGTTGATGGAGTGACGGGCCTATGAACATAAATTTTGGGGTAATAGACTAGCCATTAGTATTCAAACAGAAAGACTCACAAGTAGATCCAAGGGCTCGCATTCTCCATCCATCAAATCATTACCAAAGGGCCATACTACCATTAATCAATTCATGATCTGGGTCATTATAGATGTCTAATGAAATGATCAATCATTGTGCACATGAATTCTTAGCAAGGCCTCTCCAAGGCCAATAGAATGAATATGACAAATCATCATGATAAATGGAAGGTCATTAGCATAGAGACAAATCAACAATAAGTGGACTCCCTTGTAACAACCATTTTTATGCCATGACTCAACCCAAAATATCCTTATTCTATCGATGCAAATGTTGTAAAATCATTTGTGAGAGAATAGGATAAAATGTGTAATAACTTGTGATGACATGGATCGACCAAATGGCTCAAGCAAGCATTTTTTGTAAAAAATGGTTGCAGCTAAAGATGGTGACTTGAAAAAAATTAATTCCTCTCCTTAGTACCAAAGGATTTACTCTCTCTCTTCCTTATTGATATTTATACATCCCTTTGACTAGTGAAAAATCATCCACATAGAATACAGCAAAGCCCTACTAGAATGATATCACATTTTGCATTTAAGCATTAAATACTTGTATGTTTTATTTCAAGTTGGGAGTAATTGTATGAGTGTGTGAGGGATGCATAGTGACAAGTAAGTGATTATTTTCATCCTATTGTTCTTTATCTTTCATGCCTAAGCAAGATATTTGGATCTAACTAGTCATACAGAGTGTGTCTAAGTGTATTGAATTTTTGCATGTGTATTACTATTTTGAAATGTGCAAAGTTTGCCTTTTCAGTTCATTTTCCTTGTGTTATGTTATACATCTCACCTCTATGTTGAAATATTTTTTTAAAATCTTTAGAGCTTGGGAATGGTTTGTGTATCTTATTTTATCATACACTAGGTCATGGCATTCATGTGGAGGAAAACTTTTCGTGCATCACCATTCTTAGAATAGGTTTCTTTCATGCAAATTCTAACTCTTTTCCTTTTAAATCAACTATTTTAAATATATATTGTCTTGTATAATACACACAAGGAGCTATCCCTTTAAATCTATAGGTTCATTTCCCCTATAGGCACACCCACATGCTTGGAAATGTCTCAATGTTGCCCAAATTTGGAAGAGGCCTAAACATCCTCTTCTAGGATGCAAGATTTGGAGACAACATTACCTTGGTATCTTTGTTATTTTTCTAGGTGAGGAATGAATGAGGGTTGATCTTGCAATTATATTAATCCCTTTGGATAATTAACTCACATTAAAGATTTTACAATGACTATTAGGATATGTTTCATTTTCAAACTGGATGACTTTAGGGCACTGGACATTTGTTCAAGATAGGATAGTAGCATCAATGTTACTATCTATCCTAGATGTTAATTTCCATAGAGTAAGAAAAGAGGTATAGTTTCAAAACTTGTAGAGATGAAAGATAAGTAAATTTTAAGCATTTTGGGCAAGATACAAGACTTCATTCATCAATATAAGACTATTCATACTAAGAGATAAGGCAAAGGCAAACAAATATATAGAAAATGCAAAACTTGAAAAAGTAGGAAATGTATATAACTCAGAGGAACAACCAAGGTCTAAGTTTTCTAAGTATACAAGATTGAGGTGATATGTAATCACAAAATATCATCTAAATAATTTATTATTTTAGATGATATTTTTCTTATTAATTTTTACTCATTGATGATGAATAACAAAAATGAATATAATTGAAATTTTTGATCATATTAGATATTTGTGGGTTTTGATGACCATTATTGTTGACTCAAGGAAATAATTCCACTTGCACTATACAACATATCCTATATTATTGCCTTAGAATGGGAAGGCCCTGATTCTAACTCATCATCAAATGATAAAGCTTTGTATAATGACATTTTATTCTATAAATACACCATGACTATTTTTATTGGGCAATGTTATCCTATGATTGAGTCATTAAATATTCTCTCAAGTAATTTAACTCAAACCTTATATGCATTTCCTATTTATATGTAATTATAAGGTTTTATTAATAGTATGACTAGTGCCACCTAACCTTTAAAATAAGACAGTATGATTGGGTTCATGGATAAATGACTATTAAGGAACATTCTTGTTAGTACAAGCTTACTTAATGTAGTTAAAACATGGAAATAATACTATGATTTATCTACAAATTGATCTTGATACATAAATTCATGTTGACATGAATGCATTTTAAATCATAATACTATTGAGTATAATTTAACAATTATAAATGGTATCCAAGGTTATAAGTACATAGTATTATTTGTATCTTAGTATGAGTAATAAATTATATAAATTGTTCATAATTAATCAAGTTCAATAGTCTTATTTTTATAATTCCCTTCAAATTACTTGGCAAGTATGGTCCAAAGTGTCAAATGACTTAATAGACCTACTTAGGCATAATTTTATCAAAGGTGAAATTTGCATTAAAGGAATTAATTTTCAATAGGGGTTAACTCAATACATAATGTAGACAATTCAATTTGGACACTTTACTTTTGATACCCCACTTTTGAGACTTTAAACACCCCACTTTTGACACTTTCAACACCCTAGATCATCCCTAATTACACTTCATTATCCATAATTATCTTGAATCATCCATAACTATCCTAATACCCTTAATTATCCCTAATTATCCCCAATTATTCATAATCCATTCTAATCCCATCACAAATGCATCCCTATATTTTTTATCTAAAATGGGATATTATATGAATACCCTATTATTCAAACCTAAATTGGATATGGATCATAATAGGATAGATACGATTAATAATATATAAAGGAATACACACAAGGGTGATAAGCATATCTATACTAGGCCAATTAATTACAAAACTCAAATAAAACATATACCAAATTTATTATGTTGACATATTTTTAAAATAATGAAAACATAGCTATGGTAGATATAGAAATGATAATGAAAACAAGATACTTAGCTAATTTTAATGTTAATACGGATCTAGATCTAAAACAATCGGGAAGCAAACTAGAATAATATTTTGGAACAGTCACTAAATTCTAGATTAAGTGTCTATGTGGCCTCAAACATATGCATTAGTTTAGAATGGTTGTGTTGACATTATTATGTAGTTTAGACATAAGTGTCTATTATATAATACCTTCTAAAATAGGATGTGACCACCTACATGCTTCTAGGTTTTGTGTTACCTTTTCAATAGTGTATTCAAATCTAGATCATGGACTATCACTCCTTATCAAAAAGTAAAACCTTAGTTATTCATCTTCATTTGGATATAGGAAAAATGGGTTAGTGGGCACATAGAGTTGAGCTACCCCAAAGACCCCTATATCAATGAGCATTGCCTACATAGTCAATACTCTGAATAGGTCCTCATATTATGTAGTTCTTCCCTATGTGTTGGATTGTGTGTGAATCATGTAATGTGTGATAAGTAAGTATAATAGTGGCATAACTTGTAACATATAAAATATAGATCTTAAGCTATCCTTTAGTACTGTAAACTTGTTTATGTGTTGTCCCTATGAATGATATGGAAATAAGATAAAATAGGGAATCTTTGCTCTCTTGAATTATTAATAGAATGTTTTCGGTGAGTTACCTTGTGTGTAGGTAACATATTTATAGGTGAGGAATTAATGAGAATTGATTTTATATTTATTCAATCCTCTTGGAAAATATCTCTCATTAAATCACTTAGGTTGACCTTTAGGATATGTTTCATTTGTAAATTGGATGACTTTAGGGCACTAAATGCTTGTGTATGGTAAGGACACCTACATCGACATAGGTGTCTAACTGGGATGTAAGTGTTTGGGAAGAAAAAAATCAATTATATATCCAAAAATTACAAAGGTGGAAGATTAGTAGGTTTATAACATTCTAAGCAAGATAGAAGGTCTAGGTCATTAGAATACATAGGTCAGACTAAGAGATAAGCCATTAAGAACAAAGAGATAGTGTATATGATTTGATAGTAGGAGAGGTCTATAAGTTGAACATACATCCATGATATGTATTTACCAAGTGTACAAGATTGGGGTACTATATAATTTAGAAATAGTGTCTACATTCCCCCCTTAATCTAGTAATTAAATTACTGCTTTAAAGGAAAAGGAATGTGTACTTGGGTGTGTATAACACACATTGTATTTGCTTGAGTCCAAATTGAGTGCTTTGCTAGTGACTAGCCTATAACTAAGAGCATGTTACAGTATATAATCAATGCATATAATCTGAAATTGAAATTATTGAAATTAAAAGAGAGAAAAGTTTAGGATTACACCTATGTATTGATATAATCATCTTGCCTTTTGGTAATTTCATTTGAAATATGTATCATTTTGAATCAATAAAACTAATATTAAGACAAATAGTGCATATATCTAAGGATAAATAGAGAGAGAGAGAGTGAGAGGAGGGTGCATGTCCCTAACACTGGAGAAAATGTGGATTGCCACCTAGCACTTAAGACTAGCTCAATCACATAACCCAGTCATATTTATAACCTAGTGATTATGAGTGAACCAAGTCAACTCACACTATAAAAATATTGAGGTTTCATGATACAATCAACTCAAATTTAAAAACTTGGCAAGATTGAGTGATTTAATTACCTCAACCATACCAAAAAGTAAACCAACTACTATAGAAGATTGGCTTAATATAGTCCATAAAATTTCAACCTAGTCAGTGATAGCAATCTATATAAGTGTTTTAAATATAAAAATGATTTAAAATTATAATATTAGGTGTACAATTCATACCATATGCACCTTAGATATGTCTCATGTTGAAATTGTGTATAAAAATGGTACTAATATATAAAATTGTGTCACAAATGTGTATTTGAATCATATAACTATATAATTTGGCTATTTTTTGAATTTTAAACAAGTGTGGAGGAAATGTTACCATAAAATTCCCCCCCCCCACTATATATGTATAAACTCTAAAAACTAATATAAGTGCCAATGTGGAGGACATATTTCCAAAACATACCCCCATTATAATTTGGAAGATGTTGAATATTAAGTGTGGAGAATGTGTTTCCAAAACATGCCCCCACTAAATCTATAATTATGAAAATGTGAAAGGCATGCCTCTATGATATGCCCCCATTAATATTCCCCCCTCCTTTTGTTAGGTTGTGGAGCTAAAAGCTTCACTATATGCAGACATGGAGGAGGTTGTTGAGTTCCAGGGATACCAGCGTCGACAGCACAACCGACGTCAGTCAGGGGTGAACAGAAGGGAAACCAACATCGGCAGGAGTCAGCTGACATTGGTCACCTATAGATAGATAGGGACTGATGTCGATCACCTGTGTAGTTTTAAAATTGATCATTGCATAAACAGTTATTTTTTTGAACTGATTGTTTGCATGTAAAGACTATTTTGAGTCTTGAGTTGCGTGTCTAATTATTGTAAAGTAGAAGTCTAATTTATTTTTTAGTATGGGATGTTTTTATAGACTCATTGGCATGTATTGTAATTAAGGATCAAGGATTAAGGCAAGGAAGAGATCCTTCCAATTGTAAGAATAGTTGATTTTTAGGTCGTAGCAAGATTAGGGAGAAGTTCTACATGGTAAGTAAGATCATTTGAGTTGCAAGTTGTTGCAGGTTCATGGGAGATCTACTTGAAGTACTTTGAGTACTTGTGTACTGGTAGGGTTATTACTAACTGGTTGGAGGTGAACACCATGTCTGTGTTTGAGTTGTGTGTTGGGACCATTTTTTGTAGGAGAGTGAATTCTTGAGGGAAAGAGATCTATATATCTGAGAGGTGTGGAAGATTGTGGCATCTTCATTGTATTTCCTTCAAGCATGAGTATTAATACAAGATTGTGTATTATCTCTCATATTCTATGTCATTTTTGAATTTTAGTTACTTGTTAATTCTGGTATAATTCTGTGATTAGTTTTTTATACAAGGTAATCATATTGTGCTCTTATTGAGGAGCAAGATCCTGATAAGTTAGAATCAGAGCCAAGTTTGTGGTTCTAGGTTTCCATCCCTAACAAGTGGTATCAAAGCTTTTGGTTGGGTTACTAACAGGTTGTATCAGATCTGGTCAGTGTTTGTTGATTATAGGTCACTCACAGGGGTTTCTATTTAAATGGGAGTATAGCAATGGCAGACGAAAGTAAGCTATGAATGGAGAAGTTTAATGGCAAGAACTATCAATTATGGAGGATGCAGATAGAAGATTATTTGTATCAAAAAGATTTGTACTTACCATTGGGTGGCGTTGCATGCAAGCCCATAGATATGAAGGATGAAGAATGGGAGGTTCTTGATCAGAAGGCTCTAGGATCTATAAGGTTGTGCCTTGCATCATCTATGATTTCCAACTTATCACAAGCTAAAACAATGGTAGAGTTGATGGAATCTTTGGCAAATTTATATGAAAAACCCTCAGCTTCGAATAAGGTATTTCTTATGAAGCAATTATTTAATTTGCAAATGTTGGAAGGTGGATCTATTCATAGTCATCTTAGTGATTTCTATGGTTTGGTAAACCAGTTAAATTTAGTCAATATTGTTTTTGATGATGAAATTAAGGCTCTCTTAATCTTATGCTCATTACCTGAAAGTTGGGAGAGTTTGGTAATGGCAGTTAGTAATACTGCGTCTACTTCTAAAATCTTAAAAGTGGATGATGTTGTGAGTGTAATCTTGAATGAAGAAATTCACAGGAAAACCACAGGTGAATCATCAGGGAATGTTTTGAGTGTTGAAAGTAGGGGAAGGCAAAGAGAGAAGATTGAGCATGGGAGATCAAGGTCAAAGATAGGCAGGAGATCCAAGTCCAAGTATGGCAGAATAACCTACTAGAAATGTGGAAAGCAAGGGCATGTAAAGAGAGATTGTTGGTTGGTTGAAGATCAGCAAGAAAGAACTAAAGAAGTAGATGTTGTAGATGTTGCAAGGATTATTGCAGGTATTGTTGCATAGGATGCTCTAGTATGTTCTTTGGATAAAGTAGAATCTTGGGTTTTAGATTCTGGTGCCTCTTTCCATGCATCCCCAAATAGGGAATTTTTTCATGAATATGTCCAAGGAGACTTTGGAGAAATTTATTTAGGGGATGGTAAGCCTTGTCAAATGGTTGGCAAAGGGAAAGTGAAGCTAAAATTGCAGATGGGCAACACATGGGTGTTGAAGGAGGTCATGCATATCCCAGTCCTGAAGTGGAATTTGATATCTGTTGAAAAGTTGGGTGATGAGGATTGCATAGTAACTCTCATAGTGGACTCTTGGAAGGTTACCAAGGGTGCACTTGTTGTAGAAAGAGGTAAGAAAGTAGGTACGCTTTATCTATCTACTTGTATTACTGATTCTCCTTCTGGTTTATCTACTTTAGCTGTAGATTCAAAGATGTGGATTAATAGGCTTGGTCACATGAATAAGAAGGGGATGCATGTTCTTGAGTCAAAAGTTATGCTTTCAGATTTGAAAAGCATGGATCAAGATTTCTGTAAGCAAAGGAAGAAACTGACATTTTTTGAGAAATCTGATGTTCATGACAAGAACAAGAAAGCCTTGGTTTTTAAGGAGAAGATGACAGACAAAGATTAGCACAACGGGTTGAAGAATTCTAAGCAAATCAAGGTTGATATGGACAAGGGTTTGATCCAAAAGGAGCTTGCGGGTAGAAGTCATCGCTCACAAATAAAACACAGAGACCGACGTCGGTTAGAAAACTAATGTCAGCATCCAAACAGGGACTGATGTCAACTATGTGCAACCCTACATCGGTGAATATAGACAAATAAACACTAGCATCAGTCAGGGGGAATTGATGTCGGTGATGAGGTAGTTACATGGAACCGATGTCGATCGGGTGCAGACTGAGATGCGACAAGCATCGGTCACTGAGATAGATTTTGGGTAGACAACAAGCTGTCATGGAGTCTCAAGCACCCATATGGAGGACTTAAAGGGTAATTAAGCCTCAAATTCATCATTTCCCTTCTTTACACTACTTGTTGCTCACTGATGGTCAAGAACCAGGAAGTTATTAAAGAAGTAGAGCAGGTAGATCTAGGAAACAGTGGGAGCTTGACATGGATGAAGGATGTGATTCCTTGGAGAAGAACCAAATAGGATTTTTTTGGTGGAGTTACCAACTAGAAGGAAGCACTGAGAGACAAATGGATTTTCAAGATAAAGACGAGTGAAAATGGACACGTGAGACGGAAGGCCAGGGTATATGGTCTTGTGTAAGTTGCAGGATAATGGAGGTTTGGCCATTGTGTTTCTCTTTACCAAGTTGGATAATATTAGCTACATTATCCTGTTACTGTATTATGTGCTTGTTGCAAGGTTACACATACAGGGAGTTGTTAAACTAAAAGTAAAGTTAGTTTAGAGGTGTGTCATGAGGAATCTGGGAGCAGCAAGATTCTTTGGCATGAGTGTGTTCTAGGGACATGGAAGGTCACAGGTTGATTTTGTCTCCAGATGATTATGTGAAACCGATTAGCACACTGATGGTTGGATAGTTTTATGAACAGTGTCATGATTCACATAATGAGGATAAGTGCATGGTACGTACTAGACCTGAGATTTCCCAAATAGTGGGAGTTATCAGCAAGTTTGGAGCCAATCTGGGAAAGAAGCACTGGAGGGCAGTTCAGTGGATTCTCAGGTATCTGAGAGGGACCAGCAGCAGGTGCACATGCTATGTAGGGTCAAGTTATTTTCTACATGGGTTTGTAGATGCGGATGTGGTAGGTGATTTGGATGACAGGAGGTACACCACAGGATTTGTGGTGGTTGGTCTTCAAGGGTGATATTGAAGAGGGATACAAAGCCAAGGAAAAAAACTAGATGATGTATAGGTATAGGTACAGGTATAGGTGCAGCTATTTATCTCCAAGTGGGAGATTTTTAGGTTGTGGAGCTAAAAGCTTCACTATATGCAGACATGGAGGAGGTTGTTGAGTTCTAGGGATATTGACGTTGGCAGCACAACCGACGTCGATAAGGGGTGAACAAAAGGGAAACTGACATCGACAGGAGTCAGCCGATGTCAGTCATCTCCAGATAGACAAGGATTGATGTCGGTCACCTGTGCGGTTCCATAACTGCTCACTGCACAAATAGTTAGTTTGTTGAACTGATTATTTGCATGTAAAGACTATTTTGAGTCTTGAGTTACGTGTCTAATTATTGTAAATTAGAATTCTAAGTTACTGTTTAGTATGGGATCTTTTTATAAACTCATTGGCATGTATTGTAATTAAGGATCAAGGATTAAGGCAAGGAAGAGATCCTTCCAATTATAAGAACAGTTGATCTATAGGTGGTAGCAAGATCAGGGAGAAGTTTTACATGGTAAGTAAGATCATTTGAGTTGCAGGTTGTTGCAGGTCCATGGGAGATCTACTTGAAGTACTTTGAGTACTTGTGTACTGGCAGGGTTATTACTGACTGGTTGGAGGTGAACACCAACTCTGTGTTTGATTTGTGTGTTGGGACCATTTTTGGTAGGAGAGTGAACTCTTGAGGGAAAGAGATCTGTACATCTGAGAGGTGTGGAAGATTGTGGCATCTTCATTGTATTTCCTTCAGGCATGAGTATTAATACAAGATTGTGTATTGTCTCTCATATTTTGTGTCATTTGTGAATTCTAGTTAGTTTTTAATTCTGGTATAATTCTGTGATGAGTTGCTTATACAAGGTAATCATATTGTGCTCTTATTGAGGAGTGAGATCCTGACAAGTTGGAATCAGAGCCAGGTTTATGGTTCTAGGTTTCCATCCCTATCACCTTTGAGGTGAGAGGATGGAAACTATTAGTTAACTCACCTCAAAAGGATAATATAACCATATAATTGTGAATGAACCATGTACCATATATAAGGAATATGTCTAGGTAAATGTAATAATAAATCACATAAAATGTGATCACATCAAGGCCTAAGATTCATGATAAAGATCATGGTAACATATAGATGGTAATAGTACAATATCAACAAGTAATCAAGTGCACACATAATATCACTCAAAATCATGTCAATAGCTAATGGTTTGAGGATACCACAAACAAGAGGCATGTTCAAATGTTACATAATCGAATGGACACGTCTTAGTCAAATTCCACAAACTTTAAAATGACATATTCAAATGTGAACATATAATAAACAATGACATATTCAAATTTCAAATAGGAAAATAAAGGCATAGGTGATATAAACAATGGATCATATTTAAATGTCAAACAAGTAAGATAATAGTAAGGCAAGACACTTGATGAAGTGCATAAATGGAGAGCATAAGCAACCAACATAAATATAGCATACTATCCCCTAGATATATGTGTTATAAAGAAAATCAGGTATATATCATATCAAGTACACTATGAAAGAAATAAGCATAAATAAAGTCATGTGTAAGTACATAAGCTCAAACATGATAATGGAAAGTGATCATAGACTAATATAACCTAGTTGTATCATGATCCTGTATAGGTAAAAGTGCTAATAAATTCCAAGAATCTGATCAAGGAGACACCTTTATGTAGGCCTTATATCATGTGTGTCATACTCATATATTATGTAATCAGTATCACCAAGATCATACCAATATCCTATAATATTAGGATCATAATAATCAATGTAATCATTATTATAAGATAAATGTAACCTCTTAGTTTTTTCTTGAATATCTGATATACCATTTATAATATATGTATATGAATAAGGAGCCATGTCATACTATGGTTTTGACATTTTTGGTATGCCATTATTTGTATCTATGTACACCTTAGGTATCAATACCTTATGAACATCTTGAGCTTCATGGTTTGCCTTGATGTTATTTGTATTTGGTTATATACTTTATGGAGGTGGATTCAATCTATATGTATTAAGTCTTATAGGTATAAATAGATCATGTGGTAAGGTATTGAGTGTATCAAGATGAAGTTTTCTCAATTGTTCATCTACCATATTGGTATTAGGAATAGTATAACCACTACCATGATCATTTGGAATTGTGCCCTTTTATTTTTTGGTATTGATCAACAAAGGGATCTCCCATGGTTTATTTTTTGGTGTTTTTCATAGCATTGGTTATTTTGGTAATTATATATCATTAAGAATTTTTGAAACCTTTGGTAATGGTATTTTCTCTATTTCTTTGTTCTTTTGACCCTTCTCTTGCTTTGAATTGTCTTTTGGTACCCATATTTATTATTTTAGGAGAGGTATTCATAATGTGAGTGTTTTTCTTGGTTGATGTATCAATTATATGATCACCACTAGCTTTTTCTCTTTTTATTTTTTTTTCAATGCAAAACAATAATCTATAAGATACCCATGCATTTTATGATATGCACAATAGTATTTGAATATCCTTATTTTTGCTTGTGAATAATTACACATAGTTTGGCCTAATTTTGATTCATAATAGATCAAATTGAAAATTAATTAGAGGTTTTCATACTTATTTTGATATGTTAAAAAAATTATTTTTGTTTGCCAAAATATTATATGTATTTTTTAAATTTATTATTTTATTATTTTTATTAAATTTAGACCTATAGGCTATACATTATACTTTTGTTTCCCTATTTTTCTGAGTTTGTCTCATTTCTGATTTTTCTTGAAAAACTAGTTTAAAATTTAATTTTTTTAATCCAATCACTTTATATTGATTTATATTTATTTGTCACATTATGGTGACCCTCACCTTTGGTCTAAAAAACCTATTTAACCCAGGGTATCTAATTTTCTCTCTATTTTGTAATTTCATATTATTGTAATTTTTCAATTCTAAATGTTATTATCATGATTGATTATATGCTAACATTTGCATGTCTTTATTATTCTTTTTTCATATCAATTTTAAGAACATTTAAAATGGAAACAAATGAGTCTCTTCCTCTTCCTAACTCTAAGGAGGTTGATGGATATCATCCCTCTAACCAGGTCCATGTTATCACTTGTTCAAGGGGTAAGGTATATGGTATATATATTCATGTTCAATCTAAGGTACATAGGGTTTGTGCTTATGAATCCCTAAGAGATGAAATCACTAGTAGGAGAAAGTTAATAAAAGACTTATAAAATGATATTACACTCCTAAAAGATCCAACACATAATAGTTTTAATTGTGTTTGCATCCTCATCTATCAATGTTGTGCCAAACAAGGTTTCTTATCTAAATGAAAAGCTACAACAAAATACATCTAAAATAATTATTTCAAAAAGTCACCAAAATGTTACTAAGAGACCAAGTGAAATTTTGAGGGAAATGATTAGAGACAAAGTGATCAAATTACCTCATCCACATCCTATAAGGATATTCAAATACAGAATCAATAATTTCAATAAAATAAGAATTTATTTCAAATATCTAAGAGAGGTCTTTAAATAAAATATTATTTTTTATGAAATTAAAAAATTAATTATAAAAAAAGTACACCATTTTCCTTGTATACCAACATTTACTAAAAATAGTAAATTTCAAAAAAAAATCCATACAAAATTTGGTTAACAAAAAGGGGTTTTTTAGTATACCAACCTAAGTAGCAAATACCTCTAAGTAATTTTAAAGTGAATCTATTCAGAGGCATAAATGTACTAGTCAATGAATAATCCATTTATAATCATATGCATATGAATCCCTTATTACCAGAGGAGGGTAAAACCTTAGACTAAAGTTTAGATTTAAAAATCCATCACAACAAGCTAAAACCCTAGGAGGTTGGAAACCCTAGATCATAAATTTTTAATGCATTCACATGAATCAGGTTCACCAAATGTTTAACTCTAAAATAAATATGGATAATAATGTGATAGATAGGATTAAGAATATAAAAATGAATAAGCACAAGGGTGATAAAAAAATATGTATCATGCCAACTAATTACAAAACTCATATATAACATATAGAGAGTTTATTATGTTGAGATATGCTAAAAATATGGAAAACACAACTATAATAGATATTTTAATGATAATTAAAACAAGATACTTTGTTTTTATACTAATACAAATTTGAATATGGAACGGGTAGGAAGTAGATTGGAATAATATTCTAGAATTATCACTAAATTCTAGATTAAGTGTCTTTATGGCCTTAGACACATGCATCAGCCTGGGATGGTTGCATTGATGTTAATATCTATATCACACACAAGTTTATAGTATGTAATACATAATAAACCTAAATGGACCGCTTATATGCTTCTAATTTCTATGTCACCTTGGCTATGGTGCATTTAGATCTAGGTCACAAACTATCACTCTTTGTCAAATAGAAAAACCCTAGTGTTTCATCTTCATATTGGTTGTCAAAAAAATAGGAAATGGGAACATAATGTAAATCTTCCCAAAATAAATCTCTATTAATGAGTGTTTCTTACATATCCAATACTCCAAAGAGGGCCTCAAACTTATATAGTTCTCCCCTACGTGTTGGCTTATGTGTGAATTATGCAATGTGTGATAAGCAAGTATAATAATGACCTCACTTGTAACCTAGTAAATATGGATCTTGGGTTAATCCTTAAGTAATTCAAACCTATATATGTGTTTTATATATGACTAATATGGAAACAAGATAAAATAGGGAATTTTTGCTCACTTGAGTGCTTAATTGAGTGATTTTGATAACCTACCTTGGTCTTTAGGTCATTTCTAGGTGATGAATGAATGAGGGTTGATCTTATATTTATACCAATCCTCTTGGATAATATCTAACATTAAATTACTTAGGTTGACATTTAGGATACATTTCATTTGTAAAATTGGATGACTTTAGGGCACTAGATGCTTACATCAGATAATGACACTTGCATCAACATAAGTACTTGACTGGGATGTAAGTCTTTGGGTAGTTTAAAAATAGGTACATGTATATAAATTGTAGATATGGAATATAAGTAGGTTTGCATTATTTTGAACAAGATATAATTCATAAGAAATTAAAATGATACTAGTCAAATTAAGAGATAGATAATAAGCACAAAAAGATAGTAGATGCAAGACTTGCAGAAGTGGGAAACGTATAGAACTGATCAAAATAGCCAAGGTCCATATTTACCAGGTTTTCAAGACTAAGGTGCTATATAATTCATAAATATCATCTACACTTTAGAAATAAAACTTTGAATGTACCAATATAATATTTATATTTAAACAATAACATAAAATATTTTTAATAAATTAATATAAGCATGTCCAATAAATATAATCAATAAACTATGTGACTAGGTATTAAGAGAGAGCTTATATTATTTTTCATTTTATTATAGATTATCATATCCACCCATCTTCTTCTCATTCCTGCAATGTATCCATGTGTTCTATTCATTCAAGTTTTGGCTCTTTTTCTAGCCTAGACACGAGCATAAGATTTGAGACAAAGTGCAAATGCTAGTGTCCTAATTTTAATGGTTTTGTATATGTATTGTATTCAACTCAATTTATCTATGAACTTGAACTTACACCTATATTTCTTGTTTATATTTGAATTTGTGATCAAATTGTGCATGACCAGTTTGTGAGAGTAAAACCCTAGCCTCTTACCTCTTATTTACCTGTGACTCAATAAAATAGGTTAGCATGTGAATTAATCTAACCCTAAAAACCATGTTTTTGTTAAGTGATACCTACATAGCCATATAATATAAAGAGGGCCTCAGACTCACATGTAGTTCTCCCTCCTAGGTGTATGTGTGTAATTATTGTTGATATTTTATGATAAAAATATCAAAACACCTTGTGCCTTAGAGGAGACCTGTAAATTTTTTGATAAAAAGATTTAAAATGGCCTAAATAACTTTTTCCAAGACCTAAGAAAAAATTGGAGATTTATGTGCATTTTGAAACTTTGTAAAGTTTTAAAGTGTACCCAAACCTCTATTTTCCCCCTTACCTAAGACTTAGTGAGACTCAAAACTCACACTACAAACTACAACTTTGTGAAGTTGCAAACTATAATCTAGGATCCACTTTTTTCTCTTCATTAAGACCTAGTGGGAATCAAAACTCACGTTACAAATTAAAACTTTGCAAAGATGCAAACTGCAATGTAGATTTTGCTTACCTCCTTTCACAAAGACCAAGTGGAGACTAGAACTCTCACTACACTTTATAACTTTGAAAAGTTATAAAGTGTAATTGAGAATTCTACTACCCACCTCCTAAGCAAATTTTTCATCTAAAACCCCTCAAAAAAATTGAAGAATGGAAAATAAATTACAAAATTGCAAACTTATAAATTTGTAAATTAACTCTATGGATCTACTTTCTTGCCTATTTTCTCATCTATCACTACTTATCAACATGATTGGCATTAATTAGGGTTGGTTAATATAAAATTTAGGTTTTTTACATTATTAATTAACATTTTGACCAAAACTAGAGCTCTATTTTAAAGTAAAACCATGAACCAGACCTTTAAGCTGAACAATGATGCTAACCAAAGTACATTTACCACCATTGCCAAGCAACATAAGTACCAGGTCTATCCATTGCCAAGCCCTGCACATGCATTCATGGTAGTTTTTTAGGTCACTAACATTTATTTCAATATAAGTAATTATTATTTTTTTCAAAACTTATCATTTTCCTAAATCCTACTTAGGTTTTTATCAAAATGTCATTATCTACAATTCCATTTTGCTTATATTTTCCTAGTTTTTGTACTCATTATTAAAATCTTGTTAAACATTGAATAGATTATTATAGTTTCATTGCTTAAGGTTTTCCTTAAAAAATTCTAAAATCTAATTAGAAATCCCTTTTTATATTGTAAATTAAAACCCTATGGAAATTCTAGTTGTAAAAACACAAAATCTCTGATCAAATCAAAGCAAGGATCCCCTTTATTTTATCACCCTAAGTTCCTATTGAAAATATGACTTATAATTATAAACCACAAACTTACCAGAGCTTTAATCAAACATTACAAGTGAAAATACAAATTAAAATCCTATATTCTTTGTTTTGGATTCCCCAGTTGCGATTATAAACAATTTTCCTATCAAAAAATACCCTTATAGAAGTATAGAAAAACTCTACTAAGATAAATATAAAAAAATAACTTGTAATTGCAAACACAACTCCTAACCAGCTCTATGGTTGGCTTTCCTTGCCTATTTTTCCAAAAAATATGTTTGTAAAAGAGATGAAGTTCAATTCAAAGGGACCTAGTATCCCTTCCAGTTTAGATTCCAACATCAATGAGATAATTGATATAGATCTAAGTCACATAGATCTAGTAGACTTCTTGGCTAGAGTCAATGTAGAATTCAAGAATGATTAAATTTAGAGAATTTATGATAGTGGTTTACCTCAAGCTATAGCCTTCTAATTCTCTGTACAAATCTTTGAGCTTGTGCTCACTATGACTAAATATTATGATGCAAAGAAGAGGGAGTAGTAAATGATAAAGGGGAGAAAATTTTGAATCTAGATTCAGATTTCATTGATATTGTGCTCTTAATCCTAGAGTTTGAAAGATAAAAAAATATTACCCTTGATTCCTCCATAAAATTCTATCAACATAATAACTCAGCCTATGCCTGGGTTTTAAAAAATTAGTGGTTAAAAACTCCTAAATCTTCATCCACAAGATTGCCCAAGAACCTAGCTAGGATAGAATTCAAGGATGAGGTAGGAGATATCATTATACTCTTACATAGATTTATAGGGATCACAAATGAAAAGAATTATCAAGATTAGATGCACTAGTATGTCTAGGTAATCCATCAGAATAAATAATACATTCACTAGGCCCAATTGATCAGTGATTCCATTCATAGATAGTTGATGGAGGTTGAAACTATAAACAAATTTTATATGACCTCCTACCTTGTCTATATTTTAGTAAAAGGGAGGGCATTATTGGGATTGAACATAGTGTCAGATCACATCAACAAATTTTATAACTACTACCCTTATCTCACTTTAGAAGGTAGTAAATAACAACTCAAAAGTGTTAATGATGCTTTCATCTATTGCATCATAATCATGTTTAAACAAGATGTAGGAAGAAAAATATTTTTTGATACTATAACAACAAAAATAGAAATTAGGGATCATATTTAATCTAGTTCCCCACATTCTCCTACATCAGAGTTAGTGGTTTTAGTGGGTGTCCTTACATCCTTCCTAGATATGTAAGTGGCCTTAATGGAACTGGTAATACATCTAGTGGAAACCCACAAGTTCTTATCTAACAAGCATAAAATAGGAATTCACTTCCCTATCAGTATAGGGAGATATACATGCCCTTCCTTGTCTAAGGCCAAATGTGTTGAAGTAAAGATAACTCAAATGAATCTAATAACTCTTGATGATAGGCCTTATTATGATGTGACTTGTTATGTTACTCGTTTATTAGGTGCTTCATATTCTCACATTCCCTTTTATGAAGATTATTGGGAAGATATGTAGGATGAGGAAGAGGTTAGATTGAGGGATTATTCTAGAATGGCCCTTGAATGAATTAAGACTTATGATATGGCATGAGTTTCATAAGATTTTAAATATGAGGAAACATGTGTATTATGATAATAAAATCCACCTCCAACCTCTTCCTCAAGTTAGGTGGTCTACACCTAAATCCTTATCCTTATTAGATATAACCACCCCATTTATTAACATAAATTTTAACTATTTAAGAATTAAGGGAGTGAAAATAAAAAAATAAAGCCTAAGCATCATAGACAAATTCAAAAAGGTGAAGGATAAGGGTGGAAAAGCAGAAATAGCAGAGGGTTCTATCAATGGAACTAAATAAAATCAACTAGTGGGGACATTTATCTCACATAATGGGAAACAAAAGCAAAAGGCAATAAGGGCTTCTTCCATCACCCAAGTACTAGCAACCTAGCCAATGTATCAAGCACTACTAGTTTCCACAGGGGACATAGTTAATATAACCCCCTCCTATCTCTACTATCTAACTAGAAAAAGTAATCACTTCTCATGTTTTTACTAGCTCATCAATGTAAGCAATTACCCCTCCTATTTCTACTAGCCCACCAGTGTAAGTAATTGCTCCTTCATCTAACCAACTACTGCAAGTAAGTCCTTTAGCAAAAAGCCAATCAACATAATTAGTTATTCTAACTCCACCTCCATCTCCCTCTTTACAATCACTTCCACCCCATTTTTAGGAATAAATGATTAATTATGCAATAAAATGCAACATGTAGTTCATTCCTTAAAATCACAACCGTAGATACATATGGAAGAAAATTTAGATCTAAGTAAATACACACATAACACCAATATAATGTGGTTCACTCAATGTGGGCTATGTCCACCAAGAGGATCTCTATGATATTATAAACAAGAGTAAAAAACAACTCTTAACAAAAAACCTCTTAAATAGATAACTTTTCCCAACCTAAATTCACACTAGAATTATTTAGATGCTAAGTTACACCTCAAACCTGATCACATTGACTGAAGAGAGAATTATAGAGCTCAAAATGAGATGCAAAATGTAATGAATAATGTGTTACCCCTCACCCCTATTTATACTTTTCAAAATCCCTTGAAAAATATGCCATAAACATAGAGATAACCATATCCCCATAAAATAAGAGAGGTTTCAACCACATAATCCCTCGATTCTCTCAACACCTTAGATCACACCCACTTCTCCATAAAATGTGCCACAAATGGGGGAAGTGGTTGACACTCAAAAATTCATCCCACCATTTTTGAAAGTAAATATTTCATGTTAAAATTGTCTTGGTAATTTTATTTTTACCATAGGGGTGAAATGGGCTCCATATTTAACAATCTCCCACTTGAAGTTCAATTCTCCTTGAACAAAATTTAAAACTCCTCCATGATCTTCATGAAGACCAACCGAAGTTGAACATAACCTCAACTTCTCCAATGTGACTACCTTGTTCATCATATCTATAGGATTTTGGCTCATATGTATCTTCTCTAGATTCACCATGTTTTCCTCCAAAGTTATCTTGTTGAAATGAAACCACAACTATATGTGCTCCATCCTCAAGTGGAAAGCAGACTTCTTGGCTAAATGTATAGCACTCTAACTATCACTATGTAATCCCCCGCTCTTTCTTATTCCCCAACTCATTAAGTAACTATTGTAACCAAATCATCTGCTTATTAGCCTCTCTAGTAGCAACATACTCAGCCTCTATGGTTAATAAAGCCATAATATTTTGTATCTAAGAAATCCAACTAAATTTTGTATCATCGATAGTAAATACATAACCTATTGTACTCCTACTATCAACATCCCTAGCCATATCCGAGTCTACATAACCATGTAAAATGGTATATGATCCACCAAAACATAATGTTATACCCATGGTTCCTCTCAAATATCAAATAATCCATTTCACTACTTACCAGTGTTCATAACTTGGATTACTCATGCATGTACTTACTACTCCCACTACATGCATAATATCTAGCCTAGTACAAACCATAGCATACATTAGGCTACCAATCCTTGATGAGTAAGGTACCTTGGACATATTTATCTTTTTTCTTCTATCTTAGGACATTACTCCTTTGATAATCTAAAATGGCCTACCAGAGGAGTCCCAACTAGCTTAGCATCCTGCATACTAAACCTCTCTAAAACTTTATTCATGTACTATTCCTATGATAAGATTAGATTCCTCCCTTTCCTATCCTGAGTTATCCTCATACCAATAATTTTCTTTGTTGTACCTAAATCCTTCATAGAAAAAGAATCACCAAGCTTCTTCTTGAGTACTTGAATATGTTGCATGTTCTTTCCTAAAACTAACATGTCATCTACATACAAGCATATGATAATATAAGTACCATCCTAAAATATCTTGACATACATGTAATGGTTAGAATGACACCTGGAGTAACCCTGTTCCAATATAAAACTATCAAACTTCTTATACCATTGTCATGGAGCTTGTTTCAGGCGATACAAGCTCTTATTTATTATGTACACAAATTTCTCCTTTCCTTCAATCTCATAACCCTATGGTTATTCCATATATAATTCCTCATCCAAATCACCATGAACATAGTCTTCACATCTAAATTTTGGAAGTGCAAATCCTCTACTACAACTATACCAAGCATAGTTCTAATAGAAGTCATCTTAACAATAGGATAAAAAATCTCATCAAAATCAATACCTTTCTTCTATGTAAATCCCTTGACCACCAACCAAGCCTTGTACCTTTTCCTTCCTCCATCCTCTTCTTTGATTTTATGTGCCCACTTGTTCTACAATGCTCTCTTGTCATTTGGTAGCTTCACTAAATCCCACGTCTAGCTCTCCATGAGAGAACTATGTTCTTCTTCTATGACTTGCTCCCACTTCTCCATAACATTCACCTACATTGCTTCCTCAAAGCATTCTAGTTCTCCACTATCAGTAAGTAACAAATAACTCAAATATGGGGGTAAATGTTTAGGAGCTTTTTTTACCCTAGAAGACCTTCTTACTATAGGAGTTTTGGGTTCCTATGTAGCAGGTTCTTGAACTATCTCTTTGGACACCTTATCATTCTTAATATCATCCAACACTATGTACTCTTTTTGTTCCTGTTCCTAAAACTATTTCTTAGACATGACTTTTTATTTAAAGACAACTTCCCTAGATTAGAATATTTTCTTGTCTCTTAGACTTCCAACCCAAAAACAAAATTCATCCTCACCATAACCAAAAAAGGTGCCTCTCTCAGACTTAGCTTCTAACTTGGTCCTATCTTTCTTAGAAACATAAAAAAATGCCTCACATCCAAAGACCCTAAGAAAAGAATAATTAAATTTCTTACCAAACCAAGCTTCCTCAGGTATTCCTCCATCCAAAGGCACTAAAGGTCCTCTATTAATTAGATATACCACTATGCTAACTGCTTCCACCCAAAACATTAGAGTCAACCCTACATGCAACCTCATGTTCCTAGCATGCTCCATGATTATCTTATTTATCCTATTTGACACTCCATTCTCTTGTGGTATCCTTGGAATCATCCTTTTCCTATGAATTCCATTATGTGAAAAATAATCATTAAATATTTTGCTATAATAGTCACCTCTATTGTTTGACCTGAGACATTTCAACTTGAGACCTATTTCATTCTCAACCAAAACATTCCATCTTTTGAATGTTTCAAATACATCATATTTCTTTTTAATGCAATAAACCCAAAATTTCCTAGTTACATCATCAATTAATGTGAAATAATAATTTAAACCACCAATAGAAGATACCTGAGCTGGCCCCCATACATCTGAGTGAACCAACTCCAATTTATTCTCCTTATTCATAGGTCTAACCCTCAAAAACTTAACACACTTTTGATTCCCATAAACATAATCATCACATAAGTCCAAATTAACCTATTTTAATATAATCAACTTTTATTTCAAGATATCCATGCCCTTTTGACTCATATGATCAAGCCTATAGTGCCACAAAGTTTCATCTCCATCTACAGCAACTAAATTACAGTGATCAACACTAATAGTCAAATACAAAGTGCTAATTTTCTTACCTCTCACAACCATAAGATCACCATTGGTAACTTTCCAAGAGTCTACTATAAATAACACCAAACATCTCTCACTATTTAATTACCCTACTAATATTAAATTCTACCTTAACTATGGAACATGTCTAACATCCTTTAGTATCCATGTGTTCCCATTATGCATATTCACCTAAACACAACCTTTTCCTATTATATTTCATGGTTTATCATCACCAATATAAACATGTCCAAAATCTCCTTGAACATAATTAGTAAAATGATGTTTATGTGGGGTGGCATGAAAAGAAGCCCCTAAATCTAATACCCAAAATTAAGAAACATTATCAAAGGAAAGAATTAAAACATCCTAACTAATAGTACCTATTATCATATTTACCTCCTTAGCCTCCTCATGTTTGGTCTTCTTATCCTAAAGTTCCCAACATTCCTTCTTTGTGTGTCCACTCTTCCCATAGTGCTAGCACACCATCTTGGCTCTAGATTTAGATCTTCCCTAACCCTTTGACTTTCCATGGTTTCCTTTGCTTCTATGCTTTTGTCTCCCTCTAGTCTCCACCATAAATCATTACTTGAAGATGATTACTCAGTGATCTTCCTTCACATTTCCTCATTAATAATCACACATATAACATCCTCAAAATTTAAACTTCCCTTAGCAGGGATGGCATTACTTAAAACCATAACTAGGTTATCCTAACTATTAGGTAAGGAGCACAAAATCAATAAATCCTTAACTCCATCTTCAAATTTAAAACCAATAGAAGTTAGCATACTCATAACCATATTAAAATCATTTAAATGATCAGTTACATAACCATTTTTAGACATTTTCATATTAAATAACCTTTTCATCAAAAATATTTTATTTGAGGTAGAAGATTTTTCATATAAGTCCCCTAATTTCTATATCAAACCAAATGTGATCATCTCCTCTAAAATATTGAATGCAATCGAAGATACAAGGAAAAATCATATGGCTCCTAGTGTTTTCCTATCGTGTAAATTCTAATCTACCTAATCCATACCTAAAATTTGGCATATTTTCCCCATCAAAGGGAGATGAAGATCCTTCTAAAACAAGTAATCCTCCATCTGCATCTTCCACAATCCAAAATTCTACCTATTGAAATTTTCAACTCTAGATCTACCATTATCTACCATAGCTCCCACTCAAGCTAATATCTTTCCCTGTGATTTACCACTTTAGCAAAACTACTAAAGCTAGCTCTGATACTAGTTATTAGGAATAAGTGATTAATTATGCAATAAAATGTAACATGGAATTCATTCCTCAAAATCATAGTAATAGAGACATATGGAAGAAAATATAGATCTAAGTAGATACACACATAACACTAATATAATGTGGTTCACCCAATGTGGGATACACCCACCAAGAGGCTCTCTATAATAATATAAACAAGATTATAAAATAACTCTCAATAAAAAACCTCTTACAGAGATAACTTTCTCCTACCCAGATTCACACCAAAATTCCCAAGATGCTAAGTTATACCTCAAACCTAATCACACTAATCAAAGAGAGAATTATAGAGCTCAAAATTAGATGAAAAATGCAATGAATAATGTGTTACCCCTCAACACTATTTATACTTTTCAAAATCCCTTGAAAAATGTGCCATAACCATAGAGATAACCATATCCCTACAAAATAAGGCAAAAAATAAGGGAGGTTTCTACCACATAATCCCTCAATTCTCTCAACACCTTAGATCACACCCACTTCTCCACAAAACATGCCATAAATGGGGGAAGTGATTGACATGCTCAAAAATGCATCCCACTATTTGTGAAAGTAAATATTTCATATTAAAATTGTCTCAATAATTTTATTTTTACCTTAGGGGTGAAATGGGCTCCATATTTAACACCCATTGATCACCAACACCACCTAACAATATATGGCTAATAACTCAATTATTATGACTACAACACCACTATCCATCATAGCCATTGGGTCAGATATAACCCCATATTCATCTTCCATTACACTTTTCATTATTTCTACTCTGGCTATTCCCACTACATTGATTGATTCTTTTACTACCTTAGATACCACCCTTTCATGGTTTCCCTTATTCCAACCACACAAGCCTACCTCTCTACTTGTGTCACTTCCAGCTTCCACACCCCTTTTAAACACATCCACTTCACCCATCCAAATATCCTTGCCTTCTTACACTCTAACCTTAATCCAAACCCCCATAAAGGAGGTGGAAATAGAGATGTCTATTAATAAAACTATGGCTACTCAACCTACTAATGGGGAAAAGGTAGCCAAATCATGAGTTGAGGATTCAGTGGTAATGTTAGTATTAGATACCACACTTTTTATGGTAACTACCAATGTAGTAGCTTCACTTGTAGACTCATAAGTAATAGTGGCCATTGGAATAATACAAGATTTATTGGTAGCCACTCCATGTTGTCTACCACAATTAGTGTCCAAGAAGAGAAAATAGATTATATCTCCTAGCACTCTAGATTTTAGTCATTTAGTAGCATCCAAATGATCAAAGAGAGGCCCCAAAACATCTCTAGAATCTCATATGATGCAATAGGGTAAAATATGTGAAGATAGAAATCCCCCCACTAGACAAATAAAAGGAAGATTTAGTGGTGGGGGATTATCAGCTATCTAAGGTACACCTTGGTCATCCAACAAGAGAGGGACTAAAATATGGTGTTCATATAATCATAACTTCCCTCTTTGAGAAAATGGACAGTGATAAGGTCACTAAAGATGAGCTGAAGAACAAAGTTGAGTAGTTGACAACTACCTTAAGAAAATTCATAAACCTAGTAAATCCACCTAAATCTACCCAACCAACTTAATCTCTCTCGCAATTCCCTGACAAAGAAACATTTGAGGAAATGATAGAGATTGGTATAATGGGAAGAGATATAAAATATTGGGCTAAAAATTAATCACCAAAGGAAATAGGGCAATAGGGTTAGCCATGGACTATATCAAAACATTCAAGGATGATCTTGCATCTCTAAAGGTAGAAATAAGTAAATATGAAGAAGAGGTTGAAAGGTTCAACCTTTACTTTCCCAAATTGTAGGCCATTGACTTGATAGAGAGTGACACCCTCATGTTTGAAAAGATAGTAAATAATCCTTTAGAACATGATGAGCTAGAATGGGCAGGTAAATTTAGAATCAAAATACTAAGTGAAAATATTAATAAGGTCAAGAGCACATGTGACAAGGCCACATGTGCAATGTATGATATTGAAGTTTCACTTTGTAAATTATTATGTGACATAGTAGATTACCGATATAAACCTCTTTCTATTCATGTTGTCTAAAATAAATATAAAGAGGTCATTAATAAGGAGTCATCACATGATACAACTTTCAATTTTAATTCCATCCACTAGTTCATCAAGTATCATAATACACTTGATCAAATGTGAAAAGATATCCAAGTCTATAGATCTACTTCTAGATAATTATTTGAGGTATTTGTAAAATGTGACAGTAGTAATATCTACATAGTTGGTCCTGACAAAAAATGCCTACAAGATATATTTGGCAACTTTGATGCTTATATCGAGAAGTCATAAGTAAAGAAAGACAAGGAATCCTCAGAAATCACTATTGTGGATTGATTGTTTGATTATTTGAAAAATGCATTATGTAAACTATATTTTTTGTAAGATACATTGTAAAGTTACAAGTTACAAATTAAAACTATCATTTTTATAGCTCTTAACTTTAAGTTGAAAAAGAGCTACTTGTAATTTTTATGTATCTTTTTATCAAGCTTTAATTGAAAAAGTGCAACTTGTATTTCACACTTTTATTTTTGTTAAGCTGAATGACTTAAAAGTGTTTAAAGTCTCAACTACAAATTGTAAGTTAGGTCTTGTAAGTCTAGTTTTAAAATATCCAAATATTAAAAAGCATTCAATTTTTGACCAAGTGATAAATTTCATTTTGGCACCCCATTTTTAGTGGAGAGATTTATTCAAATGGACTATAAGAGAGATGGTTCAACTAGAAGACTCTAATAGCATTTCCAACACTTAGCAAAGTGCCCAACCATTATAGAGTTCTTTTCTTCCTTATACTCGACCAAAGATGCCTTTTTAAGCTGTGAATGGTGACATTTATATGGAGATTCCTTGATTTCTTGTGCCATAACTGAGTGTAAGGGTTTTTTGACTTCTTCTATCCTAAAGGAGTGAATATTTTTATAAATGTGGGTTTCCTACATATCCCATAGGATATTTTTATTTATAGACAAATTTTTTTGCTCTTGAGAAATTTATTTACATGTTGTAACATGAAGAATATTAATAGACTAAAGTTTTGCCTTTCTTGTCTAATGTTATCTTTGTGTATGTACAAATTTTATTAAATTTGTGAATGATCTAAGTCTTATTTCAATTCTATAAGAATCATTTGTGGTATATATCTTTCCCTTTCAAAATTGTATTGACAAAAAATCAATAACTTTGTTATTTGTTTGATAAATTGCCTAATATTTCCTTTGATGTTATACATATATAAGATTGTAATTCAATAAATTTCAACATATTAATTATTCAACTATGTTTAATAAAATCAAACATTAATTTCCACTAGAACCCTTTAGTGCATCACTATTTTCTAGTTTTAAAACTCTTTCTAAACTTTTTTCCTTACAAGATAAAACCCTAGTTAGGAATAAAATCACTAGAAGATGAAGTTTGAAGTGAATTGGTCATGTATTAGTTGCACTAAGCTTAGTGAAATTAAGTCAGCCTTCTTTATAGGTTCACCTCAATTTTTCAAGATCCCATACCTTGGATGTGATCCCATTGTGTCATTATATTTCCCACATAATATAATTATTACAACATAAAGTGGGTATAAAATCTAATTGATAACAGTTTATGACACACCCAATGGGACATGAAGTTCATATCTAAGAAGTTGGTTTTATTCTCAATAAGAATTGTGGAAGTTTTGTACACATTAAAAGATCACCTAGTGACTTTGTTGGCTTATGAATTCAATAAATTCACATTTGCATATTCTAAAGATATAGACAAGATCATCTACTAAAGGTAAGAGGATTGACTTGTTAGAATTGTCTTTTCCATATAAAAATAAATCAAGATCAGTTTTACTTAATCCTAGAGTAAATTATACAAATCTATCTACATCTCCCAAAAATACCCATAGTTATTTCATACTTCCCACTATGGCCCTGAGAAATCATAATTTCATACCATTCAATGGAGACATCCCACTTATGTTGGCCCAATATGATGATATACCCACCTCTGAACTAAAAAGTCTTCCATATTTTACTAGTGAAACTTCCACCATGCCAATTGAAAACATTTAGGATGTTGCTAACATATATTCATTTCATAACATAACATAAGAAAATGTTGTTATCAGACTTCTTGCCTCCTCATTTAATGTAAAAGCCTTATATTGGTATAGAAGTATGCTTCCCAATTACATCCATGCTTGGGATGACCTACGTTCTTCCCTATGCATACAATTTGAGGATAAGAGTGACCACCTCTTGGTAGTTGAATAACTAACCACTATTAAATAGGCTCCTCATGAGTTCATGAGTGATTTTAATTTCCACTTTCAAAATATGTGGAATAGAATCCTAGTGTTGGTCAATCAAACCATGAATAATGTTTTCTTGTATTATTTAAGAGATTTAAATAGTGATATAGCTATCTTGATCTAATAAATGGGTGGTACCACACTCCTCAATTATTAAGACATTCAATAAGAGCCAAAAATTGCCTCATTCAAGTAGGGCAAATTGATCCTCAACTTCCAATACCATTATTCCTAAAATTACCTCCCACTCAACCTATTATAGCCCCGATTCCCATAATAAGAAATTAGTTAACTTTACCTTTTGTCCCTTATAATAATTTATACGAAGTTAAGTAATTGATTTAAATCTTTGGTAATGATTAGATAACCATGAAAAGGAATCAATCCTAAATTTACATGCCTTATCAACTATCTAAACAGGCATATCATCCCAATAGGCAGCCATACCAAGGAAATTCACAATTCCAAAGCCAAATAATGCAATCAAAGCCCCCAAATATCCATTTTATACCTACCCCAAGTACTTATAAGTCCATCATTCCTATTCAAAATAACCTAGCTTAGTAATATGAGTGTTTTTATCCTTGTGCTCAACCATACAATCAGAATGCTTGCCCTCATGGTGTCATTAGTCAAGCATTGATGGTATAAAGTATATCAAACTCTCAAGGGCAATAATAGGAAGATAATACTTGAAAGAAGAGGTATAGGTTCATATTCAAAATGAGACCACTTTTTTTTAACTAAAAAGAGGATTATTTTTGTGGTGTAAACCAAGAGGAAGTACTGACCAATGGTGGCATTTCAATGGCAGCAAATACACACTCCAAGAAGAGGGAAATATAAGGTTATTTAACCCCCAAGGTTGATTATGATACAAATTCTAAATTTGTACAAGAGGTTACAAAAATAAACACCATTCAAAATCCAACTAATGTACTGATGGGTGAACCAAAGTCAAAATTTCTCACCCCAAATATCATAAAAGAAGATATAGCTCCCATAAAGGTATCAGAAAAGGTTGGTAACATTCCTTTTAGTATTATAGAATAAATTAAAATGACTAACTTGAATGTTACAATGTGAGAATCACTATCCATCTCAACATAGAGGTAATTTCTTTAGGAAGCTCTAAAAAACTACCAACTAATAGAGAAGGTTTCAGTTAAGGGACCTACTACTATAGTTAACTTCTGTCAACCTCAAATGGTAATAAAAACAAGTAAAAATGGTAAGCCTCCCCCTTTTAACCTTTCAATAATAATTGGTAAAAAAATTATCCATAGCTATATGATAGATGAATGGGATAGTAGTTATGTTATGCCCAATAAAATAGTGGATGCATTAGGTATTAAGTGCACACCTATAATGAAATTCATTATTCAATTGGATGATATTGTTGTCCAAATAATTGGGATTATTAAAGGTCTAAACCTTACCATCCATGCATGTTCAATATTATATATATCCTAAGACATATCAGTTATTGACCTACACCCTCCATCTGCCTTTCCTGAGACTTAACTATAAAAATCGGAGGATACCTATCTATTGATTAGTCACATATGTTGCTCAAGATAAGATATGGGACTAGAGTAACCATAAAAGTTTATCCAATTTCCAAAGACCAAATTTAGCCATACACTCCTAACCTTATGTATATGAATTTCACATTCCAAGATAAAGAATAGAAGCTTTATCATAAAGTTGTAACACCCATGTAATAAATCCCAGACACTCACCTTAATGAGTGGGGATCAACTCTATAGTTTGATTCTTATGATTATGTTAACGAAATAGGGTTGGGAACATATTGAATTAATGAGGATGATGTGATCATCCTAAATCTTATAAAACAATCTAAAGATCATAATGGAATATGTCAACTTTCCATTGATGACTTAAGGAGTATGAATGGTGTAGGTGTTGATATTAGTTTAGACTCTCCCAAAAAGGAGAGTTATTTCTATTCCTTTATACTTTAGTTTAGTTACACTAATAATGTGGTATAATATGAATCATTTATTAGATGTCTTAATTTAGTTAAGGAAAATGGTATTCAATCACTACAAGTGTTTAGTGATATGGAACTAATTGTTCACCAAGTAAGATCAAAAATCATGACCAAGATCAACTTGTTGAGACCTTACAAACAAGGGGTTTAGGACCTATTGGAATATTTTATCGCTTTAAACATTCAAATGATATCGAGAGTATAAAATAATGATGTTCATTGTATGGCCTGAGAGGGTTCTCAATATAATCTACCTAAAGAGATTAATAAGGCCAATAGCCATCATGTAAAAATGATATCAATACCATCCATCCCTAACAATGCAACCAAATGGCAAGTATTTGATAGTGATTAGCACATTATCAACTTTCTATGAGATGAGGCTAAATTCTCTAACAAAAATTAGTCAAGCCTCCAAGAATAGTATGGGTATCAAATAATTTAGTTGAAGACTAAAAAATTGACCATGGGCCTTGTTACTGTAGAAAATATCTTTAAATCTGATGATCAACTGAAGGGTGAGAGGAAAAAACCCATAGTCAAGGAAGAAGACTATGAGCCAATAGTCATCTCAGAAGGAAAATATCTGAAGATTGGAAAGGTATGTAACACTTATAAAAATTAAGACTTTATTGGATTATGTCAAGAATTTGATGATAACTTTGCTTAAAGTTACAAGGATGTAAGGGGTTTTGACCCTAGCCTAGCCCAAAATAGAAAACATCTTGACCCAAATATTAAGCTTTTCAAAAAAAATGCCAATAAATCCAAAAATAGAGCCTTTGATGAGGAAAGATCTATCTAAATTGATAGAATCTAACATCATTTTCCCCATTAAACACTCATCATTGTTGTTAACTTGGTCCATATTAGGAATTAGAATGGTGAATTCTAGCTTTATGTAGATTTATAAGACCTAAACAAACCATCCTTGAAGGATTATTATCCCCTTCCATCCTTTGAGAAAATCCTCCAAACATTAGTTGGATCTAAGAGGTTTTCCCTTCTAGATGGTTATTCTAGATATAACCAAATCCTAGTTTAGGAATCTAACCAATTCAAGACCGCTTTCACTATAAAATAGGTATATACATCTATAAAATGATGACTTTTAGTTTGACTAATGTTGATGATACCTTCCAAAGGGACATGGATATGGATTTCAAGGGTTTGATCAATGAAATTATCTTAGTGTATCTTGATGTTAGTATAAGTTCCTAGTTTCCTAGAACTTGCTAATTATATAGACAATTGTCGAAGAGCTAATGGACTCTAAATTAGTGAAATTACATATTCTTAAGGACCTAAAGTAAAGTTACCAAGACCATAGATATTTGGAATGGTACAATTCTCATATGAATTATTTCCAATTAATGATATAGATTCATCATTTACTCCATAGTTTGAATAGCCACATGCATAAAAAATATTTATATCCAATGTTTCCTTATCATGAACAATACAAAAGTATTTAAAAATATTCCAAAACTAGTTTAATAACTCAATCATAGATATTTTTAATCACATAGATATCAATTCATTGCATAGCACTGATGTACAAGTCTCTCTCATACATGGTCTATAATTAACTTTTTAATGTCTAACCTCTTCTCAGTATTCATAGCTTACATATATACCCACTTTACTATCTCTATCTTAGGCACATGGTTACAACAAACTATGTTGGGAATCTTCAACAACTCTAACCTCAATATAGACTTCCTTAGTTAGAACAACCTGGATCCATGCAATCTATTTAAAATGAAATACAATTGTTGACTAAGTATCTCATGTATGCTGACTAAGTAGATGGTTGACATGTCTTTATGTTGTGATGACACCTTGTAGACTGTTGATATATCATTATGTTATGATGACTCCTTGTATGCATACTATCTTGATAACACTTTATTGAGCTTAATGATTTATCTCATCTCAAGACATCATAGAAGAGAAATAACTAGAAAGGAACAAAATTAACCATCACCTATCCACAGTAAGAAAAATTACAAGGTTACCTACCACCATTTTGGGTTTTCAAGTAAGATGTTGAGATTAAATGTCTACCCTTTCAAATTCTTAGCCAACTGACCTCTCCAAAAAAAATATATAGAAAGCAAAAGAGACCAAAAAAATAGAACCAACAGAGCACTTAAACCTGAGTAGAGGATGGAGGAGGAATAGTGGAAGATTGTGTTGCTAAAAAGGTGACCTTTTATTTTATTACAAAACCACCAGGAGCTTACAAGGGGGAATAAAAATAGGATTGAGAACCATTAAGGTAATGGAGACATCTAATGTAGCCAATTCCTACTTATAAGTGTGCCATTCCAATAGGACTTCTTGAACTCCCTAAACCAAGGTGCATAGGGGAGCTTGAGCATATAACAAATGGTGTAAATCATCATCATCACATGAAGTAAAAGTAACCTTAGTGGTCATAACCTTATCATCAATATCACCTAAAAGCAAGGTAAGATGATCCATAAATTGATTCACTTAAACTGTAGCAAAGGCATTGTACTTCACCTAAGTCTACCACCCTTCTAGTTGATCAACAACTACATCTCTTATACTAATTAAGGAATTTAATGCAGCATCCATAAATTAGGGGGTACCTAGTAGGTTCAAAAATTCTATGGAAATGGTCTACATGGTAGTAAAATTAGGCTACAACCTAGTCCAAACATCTTGAAGTTATTGTCACCAATATAATAAATGATGAGTGATTTGTATGGCTTAATGTATAGTCACACTAAGTTGTGTTTGATACTTGATAAGAAACTCACACATTGTAATAGTCATAGCTCTTATCACTAGGCTTTACTAACCATACTTTGTGTGTAATTTCTTGCACTACCAATCTTGGACCAATTAATTAAGAATTAAAGTAAGGTGATCTATAAAGGATTGGATAGGATCAGTCGTGACTTGTGAAGTAATATCTAGGCAAGTAGTCTATAGAGTATCACATGCATGCTATAGAACATGTCATAATGTAGCATTCTTAATGTCTAACTATGACACTTTTTGAACCAAATATTGAGCCTACTAAGATAAAGATTCTTGGAATGAAACCACACCTTTAACTTTTTTACTTAGTGACAACTATGTAACATCAAGAGAAAGGTTTGTGAAGGTCAGTGCGTTATCCAAATAAGTGGCTAAAATAAGGGTTGGGGCATGTTGAAGAGGAGTAAGAAATAATAAAAACATGGTTCTCCATACTAGTGGGATAGGCACATCTAACATTGACATCATGGATAACCTGAGTGAAGTAGATAGAGGTTATGTAATCAACTATTTTGCACCGCATGGCAAAAGATCCAAATACACTTGAATAGAAGATAATTTTATAGTAGGGAAAAATGAAGTCTCGCCAGTAGTCAATTTTGCTTGTTCCATAGATGGAATGGTAAATGGGGAAACATGGGGGTTAGTCAGAGTATTAGAATCAATAGTAATACCTAAAACTTTTTAAGACTCAACTATGATATCTTCCCTCCATGGACATTAAACTTCCTACTCAATTTTAGTGTTACACTATCATGTTGTCTATGAAATAGCATGTTGAGGGGAGTGCTCATATATATCTTATTGGCTAGTAACAAGAGTAGCATGCATCATGGTGGCTATATTTGGAGCATTTAGAGGGGTAGGATATTGAACTCATACCTGAGCATCCTACATCTTATGTACAACTTCAACCTTAGCCCTTTTATTTTCCTTCTTATAGCATTGTTAAGCAGCAGCATGATTAGCCTCTTCTCAAGTAGCTTGCTTCTCTTATTTAGTTAAGGAATCAAGCATGACTTCCTTAGGATTTTAAGGTGGTTCAAATTACAAAAATGAAGAGGATCATGTATCCATATAAATATATGAGCACAAAATGGAACCCTTCCTCAATCAACCCTAGGAAACATCCTATACAGTCACATATGGAAATGTCATCTAAAACAAGGTATTAGATGGAATCGAAGGGTAGGAAGTGGTTATGGTAGATTTAAAGGCTTCCATTTTATTAATATCAGAGTCTTCAAGATCTTCCTTCACCATGCAAAACCTATGTGTTGACCATTTTTGCCTCAGTGTATATTTAGGTGAACTTTCTAGTAGGATATCTAAGGGTTACAATAAAAGGATGCCTCTAAATAAAATACCATGTGTCAAGTCCATCTGAGCTTGTTTTACTCATTTTACTTCTCTTAAGGGTTCCACCATAATGGAAGCTAGATAAGGTAGAAGGGAAACCCATAATTATTGTGGTAACTTGTTACAAATATGCATAATTTATACAACCTTCCAAAATAAAAATCATTTTTCATTCTCATCCTCATATAAGTCACCTACCATATCTTCTAGTATAAGGTAGTATACTTTAGTTATATTAGTCTACAACTCAAGATAATCACACTATGATATGATTTTTGGAATAT
The DNA here is from genome assembly GCA_037957365.1 of Torreya grandis. Classification (NCBI taxonomy): domain Eukaryota; kingdom Viridiplantae; phylum Streptophyta; class Pinopsida; order Cupressales; family Taxaceae; genus Torreya; species Torreya grandis. The sequence continues at coordinate 812,021 of JARHVA010002954.1, read as the reverse complement.
GAAGATCATTGTACCAAGAATCTTGGCTCCTCATTTTGTGGTGGGGTGGTGAAGGTGGGCTAAAATCAGCTGGCCACTTACTCCTTTTGCATTTTAGTAGATCCATGGTTGCATCAGATGAACTCAAAGGTGTTTTTTTAGGAAGAACAACCTAAAGAGGTGTAGCCCTTTATGTAACCTGGGCTTTTTGTAATGCCACCTCTCACTATGCAGTATCCATGTCTAAGAAAAACCCTAATGGCATAGTAGTCATTAGAAGGATCTCATGTATCTAGATATATGTTCCCTCTAGAAGGTTTTGAATGATATCATGTTTACCTAAGAATTTCATAACATCTAGTTGAATCCATGGATGAATAACAACCATATATAGAATCTCATTTTCCTAATTTTTAAACAAAGGGACTTGATCTTGATAATGATTTGTAGAAGTGACCAAATTGGCAAATTATTCATCAAGCCAATAATCAATTTTAGGATGAACTTTCACAACCAATTATTGAGTGAAGACAAGGAAAAATACCATAAATTGGTACTATAAAGTATTCTTTATAGTGCCCAACACTTTGGCAATTTTCTATTCCAATTCCAAAAGTAGGAATTATAGATAATTGAACTCTTCTCCACCATGAATCATTCAATGCATGATGTTGATGACACCCTTTATAGCCTTAGTCATATCTTTATTCATCTACCAAAACCTTTGTGATATACATTTAACTAAAAATAACACTGGTTCATTAGGGAAAGCTGCCAGTGGGATACCTTGATTCCCTCTAACCATAGTGGCTTTGATTTTGATAGAGATTGGTGGCACTTTAAACTTATATTCCATGAGGGATTTTCCTTTGGTAGGCATCCTGACTGCATGAGCCATTACTTCTGTAGACAAGTATATCATGACATCTTACGATAAATGAATAGAATATTAGTTATACCTTGCTAATAACAACTGCATGATGCTAGACCAATCCCTAAAAGTGGGAAATCTCATGAAGTGCTCAATATTTGAGCAAGCTAGATGTAGTACCAAGCCATTCAGTGTAAATAATTAGTTTCATGTATTCTGCACCATAACACTACCATGAGGATCAGAAAACTTGGTCTATTATAGCAAAACTATTATCCCCAAATCTTCCTTCAATACAATGAGTCTCCTTTTTAAATTATGCTCGAGTTCAATAGCACTAGGGGAGGAATCCATAATTAGTGATGGAGAAAAATTGGAAGCACATAATAATGAGATAGTAAACCCAAAATAGCAATTACAAAGCTCAATTAACAAGATTTAATGGTCTATAATGCCATGAAATGACTTATTTATACACTTTATGGTTCATTTGGCCCTTCAAGCTTGTGCATTTAATGTTTGGGATCTTAAAATCCTTAAATTATTTAACTGGATTCAAATTTTAATTTTTTAACCTATTTATTTCATGTGTGAGATTAAAATCCTGCTTGATGGATGTGGCATTCATGTGGTCTATGTGGCACCGATATGGTGACAAAAGAATGTCTGATAGGACATTCCACCATCTTTTCATTGGTCATATCTATTAAATAGGTGATCTTAATTATGACATACAACTTTGACAGTGATGTTATAATCACTTACCTGCATGCTTTGGCCATAACTCCCCTTTTTGGAAATTATTATTCATAATCATAACCCTTGATCTTATTTAGATATGGTTCTTAGACTTAATAGATGACCCACACTTATATTTATTCAATGATATTATTATCACTTGGATTTTTACCCTTTGAGGAGATGAAAATCTCTCCTCATGCAAGTGGCATTATGGAATCACCTCTAGGCTTATGGGTAGCCTAAGGAATGAGGTGAGTCTCTAAATAGGGCTAGCTCCCTTGATGTACCACTTTAAATTGAAATTAATACTAAACATGGGGGTGAAAAAGGGAGAAGGACAACTGAAAGAAGACTAACCTAAGTGAGGTGATACACCAAATATACTAATGAAATCCAACTATATGTATGTCAGGATCCTCCTTAGAATACAATTGACTACTTTTTGTATAAGCAACTAAACACAAAATTAAACTAGAAGTAATAAGTAACTAGAAACTAGAAACAACAAAGAATAGGTGATACGAGAAATAATACAATCTATATTAACACTCTTCCAGAAGGAAATACAATGAATAAATCTCACTCTTCCCACACCTCTTGGGCGTAAAGTAATTCTCCCTTAAGAGTTCTCTCTCTCTCTCAATTACAACCAACTCAACACCGAGTTATTCCCTCCAGTGACAATCAACCCAATGGTTATTGTTGCCTACTCTCGTCCACAAACCTTCTTAATCTTCCACCCTGTAGATCTAATTGGTCTTGCTTACACCTTGTGTTGTAGATCTTCTTGATCTTGCTAACCCACAGATCTAACTGATCTTGCACACACACACCCACAGATCTTCTTGATCTTGCTACCCCACAGATCAACTGACCTTGCTTACCTATAGATCTTCCTAATCTTGCACTCTTGCAGACCTTGTAGATCTTACACTTGAGGATCTAATCCTTCTTAGTCCTTGTTACAATATAGCCCCATGGGTCTCTTAAATAGAACCCCAAACAAATAATAATTAGAAATTGATCTTGCACTCTTGCAGACCTTCTAGATCTTACACTTGAGGATCTAATCCTTCTTAGTCCTTGTTACAATACAGCCCCATGGGTCTCTTAAATAGAACCCCAAAAAAATAATAATTAGAAATGCAGACTCAAGACTAAAATTAGTCTTTACATGTAAACTCATTATTTGTCTAAAATTATACCAGTTCTAGAAACACACACAGGTGATCGATGTCGGTTACTATCTATCTGGAGATGACCGATGTCGGCCGATACATAATCGATGTCGGTAGATTCTAGTTCTTGCTTGACTGATGTTGGTAGCTTTTGATCAACATTAGTTACTTTGTAACCTAGCAACCTCCACTATTTGCATAACAGTGAAGCTTTTAGCTCCACAACTTAACAATCTCCCACTTGGAGATAAATAGCTACACCTGTACCTATACCTGTACATCCTCTAATTTGTTTTTGGCTTGTATCTCCATCTTCAAGTTTAATCTTGAAGATCAACCACCAACAGTGAACACATATCCTGTGGTGCTTGTCCTGCCATCCAAGTCACCTACCATATCCAAATCTACATACCCATGTAGAGAAGTGCTTGACCCTGCATAGAATAAATACCTATTGCTGGTCCATCTCAGATATCTGAGAATCCACTGAACTATTTTCTAGTGCTCCTTTCTTGGATTGTCCATAAACTTACTGACAACTCCCATTGCTTGGGCAATATCTGGTCTAGTACATACCATGTACCCAACCTCATCATGTGATTTAGGACACTGTTCATAGCTCAGCTTGACCTGTCCAACCATAGGTGTGCTTAACGATTTTGTATCCTGCATATCAAACCTCTCCACTACCTTATTCACATAATCCTCTTGAGACAAAATTAACCTGTGATTTTCCCTATCTCTAGAAATACTCATGCCAAGGATTTTCTTTGCTACTCCTAAATCCTTCTTGGCACATGTCTGAGCTACTTTTACTTTTAGCTCAGCAATTCCCTGCATGTGTGACCCTGCAACAAGCATATACACTACATAAAGTAATAGGATAATGTAGCTATCATTATCCAACTTGGTAAAATAAACACAATGGTCACATTGACATTGACTAAAGCCATGCTTTGTCATAAACCTATCAAACCTCAAATACCACTATCCTGGAGCTTGCTCAAGACCATATAACCTAGCCTTTTGTCTCACCTATCCATTCTCTCCTTTCTTTAACCTATGAATCCATTCATCTTTTAGTGCTTTCTTTTTGGCTGGCAACTCTACCAAATCCCACATTTGGTTCTTTCCCAAGGAATCAATTTCCTCATTCATGCCATGCTCCCACTATTTACTGGATTCTACCTACATTACCTCTTCAAAACTTCCTAGTTTTCCACCATCAGTGAGTAACAAGTAGTATAAAAAAGGGGAATAATGAATTTGAGGCTTGCTTACCCTTTCAAACCTCCTCATGGGCATTTGAGACTCATTGATAGCTTATTGTCCACCTAAATTTCATTTTAACAGTGACTGATCCCAGTCATCTCTCAATCTACACCTGACCGATGTCTGTTCCATGTGACTGACCTGACCGACATCGGTTCTTACCTACCTGACATTACCGACTTTGGTCTCCACCAGACTGATGTTGGTTCCTACCTAATCAATGTCAGTCTCTGCTTGATCGATGTTAGTTTCTGTGTTTTCCTGTGAGTGATGATTTTTACCCATGAGCTCATTTTAGATCATAACCTTGTCCAAATCAACATTGCCCTACTTAAAATTATTCAACTTTTTGAGCTGATCTCTATCCATCATCTTCTCCTTGAAAATGAAGGCTTTCTAGTTCTTAAATTTGTCAAAAACATCAGATTTCCTCTTTATGCAATCAACCCAATCCTTTCTTGTAGCATCATCAATGAAAGAAACATCATACTGTGATCCTCCAATGGAAGCTCCCTAAGTTGGTCCCACATGTCTGCGTGAACAAGCTCTAACTTGTGCTTCTTCTTTGTTGACCCAGTTGGGAGAAACCTCACTTTCACCTATTTCCCAAAAATACAATGGTCACAGAAACCTCAATCTATGCTTTTCAAATCTAAAAGATTACCTTTTGACTTAAGAACATCCATTCCCTTCTCACTCATGTGACCAAGCCTACAATGCCACATCTTTACATCTACATCTGAAGTAGATAAAATAGAAAGAGAATCAGTAATACAAGTAGATAGATATAGCGTACCTACTTTTTTACCTCTTGCTAATACAAGTGCACCCTTGGAAACTTTCCAAGATTCCACTGTGAGAGTTACTGTGCAACCCTCATCACCCAACTTTCCTATAGAAATTAGACTCCTCTTCAGGATGGGAACATGCATGACATCCTTCAACACCCATATGTTGTCAGTCTGCAATTTCAGTTGCACTTTCCCTTTGCCAACAATTTGACAAGGCTCACCATCCCAAAAATAAACTTTTCCAAAGTCTCCATGGACATAATCATGAAAAAAATCTCTATTTGGGGTTGCATGGAAAGAGGCACTAGAATCTAAAACCCAAGATTCTACTTTATCCAAGGAACATATAAGAGCATCATGTGCAACAATACCTGCATCATTTGCTTCTTTATTTCCTTCATGTTGATCTTCTACCAACCAACAATCTTTTTTTACATGCCCTTTCTTTCCATAATTCCATAATTGATAATTCTTGCCATTGAATTTCTCCATTCTTAGCTTACTTTTTTTTGCCATTGCTTTATTCCCACTCAATCAGAAACCCCTGAGAGTGAACATGTAATCAACAAACACTAACCCGCTCTGATGAACCTGCTCTGATACTAGCTGTTAGTGATCCTAGCTCTGATACCAACTGTCAGGATCTGCCTTAGAGTATAATTGATTACCTTTTGTATAAGCAACTAAACATAGAATTAAACCAAAAGTAATAAGTAATTAGAAACTACAAATAGTAAAGAATAGGTGATACGAGAAACAATATAATCTGTATTAACACTCTTCCAGAAGGAAATACAATGAAGAAATCTCACTCTTCCCACACCTCTTAGGTGTACAGTAATTCTCCCTCAAGAGTTCTCTCTCTCACAATTAAAACCAACTCAACATTGATTTGTTCCCTCTAGTGACAATCAACCCAATGGTTGTTGTTGCCCACTCTCGTCCACAGACCTTCTTGATCTTCCACCCTGCAAATCTAATTGGTCTTGCTTACACCTTGTGTTGCAGATCTTCTTGATCTTGCTAACCCACAGATCTAATTGAGCTTACACACATGCACCCATAGATCTTATTGATCTTTCTACCCCATAGATCAACTAACCTTGCTTACTTGTAGATCTTCCTGATCTTGCACTCTTGCAGACCTTCTAGATCTTACACTTGAGGATCTAATCCTTCTTAGTCCTTGTTACAATACAGCCCCATGGGTCTCTTAAATAAAACCCCAAACAAACAATAATTATAAATGTAGACTCAAGACTAAAATTAGTCTTTACATGCAAACTCACTGTTCATCTAAAATTAGACCAGTTCTAGAAAAACACACAGGTGACCGATGTCGGTCACTCACTGTCTGGAGATGATCGATGTCGGCCGATACATAATCGATGTCGGCAGATTTTGGTTCCTGCTTGACTAATGTTAGCAAATTTTGACCGACATCAGTTACTTGTAACCTAGCAACCTCCACCATTTGCATAACAGTGAAGCTTTTAGCTCCACAACTTAACAATGTATATTACACTTGAATACAAAGGACAAACTAAACATACACTTTTCTAATCTTCATCTTCTCACATCAATGTTACATTATGAGGTTATGGATGAATATGCAAATTTAGGACTATAAAAGAGGCCTATGAGGGCACTCATGAAACAAATAACTCACTCAATCCTTGACATCTCCTAAAACACTTAACATGCCCTGTAAGAAGAAGCTTTCCAATTGTGAAAAGGATGAAAGAATGACAAAACATGCTAAGGAATCCATAAACTTCACTTATGCAAAATTAAACATTCAAAATGAACACATTAAGAACAGTCATAGATGAGGTAACAATTAGTTTTCTTATTGATAAAATGGTATACATTTGAGTAGGGCTTCTCCATACTCAAGTGGAGCCTCCTATATAATGCCAAAATGGCTAGTTCTTATAGAACTTGTGAGAGAGAGAAGAAGAGAGAAGTCCAAGGGTCATAAGTACACTTTTCAAGATGATCCAAGGAGTTAATTATGAATTTATAGAGGATATGGGATGAACCATGCAATTTTAGGAGCTACAAGTGTCAATTTAAGTCACAAACTTCATGAAAAGTGGTAAGAAAACTCCTCAATTGGCTCAGAAAAAATGCCTTCATGATTAGAGTTGTTTAAACATCTTATAATTGATGAGGATAATTCAAAATTATTATAATTAAGTTTAATGGCATCATACATGCCTCTCCATTCATTATTTTTAGGCATGGTCATTTAAAATCACTTAGAGAGGAGAAATCATCATCTATTGTCCACAAAACTACTCTTCTAAGCACCCTTCACACTTGGCTCCCAACAAGAGATCAGTTACTCATGAAAATTATTAAAATTTAGTTAATTACATGTGTCAAGTCTCTCCATGGCCTTAGAATCATCAGGGACACCTTAAAAATCCATCCACTTAAAATTTGCACACTTCTCCTTAGCTTGTCCATTAGGCTAATTTTGACTGGCTAAATTCAAGCTATTTTCTGAGGTACTTATGAGTTTCTTTGGAGTATTAATTTTACATTATGGGTTTTCCCAAGTCTATATCTTCCTTCCAAGGTTAGTTTCATGCTCATACTCCTTATGGAACCTATAAAACACATAAAATAGTGGAAAAAACCTTGTTTCTACCCCCATCTATACAAGTTTGTACAACTAAAAAGTATGGGGAGTATATTTAAGGAGTCCTCTACAAGTTCCAATCACCATTATATCCAAAATATCTCATTATATTTCATCTCCAACTCTATTTTTCCAAACTAGTCCTGGCTGAGGGTTTAGTATGGTTTTAGGTCTATTTGACCTCTTAAGGATTGTTCATAAAAAATAGACATCCAAACTAAAAAAAATTCCAAAAATATGACCTTCAAGACCCCTATTAACCTCCCATAACTCCTTTTCCATCCATGCAATGCCTCATGAAAGATATGAGCATTGAAACTTTTCGTATCGAACTTATTTTTCTCCTTCTGCACAAGTCTGAGTGGTTTTAAGGTCCAAAATAGCTTTCCTTGGTTTTCTTTACACAAAAATAGATTTTACACCTCTTTATAAACCCCAAAAACATTCTCCAATTCATATTGATGTTCATATCATGCTAGGATTGTGAGTGATTCCTCATTGCTCATTAGGCCCAATCTTTGCTTAGTAGGCTTACCTATACTCTTAAACTCAGAATGAATTTTGATGGTTTCCTTTACCTCCAAAAGGTTAAAACACATCTTTGATAACCCTATTAACATGTTCCAATTGCTTATATATCTTACCCAAGGTGAGAAAATAAATTTACTACCCCATTTGGCATTAAGTCCTTTCAAGGTCTAAAAGACCTACCTACAAACCTATGAGTCTAGACCATTATGTTGAGCTTCACCCTTTCTATCTTGGTTTTTAATGTTTCACTAGGTGTTTTATAACTTCACAAACCTATTTTAATGGTTTCCTTATCTTCTAGTTCACTTTTTTATCTCTTTTGTCAAAATGTAGGGCTTATGTATGACGGGAAGTGCCCTCTATCTGACTCAAACTAGAGGGCACTTCCCCTATTTTATCAATAAAACCAAATATATAAGGATCCTCTCTAACTCAAAAGGATGATCTATAAAAAAATTTACCCCTTGGTAAGGTCTCTAAACCCTAAAACCTCCTCAATTTCCAAGGTAGACTTTGCATAGGCAAACTATGTAGGGTTTTTCCAAACTGACTGTGTTTTGCATCTTTAGGACCCTTTCTTTTCTTTATTTAAATTTCCAAGAGTAAAAATATTTTATCATACTCATTATTAATACTCCTCAAGTTCCTTTTTCACCTAAGATTCTCTTATCCCTTTCCATACTTTGAATTCTTAAGCTTTGTTGTGTAAACCCTGACTATACCCTATTTTGGACTATGTTGACCTCTAAAATCACACTTATAGGTTAGATTTCATGAGAAAATCCTTAAAAAGGGTTTTAGGGCATTTCTTTAATCCTCCATAGTTATTTATCAATGGTTGGGTCACTATTCATCTTGAGTTAATGCAATACTAACCTTAGATAGCAAGTTTCATCTCATTTTCTCTCTTAGTCATAGTCAACTAACTATAGGTGCACATGGTATGTGAAAATGAGGTATACGTGAGCTTTATGAAGACTATTTAGGACCTTACATAATATTTAAATCCATTTGGTGTTTTCCTAATATATGTATTTACCCTAGAGGAACTAAACATCGCTAAGACACCAAGCAAACACAACTGTGTCTCCATACCCAATTGACTGAGGTACCTTGCCTTTTATCCTACCTATAGGTACACTTTATATTTATTATGCCTTATTTCATGTCTAAAAACCTCCTTGAAACTCTCCATGTTCATATATCACTATCTTTTCTCCTTTCATGCTTTCTTATCCCTTCACATGCACTTGTGATTCCAACTGATCCCTCCACTGCCCTTGTTGACTGAGATATATACCTTTAGAGCCTTGTTGTAGGTGTAATTACTTGGTAGATAGCTTATGAAGCTCATTATGTTCATGTATAAGGTGCTTAGTTGTTTGTTTCATCATTTTACCATTTCCAATTTTTACACATTCACTTTTAACTCACTAGACTAAGTCCTTTTTAGAGGATTGAGAAACCATATTTTTAAGTCACTATCTCCACAGTGTACAAAATGGGAAAGTGTATGGGAGGCAAAACAATAGTCTCTCCTTCTCCTTGATGATCTTACTACCATGGGTGTTCATTTTAACCATTTTTAATCATCTTTATATGATTCATAGTCTAATTTTTAACCTAAAAGGAGAAAAGCTTTCATTTGACTCAGGCCTGTAAACAACATTGAAAGAGTTTAATAATTTATATGCAATTTTGAGGCTCCAAATGACCATCATCTCTTCATCCTCTGACCTCTTTTTTGATAGGACCTAGGAGCACAATTTATTACCATGTACAAGCAACTAAATGCGGAATTTAACCAGAAGTAACAAGTAACTAGAAATCAAAAATAACACAAAATATGAGAGGCAACACAATTGTATTCAACTCATTCCAGAAGGAAATTACAACAAAGAGATCCAACTCTTTCATCCACTTTGTGGGCATACCAGTAATCTTCCCTCAAGAGTTATCTTCTCTCAATACAAGTCACAACAAATGGCTAACACAGAGCTATTGTTCACCTCAACCAGTCAATACAATACTACTAATACAACCGAGTACGAACCGTACTCCAAGAAGATCTCACCTGATCTTGCTCTTTAACATGTTGTTTTCACCTTTGATCTTGCTACCCCACATATCTACCTTTGACCTCACACACACACACCCCTGTAGATCAACCAATCTTACTTACCCATGTAGATTTCCTCCATGATCTTGCAACAACCTACAGATCAAACCTGATATTACATACCTGGAAGAACCCCTATGATTCCACCAATAGAAGAACTCTTCTGGTTCTACACTTTACAATACAACCCCATGGTTCTATTATATAGATCCCATGCATAAAATAATTAGACAAGTGACTCAAGACTAAACTTAGCCTTTAACATGTAAATAACTGGTTCATTAACTAACTGTTCGTCAACAAGTAGTTCTGGAACCGCACAGGCGACTGATGTCAGTCCCTATCTGTCTGGAGGTGACCGATGTCAGTTGACTCATGACCGATGTCGGTTTCCTTCTGTCAACCCCTGACCGACGTCGGTTTGCCTGCCGATGTCGGTGACTGTGACACTCAGCAACCTCCATGTTTGCATCTGGGTGAAGCTTTTAGCTCCACAACCTAACATTTTCTTGGTATGTAACTATTCCATACTAGGGTAAATCAAGTATAAACATGCAAATGCTTTGGGGCATCCTTCAAACCTATTATAAAGAGGTTATGAAAACCTCTTAGACCTCTATTTTTCATTTTTAGGGACTGTGTCCTAGAATACTCAGTCATCTTCTTAAATGTAGTTCAACTTGATCTTGCCAAAATAGGCTCCCACATTAGTTTATCATTATTATATATCAATTTTATAACCAAATAAATAAACTCGTTACTTTTTTTATCACCATAAAATATTCCACAACTCTCTACTCAAATCACTTCCAAGTGGAGATTTAGTTGTATGAGGGCAGATTATGTGTTTGTGTGGTAAATGATTAAAAAACATGAATATTGATTAGAAAATTAACTTTATATATCATGATATAATTTTACCACATTATAAACATGGTAAATAACCTATCACAACTTTTTGGAACCATTGTCAAAGCATGAAAATATGGAAATGGTAGAAAGACTATCCACAACATAGAATGATGCTCCTCTTGCAACTTTAATGTACTTGACTCATAAAAAAAAATCCAAATGTGAAAAAAAGAATGGAAAAAATATATGGGCTAGTAAAAAATCCTTTATAAATAATATCAGCAGTTGGTTCATATGGAATTGCCCAAATGAAATAAAACTTGTAGGGTTCACAAATTTGCAAGCAAAAAAACATAATCAACTTCAAATACATTACTCATAATTAAAAATTGATAATTTTTTAAAATAATAATATTAAAATTAATCTATATAATCATACTATTATTTCCCAAATGCATTTGTCTTGAAACCCCATAAGTTGTCCATACTAAGCAAAAACCTGAAGGTCACTTTAGTGTGCCAAGAAGGGTAAAAATGGAGTAGAACATTTTGAGAAATAAATTACACTTTAAGATTAGTTAAATAATGTATATGAGTTTGTTAAATTTGAAAATTACTACCTAACCATTTCCCACATGGCACACTTCCTAAGGAGGTCATACAAGTGCCATTTTCTTCTTCTTTCACTAGAAAACTACCTTTTCTTCTGTATAGCCTACAACTTTCTGTTACCAATGTGGATTAAGAATTATAATGACACATGTGGAATTAAATAATATTTTTAAACCTTAACATTTCCCAATAAACCCGTACAAATCATTAAATGCACCTTTTTAACCCCTAAAATGACCTAAAATGACTAAAGAGATTAAGAAAACTAATGACCAATGATAGTGTAACATCAATTGACATTAATTAACATAAAATACACCCCATGACACTCATATTAGACCCCATATAGACCTATAAAGTGAATTTTTTACCTATAGATGACCCAATTTGGCTAAAAAGTCATTTTTTGTCAACAGATATCGCTTTGAAGCTTGTCCATCTGGAATGACTCGACAACCAGCATGTGTTAGTCTAGCTAGACCATGCCTATCATGCATTTTTTTAAAATTGTAATTGATCCTATGCTCCACTAACAAGCAACTTAAGAAAATGCACATCACATATAAAATGTAAACCAAACTCAAAGAACTTGCAAGAATGAAATTTTCCTAACTACATTGGATGTACAGAATTGCAATTTCTTGCTTCAATGTTGATCAAATGATAGTAAAATTTAAGTCTACATCCATTAACCTTTCCAATTAAAACATTACCTTCTACATATTTTAATATTATAGACCCATTTTGTAAAATCTCGTGAATAACATGGGGACCGTTTCATCAAATGGTGAGTTTATCAGGAAATGCATGGATTTGGCTATCATATAACAAAACCAATTTGTCATAATAGAATTATTTTGTACATATATTCTTATCATGCCATGTTTTTTGACTCCTTTTATTAATTTCTTATGCCCACACTAATCTATGCATATCTTCATCCATGTGGTTAAGATCTAGCAAATGATTTGTAAGTGATTTTGCATCACCTAGATGCATTGCATTAGCAACTCATAAGTTAGGCATGATGTATTCCATAGAAATAATACCTTCCATCCCATAAACTAACTATAATGGAGTAAATCTTGATTTACGCTTAAAAGTGTATGGTAAACCTAGAGTATTGCAGGAAGTTTATCCTCCCAATCATCTTTCCTAACATCATAAACCTTTGTTAGGAGTTTACCTAGCACTTTTTTCATAACCTCTTATTTCCCATTCACTTGTGGATAATACATTGTGATTTTATGATGGGAAATCATAAATTCTTTTGTTAGTATTTTAATGGTCTTGTTCAAAAAATGCATACCCATATCACTTACCAATCATAGTGGACACCTATACCAAGTAATGATGTTCTCATACAAAAAATTAGTAATGTCTTTGGCTCTGTAGCTTGGTGTAGCAGTAGCCTCTACCCATTTGGTAAAGTAATAAATCACAATAATTATGTATTTATCATTATTGTGTTTACTTGATAGATTAATGGAGCCAACAAAATCAACTTCCCATTGCTCAAATGGTTATTATGCTAATATGGGATGAAGAGGCATCTCATCCCTATAAGTGGGTTTACCACTTCATTGACAAACAACACATTGTGTGGTAACCCTTTGCACATCCTCAAAAATATGTGGCCACCAAATACCACTTTGTAATATTTTTCTTAGGGTGGCTTCTCCCATAAAATATTCACCCGCAATGCCCTGATGTGCCTCTTCTAGGACTTGTGATCGTTCATGCTCTTGTGTGACTCATCATGGAACCTCATCTTAACCCATATGATATATAAATCCATTTATAATTCTAAAAGGAAGAGGCTTGGTCAAGAGGTGCTTCTTTTCTTTTTTAGTGTAATGTGCAGGTAATATCCCTTGTTTTAAGAATTGTGTGATTTTAGCCAATTGTTTAAGAATCACATAAACTCTAAACAAGTGACCATCAAGAAACTCATCGAGGATATCCTCAAGATCCTCACGATTATGCAATATATTGAGATGATCAAGGCCAATTTTTTCCCTCCTAATTTTAACATTAATTTAAAAATGAAACTCCTAGAAAATCATCAAGTAATGAGATATCTTTCCACCCAACAATAGCTTATTTATGAGATATCATAAAGCTTGATGATCTATGAACAATTTAAATGGGGTAGCCAGCATATAATGCCTAAATTTTTGTATGGAAAACATAATTTCTAAAGCTTCCCTTTTAGTTTTAGTGTAGTTCTTCTCAGTCATAGATAGTTTTTGGATTGAAAAATGGATTGGATGATCCAAGCCTCCTTTTCCTAGCTGCACTAGCACTACGCCAACTACAGTGCCAAATGTATCCACATGTACATAGAAATTTTTACCCCGATTAGGAAAAAAAAATATTGGTGTAGTAACCAGATATATTTTTAAATTAACAAAAATTATTTAGCACTCTTCTATCCATAAAATAGGAACACCTTTATGTAATAATTTTTCCATTGGAGCTAAAATAGTTGTATATCCTTTTATGAATTTATGATAATAGCTCATATGTCTCAAAAAGGAACACACTTCTATTGAGGAATTAGGTTTTGGAATACTCATTATTACTATAGTCTTCACTTGGTCCACCAAGATTCCATTGCTACACACTACATGGCCTAAAAGAACACCAAATGGTGTGAAAAACAAATATTTTTTTAAGTTAACTGCAATCCTAAGCGCTTTACATCTTTCCAACATGAGTCTTAATTTTTATAAATGTTCTCAAAACTATGAGAACACTACCCAATCATACAAATATACCTATAGGAAATCATGAATAAAGTCCTTGAATGTAGTTACTATGGCCCTAAAGAAAATTGTAGGTGCATTCTTTAGACCAAATAACATTATGTTGTATGCAAATGACCCCCATTTAGTAGTAAATGTTATCTTAGTTCTATCCTCAGCTATGATGGGTATCTAGTGATACCCACTAAATTTGTCAATGAAGGAATACTCCTCATGTTCAGCTATAACTTCTAACACTTCATCAGTAAATGGTATTGGAAAGGGGCCATTAATGTAGGAATCATTTAAGATGTGGTAGTGTTGACAGATATGAATCTCACTTATTTTATTTGGTTATACAACCATAAGACTTACCCAGTCCATTTTTTTGATAGGAAATATTATTCCTACATTTTCTATATGATCCAATTTAGCTTTAAATTTCATTTTCATGTTAGGATTGAGATGGTAAGGCTTTTTCTTGACAGGTTGTGCACTTTTCATGAGTTCTATATGCATTTCCCCTAAATAAAGATCCACCCCTTTGACTTATATAAAACTAGTTATAAATACATCTGTGTAACCCTAAATAAGTTGCAATGCTTCAAAAATGTCCTACTATTTCCAATAGTTACCAACATGTGCCAATTTTGGAGATGTTTCAGACCCTATGTTCGTATTTTGTTCCTTTAGAGGTTCTTGATATACTTATCATTCATCTTTTAGAATGGATTATATAATGACCCACTCACCCTCTTATTCTATAAATTGTATCTATCATAGTCATTCTTCTTTAGCTTCATCATCTAAAGGTTTAGGTAATATTTCATAGTCTGGTTTAGGTTCAAAAAATTATTTGAGTTCTAAAGAATCCTCATTAACTAAATCAAGATCGTCAGTAGGCTATTCTTGAATATGATGGCAAGCCTATATTTCCATCTTAGTTTTTCATCTATGTAGAGTCTCCATAGTCATGGCATCAATGAGATCCTGGGTGTCTTATTGATTTTGCTTGACTTTCATGGTGATAGCATCAAAAATTTCATGAGCCTCCAATTCCTCTAGTGATAAAGCTTGGTTGTTACATAGATCTTCCACTCATTCATGGCATAGAAATGTTTCCATATTTTGTAATGCACTACACACAAGTAAATTGTCACTTTCAAATACAATAGTTTGAATCAAATCATTATGTAATTGGATCTAGTGTTGAGTCTCTCTATGGTGTTCCTGATGAATGTACCAATTAGTAGGCAAAACCCCCAATGTGTAAATAAAATAATGCAGCCAATACTTTGAATTAATATCTTTAGAGATCCATATTCAATGCACTATTAAACATGGTTTTGAGGACATTCTCCTTCATGGAACATGGACCATTCTTTTTACACTTTAGCAAGCAATTGAAACCTTACAATAAGCAACTCACACACTTTTTTCCATGTTTTACTACCACTATGATGTGTTGCCCACCAATTAGTTGCTACTCCTTTCAATGAATAATTAAGGTCACCTACCCTTTGATTGTCCTCTAGTATGTACATTTAGAACCACACCATCAAATCACCAGTGTCTTTAGTGGCAAAAAACTAAGGAATTTACTGATTAGTCACATAAACCATGTACAAAGGTTTAAGCTTGTGATCATTTTGAACCCAATTAAGCATATAATCATTGAAATCACCACTAATAAAGGAAACTCAGTCCCATGTAACCATACCTTCAAGATTAGGTTCAATATAGTTATGCTCCATAGTACCAACTTGATATAAAATCTCTATATCAGACTGTGTAGGTGAGTGAATAAAC
The DNA here is from genome assembly GCA_037957365.1 of Torreya grandis. Lineage (NCBI taxonomy): Eukaryota > Viridiplantae > Streptophyta > Pinopsida > Cupressales > Taxaceae > Torreya > Torreya grandis. The sequence continues at coordinate 795,872 of JARHVA010002954.1, read as the reverse complement.
AGAGATCGCACTTCATCTTCTTCTACAAAAATATTCAAAGATTTTAAGGAACACTTACCACATAATTTGTTATTTATTGGATCTTCTAAAAAAGAGTTGTATTGGTTCATTGGTATATGGCATTATATATCAAGTACACTCTACATCACAACTCACATCCAACTATTGCCTTTTGCTACATAGGGAGAATCAGGTTCCCTTAGAATTATGTAAGATTTGGCATCTATATTATGAGGAATGATGAATGATGATTATACGGCCATCTTAGTATGACTCTATTTGATTCATTACTATGTCGATGGTCATATGTCCATCGTAGGCCCACTTTTTCCCTAGAAAAGTTGGGTAGTGTGTTTCATCTATTTTCATGTCTATTGCTTCAAAATCACCATGTAGAGTTAGCTCTATGACTTTAATCTCTACATCTTCCAATCATCCTATAGGCTCTATCCTACCATAGTTCACTAGACTAAGGGCTACAAGGTTATAACTCAAAGATGGTCTGCCAATTACCTTTGAGGTAGATATTGGGATCATATTCATTATGCTTCCAAAATCAAACATAGTGTTTGGTATCTCATACCCTACTATATCAATATCGACCCTGACATCAACATCTCATGGTTTATTTGTCTTAACATACAAAACCATCTTCTTGGGCCTTTCCTTTCCCTTCACACATTCTATTAGGTTGTGTAATATATTAGTGATATTCTATGATATATCCTCATTTCACAGAGTATTAAGTAATTTCATCAAGTCTATCAATGCTATTATAACCCCTTCTTGTTTCATGATTCACACAATTTATCCATACATCTATACATCAAGTGTGGCTTCATTTTCTATAGCTAAAATTTATTATTGAATATTCTATATAATTTTCATGGATTCCTTCATGAGTCCCTTCTCTCTTACTAGTTCTGGATAGGTATCTACTTTAGCTTTTCATATGCTAAAATTTGTTGGCATTTTTAAAGGAGGTAATCCTTGTTATGCATGTTGTGTTATTATTATTGATTTCATTAATGCATTTTTTTTGGGTTTAAAACCAACTCAATTTACATTTTGCATAATTTTATCTCTATGTTGTGTTTCTAAAATAGGGCAATTGTGGGTATCATGTTATTCAGATACTTGACAATATGCACAATAAGCTTGCCATTGTGGATTGGTGGGGAAATTCCATTTTACATGATTCTGTTCCCCACATAATAAACATCTAATAGGGCCTCTAAGACCATTTCCATGTCCTCTCTATGCACCACCATGGTATCCACATATATTCCATTAATATCCCTATCCATCTACCTATTGTGCCCCAAAGTTTGTTATGGTATGTGGTACATTCCACCCCTATTGGTACTATTGATTATCATAACCACCATATTGGGGTTGATTTATATGTGGATTATACTTGGCTTGTTGTGACTAAATAATCACATGATTCCATATGGATTTATAATCATATTATAGTGGTTATGCAGCTTGAACTCCACCAACTAATACTTTTAGTTGAAATAATTATGCATTTTGTGCCCATGCCAACCTAGCCTGTGATACCTGGTGGGATTGGTTTCTACTCTTGTATTTGTTTTCAACATCACTTGCACTTATTATATGGCTAATATGAATACATTATTATTAATGTCTTCCTTCAATTCTTGTAGAGCCCTACAATCCTTGTTTTCATGATTAGTAGATTTGAAGATTTTATAGTACATATTTTATGGGTTTCTTACATATTGTTGTAATAAGTGATAATGAGATGTTGAGTGTCCCACTATGTGATAGATGTCATAAAACTTAGTACGTAATTTTGGGACTTCATTCCTATGGTAACCTTCCTTGCCACACTCAATACACCATAAACCAATTTGAGGTCATTTAATAGTATTCTATAGAGCCTCTAACCTTTAAAATATAGCTTCAAGTATGCTTTCTAGCTGTGTTTTGCTCTTTGTGAAAGTACCATAGTCTTATATCTAATCCACTCTTACTATGGCTTTTGTAGCTTCTACTTTATTAATGAAATTATTTTTTTCTATCATAAACCATATATTTGGTTGTAGTCCTTCAGCGAACCAAGTGTCCTTATCTTTATCTTCGAAAGCAAACTCAACATTATTAACCATATCAAAAAATATACGATCATAATCATGAATAATTTCCCTTAGACCTTGATGGATTTATTTGAGGTCTTATATGGTTTGGCCCATACATTTTGTAACCTTAAACTCTATGACCAACCACTTTTCACATCATCTAAACTTGTTCTTGATCCTCTATGGAACATGAACTCTAATGCTCTTCTAGACAAGGCACAAATAAGCTCATACTTCTTAATATTTTCATCTACAATACCTTTAGCTTTCTATTTCATGTCACATGTAAACAAATATTGCTCTAGATCCATATTTCCATCATCGGTATCTAGTGTGATAAAGGCAATTGACTATAAAGCCATATTACCTAAGGTTGGTTGTAAAGGAAGCATTATTTGTGTTCTTCCAGACAGTGGTAATGATAACATAATTTGTGGAATTGATACTTGAGAGATTCTTGGTCTCAAAATTGTTGTTGTCACTTAAAGAGGAGTGATCACTGGTGGTGTTTGTGGTGATGATCTTATAAACCCAGTGGGACTATCCCCAAGTACTAGTGTGTTTGTCAAAAATGGGAAACCTTGCAAAAATAGAAAATATTCTTGAGATCATAGAGGTGACAAAGATATCTCAGGTGATGAAAATTCCTCTAACACATCTTCAATATTTGTAATGGTTTTGATTCACATTCTATTCTCCTTAGAAAAAAATTTAATCTGCAATACCCAATTAGCAACCTATTCAATCAACAAGGGGTCAGTCAAATTAGTAACTACCTCTCTTAAATAATTCTTTTATGATTTAATGAATCCTTGTGTGGTTTTTTTTTTAAATTATAATCTACTAATTCTTTGATGCTTCTTCTTGAGTCCTTAATATTCTTCTTTCTCTAACTTTTAATTCTCTATGAATGAATGTAAGTAGGGGTATTTCTATAAAATATGGGCTCAGGGGATGTGTGTTACAGTGGTGAAACTTCTCTTTATCAGATTCTTCTTATGTAAAAATTCAAGTTAATATTGTGCCTTCTATTAATTGGACCTATAAAATTAGGTAACTCTCTTACAAAGAAGAAAGGTGTCTCCTTGAATGACTATAATCTACTACCATCTAATAAGCTACCTTCCTCTATTCTCTTTTCTTTATTGACATCCTCTGGTTGTGTCTATACTTACTTTTTAGTCTCACTAATCTTGGGTCATTTTTATTTCTCATTAAATCTCTCCTCTCCTATCCTTTCATCAACTTATTCTTATTCCTTTTGACCTCCTACAATTATTTGTCCCCTACTCTTACTTCTGCCTCTACCTCTACTCATAGTTACTCATGAAGTCCCTGATATATTCCACCTCTTTTGTTTTCATAGTTATTACTCTATATCTGTAAGCTTATTTTGGTCCATTTCATTTGGCCTCCTCATCTAATTACTACTGGCCAACTTTCTCAATCAGATCTGCACCATCTCATGTCTCGACTGCACACATCCCCATAGTGCCCAAAAGACTACTCTATCATGAACAGGTAGGGCACTATAGATTTTTCAATGACCAACATCTTGATAAGAATTGGTATTCTCTATAGAAAATTTCCTCTAGTCCTTCATACAAATAAGTCATGTATAGCTTCAAAAACAATATAACCATGAACTACAAATTCCATTATATATCCCTCTATAGTGGTTTGTATCTAGTGATAGATCTCATAGTTACAAACAACTTCCAGTGTTTATAATTGTTCAATTAGATCATCAGCTTACTAATTTTTAACGCAGATCTAGTTTGGAAATAAAAATAGTCTAATCTTGTGAACTACACAGCAAGTAGGCTCAGAAATTTGCTTGAAAATATTTCATGTACATCACCATATAGATGATGCTCTATGATTTCCTTTTCAATGCACCCTATCCTTCTCACCTCTTTTTGTGCAAACTTAGATATTTTTTTATCCCACCATTCTTCCAAATCCCTCTAACTTGGTAACCACCAAAGCATATCCTTTCTTTTAGAAACCCATAATAAGGTTCCATACTCACTACACCATTGTTAGCAAAGGTTCCTAGTTTCCTAAAACTTGTTTATTATGAGGACAACTATGGGAGAGGTAATGGACTCTAAATAGTGTAATTACATATTCCTAAGGACCTATAGTAAAGTTTCTAAGACCATAGATATCTAGACTGGTGCGATTCTCATTTTAATTCTTTCCAATTAATAATATAGATTCATCATTTACTCCATAGTTTGAATAACCATATGCATAGAAAAAATTTATATCTATTGTTACCTTATCATAAAAAATTCAAAAGTATGAATAAATATTCTATAACTAGTTTGATAACTCAATCATAGATATCTATAATCACACATAGATCAATTCATTACATAGCACTGATGCACAACTCTATCTCATACATGGTCCAGAATTAAATCTTCAATGTTTAACCTCTTCTCATTCTTTGGAACTTACATATATTACCACTTTAATATTTCTATCTTAGGCACATGGTTATAGTAGACTATGTTGGGAATCTTCAACAACTCTAACCTCAATATAGACTTCCTTAGTTAAAACAACCTGGATCTATTTAATCTATTCAAAATGAAATATAGTTGTTGAACATGTACCTTGTGTATGTTGACTAAGTATATGGTTGTCATGTATTTATGTTATGATGACACCTTGTAGACTACTAACATGTCATTATGTTATGATGACTCTTTGTATGTATATTGTCCTGGTCCTGCTAACACTAGATGATGTCATGGTTTATTCAAAATAGGTTGATGATCACCTTAGAAAAGTTTTTAAAAGGTATAGATAATTTGGAGTTTACCTCAATCCAAAGAAGTGTGTAGTTACATTTCATGAAGGGAAACTATTGGGACACATAGTTTCAAAGTAAAGTCTTGCAACAGACCCAGAGAGAGCATGTATTATATTTCACTAGCACTTCCAAGCCATAAAAAGGGGTTACAAAGTTTCTTCAGAAAGATCAACTTTGTGATGAGATTAATTCCAAATTTTTCTACCATGGTCAAACCCCTTACTTCTATGCTTAAAAAAGGGGTCAATTTTAGCTAGACAATGGAAGGAAAGGATAGCTTTGAAGCCATCAAGCAAGCTATTTTTCAAGCTATGAGTCTTATGAATCCCAACGAAGATAATGACTTAATTCTTTATGATTTTAGATGGGAAGGTAGTGTATCAACTATTCTGACCTAATAGAATAAGGATCAGTTGGAATAGCCTATAGCTTTCTTCAATCAATCCTTAAAAGAATATGAAGAAAGGTATAGTTTTGTTGAGAATCAAGAGTATAAAGTAATAAAGGATATAAAATAGTTTAGGCACATGCTCTAAAAAACAAATATCCATCTGATGGTTAGTCATCAAAGCATAAAGGAGTTCCTATTGAGCTGGGGAATAAATGAGAAGAGAATGGGTTGGATCACAAAATTCATGGAATATGATGTGATCATAAAAATAACTAAGCTTATAAGAGGTAAAGGCTTATGTGATCAACTAACTTTTGATATTAGAGCTTCTAATGTAGTATAAATTCAATAGGCATTTCAACTAATGAATCCTCATATGCTTAATAGCCAGATCAATAATATGATTACTTTCCTACAAATTAGTGAATGCATGCATGAGCTCTAGTAGTCCAAAAGAAGGTACTTTAGGACCCAATCTATTCTTTATGCTCTTATTGATGGGATATTATTTAGGAAATATATTAATGGAGTTATTTTGAGGTGCATCAAGCATGATCATATCCACAAATTTATTGAAGAGTTTCATGATGGCTTATTGGGTGGTCATTTCTCTATAAGGACCAATACCATCAAAATAATGAGGATGGGCTACTATTGTCTTGACCTATTGAAAGATGCATGTATATGGGTGTGAAATTATGATAAATTCACCTAATTTATAGGCAAATAAATATTATCATCTATCCCTCTCCAATCAATCCAATTTGATCAACCATTTACTCAGTGGAGGTTGGATTTTATTGGCATGATCAATATGCCATCAAGTACCAGTCACAAATGGGTCCTTATGGTGACTGATTATTTCACTAGATGGACCAAAGAAATTGCATTAAAAGATGCAATAGAAGCATCTATTTTTTAATTCATTCATAACACTGTCATAGTTTAGGTGTTCCTTACACCATTATCTTGGATAATGCGAAAGCTTTTATGGGCACTCAGGTGAGTAAATGGGCAGTGAAACATAATGTCTACCTAAATACCTCATCCAATTATTACTTGAAAGGTAATGGCTTGGTATAATCTACCAATAAAAATCTCATAAAGATTATTAAAAGGATAATTGAGGATAACCAAAGGACATGGCACACTAAGCTAAAGTCAGCACTTTGGGCTGATAGGATCACTCTCAAAAGAGCCATTGGCAATTTTCCATTTATGTTGGTATATGAAAGGGAAGCTAGACTTACATTGTCAATAGATTTACCATCTTTGTAACTTGCTCATCAATTGTAATTAATTTAAAAAAATGTAATAACCATGTGGTTGGTAGTCATGGAGTTGGAAGAAGTTAGAAACCAATCAATAGAAGTTTTGAAAGCAAATCAGACTCAGATAAAGAGACCTTTTGACAAGAAATCATCTGATAAGATTTTCAATGAAGGAGACTTGGTTCTAAAATGTGATGCTGAAAGGGCCAAGCCAAGTAAGCATATAAATTTTCATGCAATATGGAGTGGTCCATACATCATAACTCAATGTAAAGGAGCTAATGCATTCTAGCTATCTAGGCTTGATAGATCAGAGCTACTTATCCCCATCAATGGGATATACCTAAAATCATGCTTTTGAGGTTGGAATTATATCCAAAAACTTTATACATATTAATATTAGTTATTTTCTCATAAATAAATGCTTTTTCACACTCTACAACTCATTAGGATTTTTGTTTCCTTAGTTTGTTTCAGTTTTGTTTTCCCTATTTTGTTTTACCTATTATTTTTTTAGGGCAATTCCCAGTTCTTTTTCTTCTCCAATCAGTATGTGTTAAAATTTAAATGACTCCATACCCAATAAACTATAAGGCTATTTAAAAAGAATTGATTAGCAGGTAATCACCTCACAAAGGTCACCAAATATGTTGATATTTTTGTGCCAAAAACCTCAAAACACCTTATGCCTTAGAGGAGACATATAAAAATTTTGATAAAAATCTATAAAATGGCCTAAATACCTTTTTCCAAGACCCAAGTAGAAATCAAAGATTTTTGTGAATTTTTCAACTTTGTAAAGTTGTAAAGTGCACCCCAACCTCCACTTTTCAATTTACCTAAGACCTAGTGGGAATCAAAACTCACATTACAAATTGAAACTTTTCAAAGTTTCATACTATAATACAGACTCCACTTTCTACTCTTCATTAAGACCTAGTGGTAATTGGAACTCACATTACAAATTTCAACTTTGTAAAGTTATAAAGTGAAACATAAACTCCACCTCCTTCCTTTCACCAAGACCAAGCAAAGACAAAAACTCTTCCTACACTTTACAACTTTTCAAAATTACAAAGTGTACTTGGGATTTTACTACCCACCTCCTAATAAAATTTTGCCTCTAAAACCCCTCAACATAAAGCAAAGAATGGAAAACAAATTACAAAATTTCAAACTTGTAAATTTAAAAATTAACTCAATGGATCCACTTTATCACCTATTTTTCCATCTACCACCACTTATTGGCATGGTTGGAATTAATTAGAGTTGGTTAATCTAAAATTTAGGTTTTTTAAATCATTAATGAATATTATGACTAAAACTAGAGCTCCATTGCCAAGTGAAATCATGAACCAAGCCTCCAAGGTGAGCAACACTGCTAACCAGAGTTCATTCACCACCATTGCCAAGCAACATAAGTAAGCCCCATATCTATCTATTACCAAACCATACGTATGCATTCATGATATTTCTATAGGTCACCCATATTTCCTTCAATCTAAACCACTATTTTTTTTTTAAACTTATCATTTTCCCAAATCCCACAGGGTTTTTCTCATAACATCATTATCTACAATTCTAATGTTGCTTATAATTTCCTAGTTTTTTCACTCATTATTAAAATCTTGTTAAACATTAACTAGATTATTCTAGTTTCATTACTTAAGGTTTTCCTAAAATTCATATATAATATAAGAGGAAATCCCTTTTGCTATTTCAAACTGAAACCCTACAAAAATTCTAATTATAAAAACACATAAAATACCTGATCAAATCTAAGTGAGGATCCCCTTTATTTTATCACCTTGAGTTCCCATCATAAATCTAACTTATAATTACAAATCACAAACCCATCAAACCTTTAGTTAGACATTGCAATTGAAAATACAAATTAAAATCCTATTGAATCTATTTCAAATTCCACAGTTGTTATTACAAACAATTTTCCCATCGTAAAATACCCTTTAAGAAGCATAGTAAAACTTTGCCAAGATAAAAGTAAAAAAATAACTTGTAATTGTAAACACAACTCCTGACCAACTCTATGGTTGGTTTTCCTCACCTATTTTCCCAATACATATGTCTATAAAAGAGATGAATTTCAATTCAAATGGACATGGTATCCCTTCCGATTTAGATTCTAACATTAATGAGATACTGATACAAATCTATATCACATAGACCTAGCAAACTTCTCGACTAGAGTCAATGCAAAATTCAAGAATGATTAGATTCAGAGCATTTATGACACTGGTTTACCTTAGGATAAAAACTTCTCATTCTTTGTACAAATCCTTGAGATTATGCTCACCAAGGCTAAATATTATGATGCATAGAAGATAGAAGTATTAAATGATAATTGGGATAAAATTCTGAGCCTAGATCCAAATTTCATTGATACTATGTTCTTAATCCTAGATTTTGAAAGTTACGTAGATATTACCCCTAATTCCTCCAAAAAATTATATCAAGATAATAACTCAACATGTTCTTGGGTTTTAAACAAGCAGTGGTTAAAAACTCTTGAATCTTCATCCATAAGAATGCCCAAGAACCTAGCAAGGATAGAATTCAAGGATGAGGTAGGAGATATCATTATACTCTTAAACAAAGTTATAGGGAGCCTAACTTCAAAGAATTATCAAGATTAGATGTACTAGTATATCTTAGTAATCCATAAAAATAAATAATACATTCATGGGGCTCAATTGATCAATGACTCCATTCATAAATAGTTGTTGGAGGTTCAAACTATAGGAAAATTTTATATGACCTCCAACTTGTATATATTTTAGCAAACAGAAGGGCATTCATGAGATTGAACACAGTGGTAGATCACATCAACAAAGTTTATAACTAATACTCTAATCTCACTTTAGAGGGTATAAAACAACAAGTCAAAAGAGTTATTGATACTCTCATCTACTGCATCATAATCATGTTTGAACAAGATCTAGGAAGAACAAGATTTTCTAATGCTGCAACAATAAAAATAGCAATTTTGGGATCATGTTTCATTCAGTTCCCCAAATTTTCCTAAATTATAATTGGTGGTTTTAGTGGGAGTCCTTACACCCTTCCTATATATATTCAAGTGACAAATGGGCCTTAATATAATTGGTAAGATAACTAGTGGAAACCCACAAGTTCTTGTCCACCAATCATAAAAGAGGAATTCACTTTCCTATCAGTATAGGGAGATATTTATGCCCTTCTTTATCTAAGGCCAAATGTGTCAAAGTAGAGATGTATAATATAAATATTATAAATCTCAATGATAGGCCTTATTATGATGTGACTAGTTATGTTTCTTGTTTATTATGTGCCTCATATTCTCACATTCCCTTTTATGAAATTTATTGGAAGGATATGTAGGATGAGGAAGAGTTTAGATTGAGGGATTCTTTTAGAATTAACCTTGAGCAAATTAATACTTATGATATGGCACCAATTCTAGAAGATTTGAAATATGAGGAATAGCTAGTGGATAGGGTGTATTATGATAATCAAATCTACCTCCAACCTCTTCCTAGAGTTAGGTGGTCTATACCTAAATCCTTCTCCTTGTTAGATAGAACCACCCTAGTTATTAACAAAAATTTAAACTGGTTAAGAATCAAGGAGGTGAAAATAACAAAATAAAGTTTGAACATCATAGATAGATTCAAAAAGGTAAAGGATAAGGGTTCAAAAGCAGTAGCAGTAGAGGGTTTCAACAGTGAAACTTAAGAAAATCAACCAGTGGGGCCAGTTGTCTCACATAAGGGGAAATAAAAGTAGAAGGCAAGAAGGGATTCTTCTAACACCTAAGTGCCAACAACCCAACCAATGGATCAAACACAATTAGTTTCCATAGAGGACATGGTTACTATAACCCCCTTCCTATCTGTACTATCCATCCATTGCAAGTAATCACTTTTCCTATTTCTACTAGCTCATCAATGCAAGCAATTACCCCTCTTATTTCTACTAGCCCACTAGTGCAAGTAATTATTCCTTTATCTGACCAACCTATGCAAGTGACTCCTTTGGCAGTAAGCTAATCAACATAATTAGTTATTCCAACTCCACCTATAATTCCCTCTTACACATTCACTTCCACCCTCATTGATCACCAACACCACCTAGCTTCATCTTCCATTAGACTTCTTGTTATTTATACTCTGGCCATTCCCACTACATTGATTGATTTTTTTATTGTCTTAAGTGCCACCTTTCCATAGGTTCCCTTATTCTACACATGCCTACCTCTTTACCTATGTCACTTCTAACTTCCACACCCCTTGTAAATGCATCTACTCCACCCATCAAAATATCCTTGCCTTCTTCCACTCTCACCTTAACCCAAACCCCCACCAAGGACGTGGAAAAATAGATGTTCACTAACACAACTTTGCTACTCAACCCACTAATGGGGAGGAGGCAACCAAATCATCATCCAAGGATTCATTGATAATTTTAGTAGTATAAATGGAACTTTTTATGGTAACTATCAGCGTAGAAGCTTCGATTTTAGACTTAGAAGTAATAGTGGCAATTGGAAAAACATGGGATTCATAGGTAGCCACTCAAAATTGGTTGGCACAATTAGTGTCCAAGAAGAGAAAATAAATGATATCTCCTAGCACTCTAGATTTTCGTCTATTGGAAGCATCCCAATGACTAAAGAGAGGCCCCAAAACCATCTCTAGAATCTCATATGATGCAACAAAGGGAAAATATGTGGAGATAGCAGTCCCCCCACTAGACAAACAAAAGGAAGATTTAGTGGTGGGGGATTATCTAATATCTAAGGTACACCTTGGACATCTAAAAGATAGGGACTGAAATATCATGTTTAGACAAGCATAAGTTCCCTCTTTGAGAAAATGGACAGTGACAAGGTCACTAAAGATGAGTTGAAGAACAAAGTTGAGTAGTTGATAGTTGCCTTAATAAAATTTATAAACCCAGCAAATCCACCTAAATTTGCCCAGCCAACTCAATCTCTCTCTCAATTCCCTGACAAAGAAACATTTGAGGCAATGATAGAGATTGATATAATAGGAAAAGCTACAAAAGATTGGACTAAAGAATTAATCACCAAATGAAACAAGGTGATAGGGTTAGCCATGGACTATTTTAAAACATTCAAGGATGATCTTGCATCTTCAAAGGTATAAATAAGTAAATATGAATAAGAGGTTGAAAATTTGAACCTCTACTTTCCCAAATTATAGGCCATTGACCTAATAGAGAGTAGCACCCTCATGTATGAAAATATAAACAAGAATCCTTTAGAACATGATGATCTAGAGAGGGAAGATAAATTTAGAATAAGAATACTTAGTGAAAATATTGATAAGGCCAAGAGAACATGTGACAAGGCACAGATATAATGTATGATATTGAAGATTCAATTTATAAATTATCATGTGACACAGTAGATTACCAAGATAAACCACAACTTGTTTAAATTGTCTAGGATAAATTCAAATAGTTCATTAAGAAGGAGCCATCACATGATACAACTTTCAATTTGAATTCCATCCACCGATTCATCAAGTATAATAATATACTTGATCAAATGGGAAAAGATATCCAAGTTTATAGATATAATTCTAGAGAATTATCTGAGGTAATTGTAAAATGTGTCATTAGTAATATCTACATAGTTAAACCTGATGATGAATGCCTACAAGAGATATGCAATAGCTTCAATTAGGTACAAGTGAAGAAGGACAAGGAATACTTAAAATTCATTGTTGTGGATTGATTATTTGATAATTTAAAAAATGTATTCTATAAACTATAATTTTTGTAAGATACATTGTAAAGTTTCAAGTTGTAAATTGCAACTATCATTTTGATAATTCTTAACTTTAAGTTGAAAAAGAGTTACTTGTAATTTTTAGTTATCTTTGTGTCAAGCTTTAATTGAAAAAGTGCAACTTGTATTTTGCACTTTTCTTTTTGTCAAGTTGAATGACTTAAAATTTATAAAAGTCTTGAATACAAATTTCAAGTTAGTTTTTTCAAGTTTAGTTCTAAAATATCCAAATATTAAAAATCATTGAATTTTTTACCAAGTGATAGAGTTCATTTTGATGCCCCATTTCTGGTGGAGAGATTCTTTCAACTAAACTATAGGAGAGATGGTTCAACTAGAAGACTCCAATAGCATTTCCAACACTTGGCATAGTGCCCAACTATTGTAGAGTTATTTTCCTCCTACTCCACCAAAAATGCCTTTTCAAGCTAGGAATGATGACATTTATATGGATATTCCCTTATTTCTTGCTTAATAAATGAGTGTAAGGGGTTTTTGACTTCTTCTCTCTCAAAGGAGTGAATTTTTGTATAAATATGGGTTTCCTACATATCCCATTGGATCTTTTTGTTGATAGATAAATTTTTCTGCTCTTGATATATTTATCTACATGCTATAACCAGGAGAATATTGATAGACTAAATTTTTGCCTTCCTTGTTTGTGTTATCTTTGTGTATGTATGAATTTTTAAAAAAATTTGAATGATCTATCTTATTTAAATTATATAATAATCATTTATGGTATATATCTTTCCCTTTTCAAATCTTATTGTTATAAAATCAATAACTTTGTTCTTTGTTTGATAAAGTGCCTAATATTTCCTTTGATGTTATACTTGTGTAAGCTTTTGCTTCAATAAACTTCAACATATTAATTATTCAACTATGTTCAATCAAATAAAACATTAAATTTCACTAGAACCATTTGGTGCATCACTATTTTCTAGTTTTAAAACTCTTTATAAACCCTTTTCCTCACAAGTTAAAACCTTAGTTAAGAACAAAATCACTAAGTAGCCAAATTTTGAAGTGAATTGGTCATGTACTAGTTACACTAAGTTTAGAAAAAGGAATCTAGCATTCTCTAAAGGTTTACCTCAATTTGATAAGGTCCCATAGCTTGGAGGTGATCCTATTGTGCTTTAGATTTCCCATGTACTACAATTCTTACAACACAAAGTGGGTGCAAAATCTAATTGATAAAATTTATGATTATGAAACTATATGTTCTTTCTTCTATCACAACCCTTAGTAAAATCAATACAAGTGAAAATTCTTATTTGTAGTGTTTCATATTTCAGTTCTAGCAATCTATGTATAGATTAATTTAGTATATTTTGAATAGACAGTGTATATGCTAATTGAGAGGCTTGCTTGATAATCATATATTATGCCCTAGATTTATAGATATAGGAAAGACTTTTAATTTGAATTAAAACTTAGTGGCACATGAAATCCAACCATATAAAAAACACTTATATCCTTAAAAACAATCATAAAGTGAAAAGTATGAAAATAGGGAAGAAGACAAAGTAAGCACTAGCATTAGGTTTAGGACACTAGCATTGATGGTAGTGTCCAGAGACTCAAAAGGTAGAAAAGACCAAAAATACTTAGGGATCCTTGTAATAAAATGGCTAACACATAGATCAATGACCAAAAATACATAGAAGATCAGACATTATCATGAAAGAGATATGAAGTGTAGATGTCTATCCAAGACTGCATCACTAAATGCGTAATTCTCTACTAAAAATTATATACATCAAAAGTTATGCAAAAAGACATTATAAATTAATATTGTACCAAATATGGGTATTTGCATTTACAAACCTTTAATCTAGTAAGTGCATGAAATCAATTTACTAGAGTTAAAATAATTTTTTACTTGGGTGTGTAAACACACTTTGGCCTCCTAATGGTGCCAACTTGAATTTGTAGCTCCTATTCTACAACCAAAATCATGTTATAATATAATTAGCATATATAATTTGAAAATGAATAATTAATAAAGTACAAAAATAAATAATGTGGAAGGAATATACATGTGTATATGTTGCATAGTAATACCTCTAGAATATCATCCTCATTGGGGAGGAGGGAGAGATAAAAAGGTTATTTAAGGCCTCATCTATTTTCTAGATAGAAAAATGAATGATTCCACAAATAGTCATGTGTGTTTCATCCTAGAGATGCTTCAAATAAAAAGAGTTGGATGGTGATCATACCCCCAACCTAGTATAAAAGGAATAGTGCCAAGTTCATTGAGGGTGTTGAATCTCAACTACATAAATCAAATGTAGATACATAATCTCAATCAATATAGCCAATCTATCCAACATCACCCAAGTCAAATGGTGTAACCATCTCAACCTAAAAAGGAATTAGTGCTAAGGCCATCAAGTGTGTTGAATCTTGATCACACTATTCAAGGGAGCTAACTAATGTAGACATATAAAGCCTCAATCGATGCATCTTGTGTTAGGGTGTGGAACTAAAAGCTTCAACTGTTTGCAGACACGAAGAAGAGGTTGTTGAGTTTCAGAAGTACCAGCGTCGGTAGCATGATCGATGTCGGTCATTACCAGTGCAGAAGGCAACCAACATCGGCAGCCAGTCGGCCGACGTTGGCAGCACCAGACAAGCAGGGACTGGCGTCGATCGCCTATGTGTTCCAAAACTGCTATTGATGAACAATCAGTTAAGTGAAGCAAGTGTTTACATGTCAAATGACTAATTATAGTCACGAGCTATGTGTCTAATTATTGTAGTTAGATTTCTATTTTTGTAACCATGGGATTCTATTTAAAGACCCATGAGGCTTGTATTGTAATTAATCAAGAAGGCAAGTGAAAGCATTGAAGCAAGCAAGGTCAAGGAGATCTACAGGTGTAAGGTTAAGGAGATCAGCTGAAGCATTCAAGGAGGGATAATAACTCAGGCTATAGAGTTGTTAAGGTTGAGCAAGAGAGAGAGGGAAGAAGGTCTTGAGGTGTGGCAAGCCTTTGAGGTGGAGGAAGAAGTGGCATCTTCCTTATTGTATTTTCTTCTAGTAATATCTAATACAAGAGTGTGTATTGTCTCTCAAATTCTTTGATGTCTCAAGTTTCTAGTTACTTTATCATTCTGGTATAATTTCGTGTTTAATTACTTATAAGAAAGTAATCAATTGTGCTTCCATTGGATAAGGGGTCTCCTAACAGTTGGTATCAGAGCTACGGTTCGCAAGAAGTAGGTTATTGTTTTTTTATTACAGGTCATTCACAGGGTTTTTTGATTGAGTGGGAGTTCAGCAATGGCAGAAGAAAGTAAGCTACAAATGGAGAAGTTTAACGACAAGAATTATCAACACTGGAGGATGCAGATTGAGGATTATCTATATCAAAAGGATCTATACTTACCATTGGGTGGGGTTGCATGCAAGCCCATAGATATGAAGGATGAAGAATGGAGTGTTCTTGATCGGAAGGCTCTCAGTTCCATAAGGTTGAGCCTTGCATCATCTATGATTTCTAGCTTATCACAGTGTAAGACAACGAAAGAGTTGATAAAGTCCTTGGCAAATTTATACGAAAAGCTCTCGGCTTCTAATAAGGTATATCTTATGAAGCAGCTATTTACTTTGAAAATGCAGGAAGGTGGATCAGTACATACTCATCTCAGTGATTTCCATGGTTTGGTAAACCAATTAGCTTCAGTTAATATTATTTTTGATGATGAGGTAAAGGCTCTCTTGATTTTATGTTCTTTGCCTGAAAGTTGGGACAGTTTGGTTATGGCAGTAAGTAATTCTGCATCTGCTTCTAAAATCTTAAAAGTTGATGATGTTGTGAGTGTGATCTTGAATGAGGAAATATGCAGGAGAAGCACAGGTGAATCATTAGGTAATGCTCTAAGTGCAGAAAGTAGGGGAAGGCAAAGGGAGAAGGTTGAGCAAGGGAAATCAAGGTCGGGAAGGAGATCCGAGTCCAAAGGTATTACCTACTAGTTTTGTGGAAAGAAAGGACATACAAATAAGGAGTGTTGGTTGAGAGATAAAGAGAATCAACATGCAGGTATTGAAGAAGCAAAGGATGCAAATATTGTGGTAAAGGACGCTCTCATACTTTCTTTGGATAGTCAGGTAGGATCATGGATTTTAGATTTTGGTTCATCTTTTCATGCATCCCCAAATAGAGATTTGTTTCATGAGTATGAATAGGGAGACTTTGGAGTGCTCTATTTAGGGGATGGTACGCCTTGTTAGATAGTTGGCAAAGGGAAAGTGCAGCTGAGATTGCAGATTGACAACACATGGGTGTTGTAGGAGGTCATGCATGATCCAATTCTGAAGCAGAGTTTGATTTTTGTAGGAAGGTTGGGTGATGAGGGATGCACAATAACCCTCACAGTGGACTCTTGGAAGGTTACCAAGGGTGCACTTGTTCTAGCAAAAGGTAAGAAAGTAGATACTCTTTATCTGTCTACTTGTATTGTTGATTCTACTTCTAGTTTATCTACTTCAGCTGTAGATTCGAAGATGTGGCTTAATAGGCTTGGTCACATGAATAAGAAGGGAATGGACGTTCTTGATTCAAAAGGTATGTGTTTAGATTTAGAAAGCATAGATAGAGTTCATTGCAGGAAAAGGAAATTTGATGCTTTTGATAGGGATAAAGAAGCCTTGGCATTTTTGGAGGAAATCAAGGACAGAGATCAGTCACAAGGGCTAAATAAATCTGAGCAGGGTAGCATGGATAGAGGTTTGATCCAAGATGAGCTTGAAGATGAAAATTTCATCACTTACAAGAACACACAGATACCAATGTCAGTCACTCGGGACCAACGTCGGTCATCCAAATACCGACATCGGTCATGTGCAGACCAGCAAGGTCGGTAGGTCGGGTAGGAGAAGTCCAATATCTATCATCATGACCGACGTCGGTAGGAGGGACACCGGCGTCGGCCAGGGAAACGACGTCGACAATCAGGGTCAGTGTAGGGAACCGACATCAGTCGAGAGCAGACTGGGAGATGGCCAAGATCGATCACTGAAACAGATGTTGGGTGGATCAATAAGTCTCAAACACCCATATGGAGGTCATAAAAGGTATGTGAACCTCATATTCATTGTTCACCTTTTTTATATTGCTTACTGATAGTCATGAACTAGGAAGATGGAAGAAGCAATGCAGGTAGAATCCAAAAATAGTGGGAGCTTGGCATGGACGAGGAGTGTGAGTCCTTGGAGAAGAACTAAATAGGTATTTGTTGGTAGAGTTGTCAACTGGAAGAAAGCACTGGATAGAGGGATGGATTCCCATATTAGAGAAGAGAGTGGATGGACACATGAGACAGAAGGTTATGGTATATGGTCTTGATTAGGCTGCAGAGCAATGGAGGTTTGACCATTGTATTTATCTTTACTGGGTTGGATAATATTAGCTACATTATCCTATTACTGTATTGTGTTATTTGTTGTAGGGTTTCATATACAGGGAGTTTTCTGAGCTAAGGGTAGAGTTGGTTCAGAAGTATGTCATGAAGAATTTGGGAGCAGCAAAATTATTGTGGCATAAGTGACAGGTATAGCATCACAGGTTTGCATGGTGGTTGGTCTTCAAGAGTGACTTTGAAGAGGGATACAGAGCCAAAGGAACAAAATAGATGGTGTACAAGTATAGGTACAGTAGCAGCTATTTATCTCCAAGTGGGAGATTGTTAGGGTGTGGAGCTAAAAGCTTTAACTATTTGCAGACACGAAGAAGAGGTTGCTGAGTTTCAAAAGTACTGGCATCAGCAGCATGACCAACGTTGGTCATTACCAGTGCAGAAGGCAATCAGCATCGGCAGCCAGTCGGCCGACGTCGGCAGCACCAGACAAGTAGGGATCGGTGTCGATCACCTGTGTGTTCCAGAACTGTTGTTGACAAACAGTCAGTTTAATTAAGTGAGTGTTTGCATGTCAAATGACTAATTATAGTCATGAGCTACGTGTCTAATTATTGTAGTTAGATTTCTATTTTTGTAACCATGGGATTCTATTTAAAGACCCATGAGGCTTGTATTGTAATTAATCAAGAAGGCAAGTGAAAGCATTGAAGCAAGCAAGGTCAAGGAGATCTACAGGTGTAAGGTCAAGGAGATCAGCTGAAGCATTCAAGGAGGGATAATAACTCAAGCTATAGAGTTGTTAAGGTTGAGCAAGAGAGAGAGGGAAGAAGGTCTTGAGGTGTGGCAAGCCTTTGAGGTGGAGGAAGAAGTGGCATCTTCCTTATTGTATTTTCTTCTAGTAATATCTAATACAAGAGTGTGTATTGTCTCTCAAATTCTTTGATGTCTCAAGTTTCTAGTTACTTTATCATTCTGGTATAATTCTATGTTTAATTGCTTATAAGAAAGTAATCAATTGTGCTTCTATTGGATAAGGGGTCTCCTAACATCTTGGTAAGGTTGGTGCATTAATTTGTAAATGAGAGAAGTAATAAAGTTTGTTCATGCCCCCCATAATTTTTATTGTAAGTGATGTATAATCTATATGTGTTTTTTCATTTGGTCATTTACATTTCATATGTACCTCTAATGTGTCTCAAGATAAAATATCAATCAAAATGTAACCTCTACTCTACAAAATTGTATAATATAATTATGACAACCGATGTACATGTACATGGCATATGCCCCCAAATTCTCTCACTCTAAATAGTAGTTATCATAAATATGAATAACTCTATCCGAAACCTATGAAATTTATGTGTATTAATGTTATAAATGTGAAAACTTTGTCCAAACCTATGAAAATTATGCCAAGTGCATGATATTTTGACCCCAAGTGTTGAATTGTATCAATTTTTGCTATTTTTTCCAACTGTGTATGTGTGGATTCGTGTCTATTTGAAATTCTCCCTATTTTTGGATGAAAGTAATGTATCCTAGTGGTTTCCTTATCATGAAAGGATAAGATGGCCATATTGTATATGTATCAATCATGTAGTAATCAATCAGGTGGTAGTAACGTGTGAAAATAGTGTTTAAAAAATTTTGATAAATCTTGTGAAAATTTTATCATATCTTTGCTTATAGCTTAAGAATATCTAATATTTTAAATTATAAGTAGTGAATATGAAAAGTGACTAGCATGAAAAAACTATTTTTCTTACGGTTTGTAATTTAGATGTACTAGGCTCAAGATATTATCATTTGAAGGTCGTGGACATGTTCAACAAAGGCAAAAGTTAATTTCTATATTTAGCAATTGTGAAATTTTGTTTCATTTCATTTTAATTTTTAACTATTGAGATTTTTATCTAGTTATTTTACTATGCCTTGAGGGAGAGATGCATTTCATATGCAATTTGAGCTCTTGCAAAGATCCTTAGAGGGTCAAGATCTTGGTTAGCTGGTAAGTGTAAAAATGAAATTTTATCATGTTATATTGTAATTTTTTAATATTTTTAGCCCCATTTTGGCCCTAAAAAAGGTTACTAGACATTATCATTAGACTTTTGATTTTAGTGTCCTTATTTTGATGGTAATGTATGATGTTACTATCTAACTTCGATGTTAGTAATTGGTGATAACATCTAGATTTAGGATTGATAAATTAGTCATTTTTTTTATTGATTTAATTGGATTGATGACTAATATTATTTATTAGACCTATATTTTTTTGTAGAAGGACATCCACATACATAAGTTTAGATATGGTAGGCACCTATTTACTTTGATCAAGTTGGGTTTGGATGAAAATGATTGAGCATAGTTAGATAGGGTAGGGCTTGGACTATCTGGTTAACTAGGTCAAATTCACTATGATTCCCACCTTATTACATCATTAGCTAAGAGGTAGAATGTGTATACTTATGCTTTCTAGCTGCCCATAAGGCATATGACCATTACATCAAAGGATGTGTATTAGAATTTATGGTTGTTGATTACATGAGAGAGGTCCCAGGTATTAGGTGACCCCAGTGTTAGATATATTTAGAGATATTATATATATTTCATAGGGTAGATATGAGTTGAGGAAGAGCCATATGGGACCATTAATTTGGAGGATATTTTCAAAATTGATGTTTCATGACTACAAAAGTTTATTTGTTGCTTATTTATTTTATTTATTATAGTATATGGTGGTGGGGTTGAGATATCATATCACATGTATCACATTAATAGGGTTATTGAGAAGAGAAGTGCACAATATTATTAATGGTGCATTATAGTAGCCCATTTATATAATTATTTATATAGGTTTTTTTAGCAACCCAAATAGCACCCTACTAAAGGTAGATTTCTTTGATCTCCTTCATACCTAGATTAACATTGGAATGGTCTAAGGTGTGGGACACTTGTACTTAGACTAGAGTTCTAGATTGAAAGGCTAGCTCCTTTGATGTATCACTTATACTTTGTATAATAAAACTTATTGTGTATTTTGGGATGAAAAGGGTTAAAAGAATAACTAAAAGGGAAATATATTCTATTGATGGAGATACACCTATATTTCTAGTTCATCCACTCTATTTGAACTCATAAAACATTGATGATCAATGCAATGATTGAATCTAAAACTCCAAAGGATTCATATGCAATATTATTTCACATAGACATTTCATCAAGTGATCTAAGCATGAGGGAATTGAAGGTAGGCCTAATTGAAGGCACTAACTAGTCAATATATCCACTATTATCTCATTCAATCAACATCAAACACTATATATGACCTACATAAGATGGCATACTAGTAACTAGGTGAGATTAGGACCTGCCAAGAGAGAAATTACTTTCACATGTGCAAATAAAACCAATATAACAATCTAAACTTGTATATAAGAATCTAAAACTAGTCATTTTATTCATCTCAAAAGGTTACAAAGCTTAATCTTCGTAGAGTTTCATCATGCACCAGAAAGGGATCTAAAGAATAGGTTTGAAAGATTGCATATATAGAACAAGAGAGAGATAATTATCTAATATATTGGCATAAAAGAGAGAAAATAAGTAAATTCATCATAAACTTAAGTCAAATTTCAGTTATAATAATTATCAAAAGTCTTTCATCACATCTCTTTTATGTCAAATACCTTGCATGCTCCTTACATGAGCACATTTGCATTAAAATTGACTTATTCAACTCTTCTTGCATGATTTATATACCACAACTTAGAAAATAACTCCACTTCAGATGAGATCAATATTATGTGAATGTCCTTATTACATGAAGACCATTGAACATGTATTTCTAGTCAATGATTAGTTAACTCAGAGTGATTAGCACATAAGACTAGTTAACTCCTTCTTTAGCCCTCCTTTGCATGAATTGGCACTTTAATCCTATCTATGCATGGAATCTCCACTTTAAGGCAGCTTATTAATCATGAAAACTCTATATTAACTCTTTAAATAGCTTCCAACACTAATTTCATCTTCAATTGTTTGATCAAATAGGCCTACTAGCCTAAATTATTACATTTGAAAACCATTATAACCTATATGGAAACATTTAAACCTATAAATACAATGATATTTATGCCTATAAAATCTCCTAATTTCATTAGATAGGTCCTTTTGATGAAGAAACACCTGCAACTTAGTCAAACTAGTTGACTAGATCAAACTGCCTTGAATATTTGTAGACTAGTTATTTTGAAGGAGCTCACAAAGGCACTTTCAAGCCTATTTTTGACCATATGATGGATTGAGGAAGAATAAAAAGTTCCAAACTTCACTCTCCATGGATTGGAATCCATTAAAATGCCTCGTACCTATCTTTTCAATAATTTTTCTTTAAAAAACTCTATTTTATACCATGTTCATATGGTTTCGTATAGATAATTACCATTTATATGACCCTATCTAAGTTTAATTCATGTTTAAATATGTTTTAGGATGATTCATGAAGTTTTTATTTCAATAAAATTCACTTTTCTGAAATCTAGTCCTTAAGAGGGTTTGGGAGGGTTTGGGAGGGTTTTGGAGGGTTTGGGAGGTGAACCTTCTTATTGATGGTTCATAAAGTATATACCTCCATAAAATTTCTTAATATGAATATTTAATGTATATTCCCCCTAAAATTTCTTCATAATATTGTGTTCCCATGAAAAAGGTATGAAAAGATACATACATAAAGAAATTTTCCTATACGATTTTGAATGCATTATGGATGTGCTTATGCTCTTAGTGATTGTTCATAAAGTACATCCCATAAACTAACCTAAATCCTTCATTAATTATAATTTAATATAGTTTCTCAAATAATTCTAAGATCATTTGGCCAAACTCTTCATGTGGTGAAAGATATGAGCACTTGATTAGGTGGTTCAAATGTGTGTCTTGACTACAAAAATTGAATTTATCCTTAAGGATGATATTTCCCTTTTATCCTATTATTATTGTATTTAATATCTCATATAATACCTGTACCATCTCAATCTACCTTCTCATTGTGTCATCATTTCTTGATAGGGCTACAAGTGCCTTTTGGTGTTATAGGCCTTAAAACTAGCTTCTAGGCTTGATTGGCTAAAACTGAGTTTCATGGTCTAAGGTGACTGTAGTTGAATATTAGGTATTCAAAATATATATTTCACATTTAATTTCATTCCCTTTTACCTCCTTTCGCTTCCCAAACTCAATTTTTCCTTAAAGCCTCTTAGGACTGCCTATAAGGTTTCTTTACTCTTAGGCCTATATAACCCTTATAGATGTGTTTGATGCTATTACTTATATCATGTTATATTAATTCACATCAAAATATTATTCTCTATACTTCTCATTATCCTTCTATCTATCTTATTCCATGAAATATTTTCCTTCTCATGTGGATATCACCATGAGCATACAAGCATGTCTTAGCTTTCCATCTTCTACTTGCCCTCAAGGGCATCTAACTTCAAACCTTGATTATGATTCAATACCATAGAGCATATAAATTTAATAAAATCACTATATCATATCCCATAAACTCTTTATGAAGTCATAAACCCTATGTTGTTCTTGAAAACTCCTCTCAAAAGCTCATTTATCTCATTCCTGACTTCTAGTAGACATGAGGATGACTATGCTAAAATAGTGAGCATTTACACCTCTATTTGGACCTTCAAGATGGTATGGAAGGCTTTAACTAGTTTTAATGACCATTTTTACCAATATTGAAAGGCTAATTATACCTGTAGATACCTTAAAGACACAAATTTCTCTCAAAACTATCATCTTATGCATTGACTATGTACGTGACTATGTAGATGTATGTTTGATGTGTAAAAGACTATGTTTGATGCTCTAGGATTCTTTATAGGCTTTAATAATCTATTAAATCCTTCTTAAAACACCCTAATAATTCATTAGTGTAAGCTTTAAAGCCCTATGCAACCTATGTCACTTTATACCTTTTTAAGGACTCCTTAAGGGTTGTGCATAAACATTGTTATAGGTTGATACTGAGGGGAATGAAGGTGTTTAATGACTATTCCACCATTATTTTGTGCTTTAAATAACCTTAAGTAGTTTTAAACTCCTCAACAACCTATTCTTCAATCATACTCACTCCCTTGCATTATTTTTAGGCCTTACACAATCTTAGTCTATACAACAAACCTATGTACCTACCTTGATGAGTTGGCATCATTTTCTTGATCTTGACCAAGGCTTGGATATGTCAATTTATCACTTTAAATTACATGAATAGGTCCTCATATGTTCACTCCTTGACTAGAAACATCTTTGAGTTGTATTTTGCTAGCATATGACTGTGTGAGAGGGAATTGCTATTGTATAGTTATAAGTGTGATTTTAAGGTTGAACTTGACTAAGTCTTTGAGTGTCTAGATTCCCTCTCCATTATATTGATCCCATTAAAATCCATCATCACTTATTAATCCTCCATACCATTTGAAACTCCTTTTTGGACCACCATGTATTCATCCTATAAGCTTGGAGATAGGCCTTTAGCCCTATGGATATAGGTGTGCTTTTCATGATATTTTGACTATAACTCAATGCAATTTGAAGACAATAGTTAAAAATAACTATTCATACCATTCAATATGAGAATATTCATATGGTAAAACCCTTATGAACCTTAAGAATATGATAAGGCCCTTTTTTCTGAGTTTGACTGTCAATCATGTTTGAAAGGTCTTTTAACCAGTTGTAGGTGTACATTTCCTTAGGAATATAGCTTGAAATGAGTTTAGCTCTTATTTATGAAATGTCGTTGATACAAAACCCATAATCAACACCCTAAAACATTATATTATCATCACTCTATACCTATTTTTTCAAAATAAACCTCTCATCATAGGATATACTTGGTTGTGCTTTTGACTTTTTCAAGCCTATACGGACTATGACATGGTTTAAGGGATTTGAGAGCTTGATAATAGGTAAAAATATATTCAAATGTCCTTAACTTGTCATGATTCTTCTTCATAGTCTCAACAACCAACATTAAGGTCAAACCTCCTTAAAAGCTTCTTTAATAGCATGGTTCATTGTCATGAAAATAGACCTTATGATTATAGGCTATTGTGTTTCTTATATTTTAAGCTATTCAAAACCTTGAACTTGCGTTATACTTAAGAAATATCATTAGGGTTATCCATCTCATACTAGTCATTCACTTGATGGTCTAATTAGTCTCATCTTCTCCTTGATAGGCTTTAAGACTACCAAGGCCCCTACCTACTGTAGGTTATGAACTTATGAGCAACCTTATAAGTGTCCTTTGATACATTTGAATGTTATAGAAGTTTTTAACCCTTATGAGTCATGATTTAAGTCATAACACAACATATGACAATATCCCTACATTCCTTTACACCTTAAAAATTGAAATGACATGATGTCAACCTCTAAAAGATTATGTAGTACATTTGTAGGTGAGAATGTTGGTACAAACTGAGTATGAATTTGGCATTAAGAAGGCTCAAAGTAGTCTCTTACGAACTTGTTCCTCATTCTTTTTCAGCTTAAGGAGATATTTATTTCAAATATATTCAAGGAGTTATCTTCAATCCTTTCCCTTCTTTGTACTTTCATGAGAACCACTTGACTATGTTTCTTGATGATTGTAGATGGTTGTTTCACCTCAACTTAGAAGTGTCTCAAAGTCTGCATATCTTCATCTTCACTCTTATGATGGATTCAACACCTTGAATCCTTATTATAGTGGATTAATATAGTGGGAGAGGATGGAAGGGTGGTGAGATGATGAATGAAATATGGAAACTTATGGAATTTAGGATGGAATGATAGACAAGCTTAACAATAGTAAGGAATGGCAGTCATAAAATAGTGAAGATAAATGAAACAAAATGGAGGTGATAATGGACATTAAAGGGGGATTTCAAAACCACTTAAATTTTTTATGCAATAATATGGTTATCCTCTACCACATAAATCAACTTTAAGGCCTTTTAATGAGGATAAGAGGGTGAAATTGAAACTTAAGAATATGCAAAGAACCTTAACAAATGCTAGAAAACCTTAACATTTGCTAAAAATGACTTATTAAGTTGATTTTAATAGCCATTAATGGCTTCCAAATATGAATCTTTGATGGAACATTTGACAATATCACTTGGAAAACATAATAACATGGAGGCTCCTGTAAATAAGAAACCATGAAATCTTGAAACCCTTTCTCTCTCCTGAACCATATAATTCTCCTTTGCATGCTTGTATACTGTAGATTTACATTATTTTATCTTATTGAGATGTATTTGTCCCTCACTCATGTGGAAAAATATTTATGGATTCCATGTAAATGTGAATCATATCCCTGAGAATCTCTAGAACCTATAATTCTTTTGCTATGATGCCCTGATGAGGAGAAATTGTAGAAAATTGACTGCCTTCCTCTCGATACAAGACTACTGATGTATGCCTTAACTTTAAAGGGATAATTCAAGAAAGAGAAATGACCAATTTTATAACCATTTGATCCAACTATAATCTATCTAAATCTAATTTATTTTTCCAAAATTGCAAACCTAGATTTTCTCTCTCATGCTCGTACCACCTGCAAACCTGAAGGGCTCTACCTATGTGCAAACTAGTAAGATGACTAGAGGGAACTAGTTTTGGGCATATTTTTATATATTTTGCCTTAAATATATTATAAAACCTCTAACATATCCTCATATTCATTCCACAAACCTCTTATGTATAGAATGGACTGTACAAGTCAGTACTTTTACCTAAAAATGCATGAAAAAACCTTCTTTTTGCCTTTTATCTAAACTTGAGTCATCCACCACCAATTTTAAAGAATAAAGATCATAAACATGAGTCACATTCATGTTTAAAAATAATAAATAACCTTTTACATTATTTTAATGGGAAAATTTGGCATGTGTGAGTCCTTTTAGGGCCTTTTCAACACTTAAACTTGCATGAAAAGGCCTTTTCAAAGCATGACACTTTAGAACTTAGGAAATCACACAAATATGAATGAATTTGAAGTAATTTTGGATATTTTAATGACTTTTTAACTCCAATGTTTACATTCAAAGGCTAAAAAAGATCTCCCTTTTAGGAAAAAATACATTGTTTTATACCACCTTGTAGAGGCTCAACAGTACTATGAAAAGTTTTAGATTATATGGGTTAGTATTTGGACTTAAAATGCCAAATTACCAAAAGGTTTTCTTTGGATACTCATGAAAGAGGATTGTTAACAATAACTCTTCTACATGAGTGGGTTTATGAGCATATTTTTGTTGTGTTGCCAATTGGTGGACCACTTACAGGGTGGACCCATACACAGATCATAGTAGTTCAATGGGTATTAACACAACATAGAGTTCACATGACTATGGATTATCTCATGATACCTGATTGACTCACTCTCAATTACATAGTGTGGCATCCATATAGAATATTTAGTGCTTGTCTTGAGGATGGGAAGGACTTGTGGCAAGTTCATGTCAGTATGTGACTAGTGGATCAATTCTTAGTGTGTATGAGTGATTTCAATTTGATCATGTTTTGTGTTGGTTATGGATTAAGAAAAGAGTACCCCTTTATCTATACCCATGGCCTCTTATAGTGATAATCAACCATATTCTAAATGAGAGAACTACTCTTACAACTATTGATATAACATTGCTTCCAATTGGGAAGATGGATTTGAGGGTACTTTTAGTAGTTGGGGGTGATGCAAGATGTACCACCTAGTGTACATAGTGGTGTACAAGTTCCTAATTTCCACTTTTATTTTCTATTTTCATTTCACCCAAGTGTAATACCTATAGGATAGGTTGATGGAGGAGGAGGTAGAGGTATAGGTGTGCTTGTAATCCCATAGACTCTAGATGAAGTAGCGATTTATGTCGCATATAAGTATATTATATAGGTTATTTTATTGTTGGCATATACTTATGTTTTGAGATTGATTGAGATGTGTGTGTGTGTGTGTGTGTGTGTGTGTGTGTGTGTGTGTGTGTGTTTTTGTGTGTGTTTAACTTGTATCTTAGAGTGGCTGACATACTTTGTTTCCTAGTTGATTTAGTAGAAAACTTGTTATTTTTAACCAACATAGTGAAGTATGTGGCCAACATAGTAGAAAGTGGTAGAAAATTTCCAAAATAGGTTGATGAAGTAGTTAATTTTTAAATTAAGCATTATTTCAATTATTTTTTAGTGTATTTTCTTGATTTCTTAGAGTAAGGATTAATACATCCTTTATTGTTTGGAATTTTTCAGAGATGACGGAGAGTCTGGTGCTTAATAGATGTTATGTGCTTAACTAATTTATTAGATAGTTTAATAATAGATGATTGTACATGTAATTGATGTCATTAGGTTTTGGTGGCATCATACAGATGCATATGATCCCCTCAATGTTGATTTAGTCATGACATTCTTAAGAACATGGGAGTGACTAACAAACACTTTTTGATGGGAAGTGGATGGGGATATGATAGAGGTGGGCATCAGTTTAGAGGATGTTCATGCTTTACATGGAATTATCATTATTGGGACCCCAATTATTTGTGATGCCCCTGAGGTAGATTTAGAGGGATGAGCCCTAGACCTATGGGTGACCAACTCTGATAGGTATGGTGAGGTTATTTGATGTATATATATCTACCATTATGTATATATGAAAGGTAGTGATAGGCCTTGTGAAATTGTGTGTGATTTATCATAAGTTAGATGGGAAGGTATCATTGTATGTGGTTTCTTTATGCCAATATATTTTAGATCAAGGTACCTTATATGACCTAGGGTTAGTGGTTTGGGTGTAGTTAGTTCATGATATGTTTGGTATTTTGTCCCGTTGATAAAATATCATGGTCCTCATTATTTTATTATGTAGTTGGATATATGAGATATTTCCCATGTATAGACCAGTTGGATTGCCCCATGTTATCAATCGCAATGTCCTTCATGTTCTTAGATTGCAATAAGACCATGTTATATCACATAATTTGACCTTACATATGATTACCCATGGATACATTATATGGTATTCCTATACAAATATTTCTAGTAGTTGATTGACTTGGCCTATAATTTCTTTTGGATTGTCTTGTGCTCATATTCTCAATCATTATACTTGATGGGTGGAGCCATAACTTATTGGTCACTTACCCAGATAGTTTGGCTTACCACACCTTGTGACTCCTATAATGGTGCCAAAGTATTCAGTACATCATGCAATATATTTGATAAGTAATGGAGGCACAAGTGTACCTATGGATATACTTATGATCTGAACATGGTGGTTGAGACCTTAGACATGCTAGAGACAACAACCAAGAGCACTGAGAGTTATCATCGAGGAGGTAGTAGATACAAATGTGGATATGGTAGCATTCAATATTAAGGATGATCATGGGTTATTCTTGTGCCACAACATGTTTTACAATTACCACTATGGGTACCATGATGATGAATACATCGATATGTGGTAGTGGATACACATGAGGAGGCAACTAAGTAGAGAGATCTTATAGCCTAGGTAGTGTAAATTTTGATGATAAGGTGTCAGATCTAGAGGGGTCCATGATGTGATCTACTTATTGATCCTCATTTTGTATCACCTAAGAGACATACTCATGTAGATTTACTTGGAGGCCATGTAGATGGGGAGATTTGTTGGATATACCAATGTTAGTAAGTTATTGTTATAATTTTATGTTGAAAAATAGAAGACTAAATATATATATAGTTGTATATATATTTGTGTAGATATATGTTTGAAGATTTTATATATATATGATATCTAATGTATATTTGGTTTTTATTTTGTAGATACTACTGAGTATGAGTTTAGATGGGGTGTTATAGTTTGAGATACCCATCATGATATTTTGGATGGTGTACTATTACAGCATGATACTATAGTTATGATTGATCTTATTATACCATCCACTTTAGAGTATGTTTGTTGGTTTTAATTGGTTGGTAATGTAGCACATGAGCTACAAACATGAGGATATTTCACATAGTTAGCCCTTGGAGTATGATAGAGAGTTATGAGCATGGCAAATAGTGGTTGTGGAGTGAGTTATTCATATGGAAATAGTGAAGTAGTTAGCATAGCTATAGGCCCAAGTGGCCAATTTATAGGGATAAGTTGATGGCCTTCGATCCCATATGAATTCATTACAATGAACCATTTGGAGGGGATAGTCACAAACATCTATGGGTAGTGTGGTTCATCCACCAGATAGACATGATGGATCACAACCCTAGATATGTTGATATTATTGTACTTATATCATGTTTTTATTATATCAAACATTTGATCTATGGATATATATGGTTCTAGATTTTTTTTTTATAGTGATCATGGATGTCTATGGATATATATTTTATTTCTAACACATGTATTTGAATTTCTGTTATAGGCTATGAGAAAATATGTGATATGTTTTAGATTATTTTCTATCAATTTGTGAACAAATACATGGTTAAAATTTTGATAAAAGAGGAAAATATAATGTAAAATGTGTAATAATAATGTATAAAGAGTAATAAAATTGTAATACACACTAATTCATGATGGAAAATGTGTAAAATATAAAGAAAGGAAATAATTTGTAAAATAAACGTTAAAAATCAAGTAGTTAAAAAAGTTTCTATTACAAATGTAATTGGTATATAACACATTAATTCAAGTTGAGGAATGTGTAAAAGGTATATGTTTGAAAATTAAAGCACATAAAACATACTAAATCAATATGGAAATTATGTAAAATAAATCATAATGTAAAACATATTTAATTAAGAATTTTAGAAAAAACATGTAAAATAAGAAAGATAAGAAAACATGAAACATAATAAGTCATGATAGGGAGTATTCAAATGATCCAAAATATCAAAATGTAAGACACACGAGGATCAAATAATTAATCATGTAACACAAAATACCTAGATTGATAATTATTGTTGAGACTAACCATGGTATGAGGGTGTTAGGATTGTACTGTGAGGAAGGCCTAGTCCTATCCAAGGTCTTATATTGTAACTCAAAAAAGAGAAACTAATGAGGTAAATGATAACTTTGGGAATATTTTTAGGAAATGAATATTTTTTTATGAGCAAGGCGTGGTCCTATCTAAGATCTTATATTACAACTCAAAAAAGGAAACTCTAGGGGTATGATCAATTAACAAAACATATTCATCAAGGAGAAATAGTGGGATTGTTATAATCAAGTAAGAAGTGTAATAATCATGACATAGGTGTTTGTAATAAAACATTAGTATACATGATGTCGACTAGGTAAATAGGGTCACATTAAGAGTCTTAGATGCCAAATACAGCAAGTATTTGTTCACAATAAACACAAAACTTTGTGGGATTTTAAGTGTAGTAAATCCTAAAGGTTAGTTTATATAGGAAAATAAAATGGACCTACCTTCCCATATCATGTTACTTGTTCCTCATGACACCTTACAAAGTTTTTGGTATACTACGAAGATTGGGTACTTACATGAGAAATTAGGTAATACT
Source organism: Torreya grandis (assembly GCA_037957365.1). Classification (NCBI taxonomy): domain Eukaryota; kingdom Viridiplantae; phylum Streptophyta; class Pinopsida; order Cupressales; family Taxaceae; genus Torreya; species Torreya grandis. The sequence goes on along the minus strand of JARHVA010002954.1, from coordinate 764,524 downwards.
ATATATAATTTTGAAATCTCTTATTCCAATCTGTTGGCCTACTACACCCCAATTGACCTCCATTCTACTATGAGGCCAACTATGGAGTTTGAACTTTGATTAAAAATATGATATGTGCTTAGATATGAATCACATCTTTTAGTGTGATTTTAACTATTGAATATTCATTTTTAACTTTTAATCAGTGCCTTTTTTTTAATGATTTGTATTTTAAATTTTATATCTTTTTTTATTCCTCTTCCATATGGATTTGTAATAACCATTCATGAGTGATAAAAGTGATAAACATAAATGAGTTCTAGGATTTGGTAATAGGAGACACAATACCTAGAGATGTTAACATGTATTGTTAAACATTTAGATTTTCCTAAAAACCAACATGTGATCTAACTACTTAACCTTATGTTTGCTTAGTGTGAACAAGGAAATAACAAGAGATAAATGAATCTCAAAAGATATATATGTATGTAGTGATACAATGATAAGTACGCTTGTTAACTTGATCAAATGGTAAAGATAGGATAATTAAGGGATGTGGGTTTAAGAACCATGTCATAATAATAACTATCTTAGTTTTAAAAGATAAAACAAGCATAATACAAAGAATTTTTAGTAAAAATTAAACCATGTAAAAGGACATTAAACCATAAGATTAATGCATGAGATATTCACTTTAAATTAAAGGATGTGAAAGATAAAAGAAAATAACCCATGAGACATAATAAATAAGCAAAATATCCATATATACTCATAAATCAAATCTAAAACATATAATAGTGTGATAAATAATATGATAGAATACTATGATGTGTTCACAAATACTGATAAATATTGATGTAAATATCATCTATAACATTTGACACATCCTTATGTAACTGAATTATGACATTAATCAGAGTCTTATCAATCTTTCAAGAAATACGTGAAAAGACTTCATGTCATATCATCTCTATATAAAAGGTAGGTATTTTATAATCAGTGTAATGTTTCTAAGCTATTTCCTATGTGGGATACTCAATGTGAGGAATAGGTGTCAAAGTTTGAATAGTATACACATCTCTATGTAAAAGTGTAGGTTGTAGAGAAGGAGGAACCTTTGTCTATAAATGACTTGAATCATGAGGTTGAGTTGGTGCATGTGTGGGATGTGGAAAATCCAAAAAATGTTGTTGAAGCACTCAGCATCTATTAGTATTGTGTGTAGTGCACTGATGCCAAAGATAATAAACCTCCCTATATTGAGGAATGTACTATGGGATTACCTTTGGAGGTAGTATATTCTTGTCTTTTAGTTATGTTATGGATGGACAAAGTGTATCAATGTATTTTTTGAGTTTTCAATAATGAGTAGAAGAATGGTTACATGTACCATAATAGAAATAAGTACATCTAGTAGCAAATGGTGAAGGTCAGCTATTTGTGGTAGCAAAAGAAGTTATTTGGTGTTATTGTTGTGCATTATAATCATTGGCCCAATGATTAAAAACTCTATGGATTTCATAATAAGGATGATCTACCCATTGTGATAGTAAAGGATCAAGTTTCAACAAAGGTAGTATGTTGTCACCAATAGGATAACTCGTAATATGATTGATACCAAGTTGAGCCATATTAATGGATGAACTTGTAGTGGGTAAAGGTAATTTAGCTAACATATCTAGAGGAAGTAAGCTATAAGGATCGCGGTATCTAGCAAACTAGCATGGTCCTATCATGTCATAATCCATAAGCATACTCTAAAGAGGCTTAGCAATGACTAGAGTAGTAGTGTGTGTGATCCATATTAGACCTATGAACATCAAAATAATTAATCAGGTACTATAGTAAGAGAAGGAAATATAGGAATAGAACTAAGACAATGTTGTAAAGAAGAATGATATATAAATATCTCTAAATCTTTAACTTGAGCAAAACCAACTAAAAATGAATCATCTAAAAAATATCCATCATCATAATTAGGAGTATAAAAGTTAATATTACATGTATCTATGATTTTATCAGTTAATGAGGCATGATGAATAGAATTCCTAATTTTTTGTAAAGGTAACTAGAATTTCATTGCATTGTAGTTGACAAGATGGAGGTCATAAAGAAGGAGGTAATTGAGGGATTATTATAGGAGAGAGATTAAAAGTTTTGATTTTTAAACTTATCTCATTTGGCTCATCATTATGTGAATCTAAAAGTTTAGGTGGTATGTTTTCTATTAATTCAAGATGAACATTATAACCTCTAGTGGAGTTAACAGGATAATTGAATCATTGTGATTAATGAAATGGGATGCTAGGTAAGGGTTCAAGGGTGGGTATTTTGAAAACAACTCTTTTTTGGAATTGTTAAAAATTACAAGGATTTATATGAACTTGAATCTTGTATATAGCACCATTATAGGTAAATTTAACACGTTGGCATGTGGATGAGGTAACTACTCTCATGTGACATCTCCAAGGTTAGTCAAGTAAGATATTATTAGAGAGTGGAAAGTTAAATACCATGACTTTAACCCACACCATGACTAAGGGAATCATGATAAAAATCCAAACATAACCTAACAGAGGCATTTATATTCTATCATATCCTTGACATGTATGTTGTGTGGATTTAAGGTTGTATTTAGAGTATCCAAGAGTTTTAATAAAATCAAGGGAAAAAAAATAAGTGTCTAATCCTTCATTGATTAAATATCATTTAACATAGATATCTCCTATTGGCACACTAATGAATAATGTTGGATCATCTACACAAATTAATATCTCATCAATAATCATGGAAGAGATAGAGAATTTGAGAAAAAGAGAAGTGTCCATTGTTTGGTCAACATGGATAGAAATTTTTTCATATTATTGAAGGATGTTATCTTCATATCCTGATAAGGTAGCTTCTTGACCCATAGGTGGATGATGAGGGATATTAATTTCAAATAATAACTGCATTAGTTGATAATGATGATGAGGTGAAGTTATCATAAGTTCTAAGAAAGGAATCTATGATGGGAGATGTGAAAGTTATGTTATAGGGTTCCATTCATCATAAACTGTTAGACTATTATTGGATAAAGGTGCATAATGTTATAATATGTCCTTTGAAGATAGGTCATAAGTGCATTGAAATTTATGTTGATAAGGTATATTTAGTTTAGGTTTGGTTAAAATGGGTTGACTAATTGAAGTTACTTGTGTTATCTTAGGTAATATGGTTGTATCTTTGGTAATTTATTGTATTTGAGTAGAAGAAGTACTAATCGATGTTATGAAGTGTCCACTTGAGGTGTTTTAGTTGTAGGGGAGTAGATATTATATCAATGTTATGGGAGGTATTGTAAATTTGCATTATTGAAGTTAATACTTGCATGTTTGTTGGTTCCTCATGCCCCAATTCCATGAGATGGAATGGGTAAGAGTCTTCAATAATGCAAAACTTTGGAAAATTGTTATAGTTAGAGGTTGGATATTGATCAATATAAGAAATTACTTTCCTTGTGTTATTCATGTTGATAACATTATCATTATTACTATTAAGATCTAAATTACTTTCAACATTATTAGTATTAGGAGGTTGATTAGTGTTATCTTGATGGTTAGGAATATTATCCTTGTAAATGGCTAAGTGAGCATTACCTCGATTTAAAGCTTCATTTTTTGTTTTAATTTCATGAGCCCTAGCTATTATTTCATAAGTTTGTTGACATTTATGTATCAATTATTTGTTGTAAAATTTGGGTCCAAGGAGTAATTCATATCAAAATTTCATAATTGGTGACAAGTTTTGTGAGAATGGCCCTAACTTACATGAAACCAACAAAATTTGTGAGGATCACATCAGTGTTTGATAGGGTGTGTAGGATCAATATCTCATGGGGAAGGTTGTGGAAGATGATTTTGAATTTTTGCTAAGGAAATAGGTTTGTGTACATCCATATTATTCCCTTGAGAAAATGTGGAGCTAGGATGAGAATTATTGTTATTTGGAGGATTATGTTCCATGGTGTTGTTTGGAGCTATGGCTTGGATAGTGTGTATGGAGTCATAAATATTTGTAACACCATCATTCATTGCATGTCTATTCTTAGATTTAAATAATATTTGAGTTCCATTGAAGGGTGTGAAGGCTTAAATTGATGTATAAGTAAATCTTGATGTTTAGCTTGGTCGAGGGCCTCTTCCAAGGATTTTGGAGAAATGGTCCTAACACGGTATTATAGTTTAGGATGAAGAGCATTAGTGAATAAGTGAAAGAGGTTTTCATGTGACATATTATTTTTGATATTTTTACACAAGGATTTCCATTATTTAATGAATACTTATGTATTTTGGATTCTAATTATTTAAATTTGATAGAGTGGGCTAAGTTATTTTCTAGAAGTTTATTAGTTTGGAAATCTTGGACCAAAACATTGACTAAATCCTATAACTAGTGATGGAATGAGTTTTAAGTTGGTTACACCATTCTAAAACACCTCCTAAAAAAGTTTTAGCTAAGATTTTGATAGTAACAAAGGTATCAAGTTTAACCCAATCTTTATATATATTTTTAAAGGTTTTCAAATGCAAAGGTGGATCTATGGATCCATTATAAGCAATCATAGGAGTTATTCCTCCTATGTCAATGTTTGTAATTTGAGGAACAAGAAGTTCATTTTGTAAGTTTTTAATAGTTTTTTTAATATTTGGGGGTTGTGGTATAACATTACTATGTGCATCTCTAAGAGGCAGTGGGGGTGAATTAGGATTTTGTGTTCCCCATTGAGTAGGTTAAGGTTGGTTTTAGATATGTAATAATTGGTTTTGAATTTGCATCATTTGGTTGGCATTATTAGTTTTAAAAGTAGCCATTTGGTAAAAAGTTTATATTTTAACATTTTAGGATTTAGGGTATGTAAATCCCATGTTGTTAAAGGGATGAGTATAAAAATAACTTGGAATGAAAATAGGAAATAATTGATTTGACAAGCCTTGCCCGAAATAGCAAATATGTAATAAAGAGTACTTATCTAAAGTAAAACATGTATTTTTGTGACTCAAGAGGCTGAAATAGGCTTGAAAAATAGTCATACACCTTTTGTTCTATGATTGTAGCTGAGATCAGGCTTTGGATAATAGCACCATTATGTGAATAGTAATGCCATGTGGCACTAGTGTCCTTCTTGGAGAAGCTATCTAAAAAATTTAGGGAAGCTACATGAGGTTTTGAGGGACCTATAGGTGGTTTTGTGTCTTTCAAAAGCTTGCATATGTCACTATTTTCACTGAATATCTTTCAAAATCCTAACGAATACCTGCACACATGAAAAAACAACTAAATCATATGCAAAAGAAAGGGAAAATTTGGGTTATGGTATATTATGAATGCACAGAGTAGAACCCCTAATACCCTAACCACTACCTATATTAACTCTAATGCTAGGGGTCTTAGATCACATGTAGTTCTCAATTAGGAAATGTGCAAAATCAATGTGCATGGTATGCTAGAATGACTTTTGCATATGCCCTTCTTTGATCAAGCATGCAATGTCTAAATTTAATATCTGAGTAGTATAAAAATTATTGAGCTTTACTATTGATTTATTTTATGTATTTATGTGCCAAAATAGTAAGAACTAGAGTTAAAATTCCTTTTGAGGATATTTATATAGAAATAACTTTAATTTGAATGTAAGACCTTTTTCATTGGCTAACAAATAACAAAAGAGGGATAAAAACATAAGAGAAGTCTCAAGGTAGGGTTAGGACCTAAAACATGGGATAAAATAATCATTTGACACTAGATCCATAATTGGACACTAGTGTCATATGGCACTATTGTATTGATAATAGCACTAGTGTTTTGAGGCCTAAAAATAGAGTTAAGACCAGGTAAGACAAGTTAAGGGCCCCTATGACTAGGAGGAGGTGACTCAAAACCACTAGGGGTGCAATCAATAGAAAAAATAAGACATAAGAAAGATCAAAATACCCAAAATGACCATGTGAACAAGGGTTATATTCATCACTAATACCTTCATGTGAAAGAGAAATAAAAGACATAGTACTTATGGTTGCTTGACCAAATTAGGGTGTATACGTTTGTCCCCCTTTTATTTTAGTAGTGAAATGAAATGAAAGTACTAGATTAAAAGAAAAAGAAGAATGTGTACTTGTGCATACCTATGTGGATGTGTTTTGGACCTAGCTCACTTCTTAGTCAGAGAAGTGGATAAGAGTTGGAGTGAAATATGAGAAGAATAAATCAATAATGTGGGTGTCCTTTGTACTAATTCAAAGTAGTGAACTGAATCATGAGGAACAAAACCTTTTTTTGTCCCCACCCTAATATCTGGACTAAATCTGAGTATGTAAACTTGATTTATCGATAAACAAGGCCTACTGAATCTGAGTATGTAAACTAAATATGTGGAGAAATAAGGCCTACTTGCCTCCACTCTGATATGTACACTAAATCTAAGTATGTAAATTGGGCTTAGTGGAAGGCTATGGATCAACTATTGCAGACAATCATGTGACCCAAACTAATGAAACCCTAATGGCATCTTGGTGACATATCATTGATGATCTAAATGTAACCTGACAATCTAAAAATAGAGATCAAGGACATGTTCTCTACATCAATCCCTTAATATTGATATTTGAGTAATGGATATGTGTATCTAAACATCTAAATATCTTATTCAAACTATATATTTGAGTCAAACTATATACCTAAGTACACCTATATATCTATGTCAAATTTTAAATGAGTTAAATTATGTATCTACAAAAATCTATTTATTTGGGTTAAACTGTATATCTGAGTCAAATTATATATCTATGTAAACCTATATATTATCATTAAACTATATATCTGAGTCAAACTATATATTTATATAAACTTATATATGTGTGTCAAACTGTATATATGCATAAACCTATGTGTCTAAATATATGTATCTAAGTAGACCTATGTGTTTGAATATTTCTATCTAAGTAGACCTATGTGTCTAAATATTTGTATCTCAATTAAATCGTGTGTCTGAGTTTTGTATCTAAGTGAACATGTGTGTTGAATATATGTATATTAGAAGCAATCTATGTGTATTTTCCCCCCTATTCGTGAGAGAGTTGAGACTGAGGTAACGGTGTCTAGCCAAAAGTGGTAATGACCAATATTATGGTGATAGTTAGTTGCGGTAATTTTATTTTAAGTTTAAATATTTTGTCGATTATGATGGAGTCAATTGTTTAAATTGGTAATGGGATAGACATTTGGTTTCTATTAAGTTTATTATAGGAATATTGGTTTTGTCATTTGTAGAGTTAAATGTGATCAAGATATTAGTTTAACAAATATAGGGTGAGGTACATTAAGGTCAAGTCCCACATGTAAGAAATGACTCACAAATCAAAGTTTGGTTTAATAGATATCATGCTTGCAAGAATTTGATATTAGTTGATGAAATTACTTCAACAATAAAGTAGAATAATATCAATAGATCATAATATGACTAAAATATAGTAGAATATATGAATAAAATACAAGCCCCTTTGAGGGGGTAACCTCCACAAGCTTAAATGAGAGAAAAAATCATAATATGATGATAAATAACTACCCAATACCTCCTATATATAGTCTACCAAGACCATGGTTACTCCACTAGCTAACCTACTAACCAAATGATTCCATAAAGAAATGTGTTATAATGTTAAAGTGGGATGAGCAAGCCATAAGTTAGTTATTCTTATCCCAATATATGTAATTGATTAGGGGCATAGCATGCCCTTCCCATTCAAACCAATGTTGTCTTCAATGTTGAAAGACTGTAGATGTTGTTGAAAAAAATCTTCACCCACCCAAGTTGCATCCTCATTGCTCAAGTTCTTCCACTTGATCAGATATTACTTAATATCTTTAGTTCTCAACCTCTTAATATGTGTTTACAAGATCTTCTTTGGTTCCAAAATGATTTATCCTTTTTCATCTAGTTCTAGTAGCTCTATCTGGGCTAAATTTTTTTGTTTAATGACCTTATTTAAGCAAGAAACATGAAATTTTGGGTGTATGTGAGATGAATGAGGTAACTCTAGCTTGTAAGCCACACTTACAATTTTATACAAAACTTGATAAGGGCCATAATACTTAGGAGCAAGTTTATTATCCTTTTTTTTTGCTACAAGTACATCTTCTTCTAAGGCTACAAACATATAAAGACCTAGTCACCCATGTTAAAATGTGGCTCACTATGGTGTTGATCTACTTATTGCTTCATAATGTTTTGTGCCAAAGAGAAATTCTCTCTCAAACCAGCCAAAACCTCTTGTTGATGTTGAATGTACTCCTCCACATCTCAAACCTAGGTTTGTACCCTTAAGAAATAAGTGATGGAAGGCAGATGGTAACCATATAGTGTTAGAAATAGGGACATTTTAGAAGAGGTATAAAAATATGTGTTATAATAACATTCTGCAAGTGGTATCCATTTAACCTAATGTTCTTGCTTATCTAATATAAAATAATAGAGATAACCCTCTAAACATTTGTTGACCACTTCTATTTGTTCATCAAATTGGGGGTAGTAAGATGAGATATGAGCTACCTGAGTACCTATTGTCACTCAATTTTTCACCCTTTGAGAGGTAGTTCAAGCCTTATCCAAATTGAGTGGAACATGGGATTACCACTAGTCTTTTGGGTTGCCTATATTATGGGTAAACCTTTATATTGAAGGGTTAGTTCCCTAGATTTGTCTTCATTGGTCATCACCTATACTACTAACTCATTTAGATGAAAAGGGGGAGAAATTCCATGAATGAAAATTATCCTAGTGAGGTGATGTACCAAATGTAAACTAGCCACTACCAACCAATTGTAATCACACTTCAAATAAAATCCCAACTTGCACATAACATTAATCTAAATCTACCTCTTGCATTAGTATTTCTCATGGAGATTTGTCAATCAAACTTGAGCTAGGATGACTAAATAAAAGGTCATAACTTGACATTAGTGGAGAGACAACTCACAAAACTCATGAAAAACTATTTATAAAACTTAAAGAGATGTATAAAATACTTTTAAAACTAAATATGATTGAAAATAAGGACAACATACTAAGGAAGAGAATTTATCACTTAGCAAGATCAACTAGTCTAGCATACACATTGAAAAAATCCATGGAGAAGGTAAACCATATTATTATTTATTTCTTAAAGGTTAAAAATGAGAAGGGATTCATTGTAATCAACTGGAGGATCCTTAAAACTTATCCAAAAGGCTCAATATATAGAGAAAGTGAGAGAGAAGAGAAGAAGGGCATAGGAGAGAGAGTAGACAAGTGTCTGTGTGAGTTAAAAACAAGAGAAGAGTTATGAAACTACCTCAACAAGTCCAAAATCATGTGTAGATACTCTAAAAATTCTCCAATCTTCCATGTGGCATAGGATTTTAAATGCTTGCTCCTTTAGGTTCTCTTTGACACATCACTTTCATTTCTTGCTAGGTTTCTAGAGGACTCTTCATCTCCTTAGGCCAATTTTGCATACAAGTATCAAAGAATTAATTATTATACTTAAACTCATCTTAACTTCATGGATTGATTATTCAACTCATATTAGACCTAAAATAATCCATTTTGAGGTCTCAAACTAGCCCCAAATATTCATTCTCTACCAAAAAGCCTCAATTAGGCCTTATTCCTTATAGCCCTAAAATAATATAAACCTCTTTGTGTAGAGATTTTTATAGATGTTATAGATAATATGAGGGCATATTATAGTACCCATTATGGCCTTACATATCCATGTTCAATTTCAAGATCAAAAAGTGAGTAGAGATTTACTTTTATGTTGTTTCTCTCTCCTTACTAGGCCTTAATTAGGCCTCCCTACCAAGAGATTGAAAAATGGCTCTATAGGCTCCCCACACTTCCCAAACCCCAAATAAGCATCTTATTCACTTATATGACCTCTTCTTTGTTCTCCATGGCAATTTTGAAGATTTCACAACTTGTAGGGACCTGTCAAATAGCAAAAATTAGTCTTTTTGGCATATTTCATATGGTCTTATAACTACAAGTACAATCCAATAGCATGGAGTGATTCTCAAGGTATTATGGTTCATTTGGAAGTTTTTCCAATCCATCTAGAAGTATATATTCTCATTTCTCTCTCATTAGGTCCTTATAGCTCTCCTAGGCAGCCTGAAAAGGCTTTGAGTTCTTAAGGATGATTCATCAAGCTTGGGGCCTAAATCCTCCAACCAATTCCATAAACTATAAGTTTACCAAGGTGGATAACTTCCCCTAGGATCTCAAGATCCCATTCAATTCCTTTATAACATACCAAATAATGAAACCTAGCCTCTCAGGTTGGCATTAGGCATTCTGTGAGGTCTGAGAGCAAATTAGGGTCTGTAGGTCATTTTCTTGAGTTATTTTGAGCTTCAATGACCTAAATTAGGTCTAAATCATCTCCCTTTACCTCTTTCAATGTATTTCCTACCATATTCCTTCAAAAAATTCTTTGCATACTCATTGGTTAAGGCCTAGGGTTTATGATCCAAGTTAATTAAAATACCCTAACTACCTATGTTCACTTGTTTCTCTCTATGTTAAGGGGTCTAGGTCTCATGAATGTTTGGGCAGAGCTTTCACCATCTTCTCAAGGCTCTTAATTTTCTTAACTCATTCCACTAAGCCATCTCTTTAGGTCTGCCCTGTAGGCTTGTGTATGCACTTAGCTTGTTTAAGACTAAACAATGTCTGACTATGTCTATTTCAAATTAAGATTGAGCCTATGTTTTTGATGGAATATTTTCATCATCATACAATCACATTCCATCATATTAATCTCTTTCATATTCCCTAAAGATCATTTAGACCTTTCAAACAAGTAACCTTCTGAAGAATGAGCAAGCAGGAATGTGTCCTGCCTAAACATGATTTCTAAGTTTATTGTTTGAGTCTGAAGGTTTTATGAGACAATGTAATCACCATTTAATCATATTCAACTACCTTAGTCTCCCTACATCTTTCTATAGTCTTTTTAATATCTCAAATAGCAAGTGCTTCCTATGAACAAGCAGACTTGTAGATTGCTTTGGTTGAGCAAGTAGAGTTTGAATGTATGATTAGGCCTAGTGTAGTTCTCTTGAAATAGAATTTTCCATAATGTTTATTTTTTATCTACATGAATTAATAACCCCCATAATCTCATGATTTAAACCTCACTCTATTCAAGAACTTTGTCACTCTCCTTAAGGCTTGAAATTAGCCCATATCATCTAGTATTGATAGTAGATCTCTCTTAGAGAGGACTAAGTACATTTGAGGGCCCTTTATTTATCCATTACCACTCTCAAAACTTCTCAATGGATATTTCTTATCATTTTTTATGTCTTAGACACTCCTCAAAGCACTATAACTTTTTACTTATATCAACATTATTGTATAGGGCCAATTCTTTTTAATAGACGGATGTAGGTTATTGTCTTGAGAGCTTGATTGTGTTTATGGCTTCCTAGGTATTCAAACTAATATCCAAACCTTTCAATGACTATATATCATGTTTTTTATGGTTTAATAACTTATCAATGCCCTGAATCTGAAAATCTTATCAACATTCACTATTTAAGGCATCCTTCACTACTGACTATAGGTGATTATCTGGAGTCTAACTGTGTATATGGTCTTGAATGATCCATTTCATAATTATATGGCAATTTCAAACCACTCAACCTCATTATTATTCCATCCTAAATAAATTACCAAGTCCATAGAGTGTTCTCAAAGACATCTCACAACCATTGTATTCACCATTAAGGAAACTTATCTCAACTAGTTAGTTGTAAGTGATTGTCTGGAGATTGACTAAGTATATGGCCTTGAATTAAACTTTTAAAATAGATCATGAAATATATAATACTCAATCCTCATTAATATTTCATTATCACTACATTACCAACTCCATTTGCATCTTCAACTTCTTTATTTCTCTGCCTTCACTAATCACCCACACACAATTCGTAGGTGCATTAGCCTTGTTGTTTGTCAGTTAGCCACCACTTGGCTTTAATTTCTTTGGAGATATTCATTAGTAAAAAAACATTTCCAAATTTATATCATCCTAATGCTTATATTTCTAGGTATACAACTTGAATATTAGCACCATTGAGTTTCTCTTGGGTTTGCAGACTCATAAGTCTATAAACTTATAGGTCTACAACCTGGCGCTTTGGAAGATAAAAAGTATAAAACAATTATTATGGAATAAAATACCATGTTTATTATGCATAAACACATTTAAAATGAATCTAAAACTCTAAATTTATATGTAAATACGTACTTAAACCACTTCAAATCACCTTGTTATGTATACACACAGAAGATAGTCCACAAGGTGACTGAACATGTGGTTATCTTTGAGAATTTTATGTAATGTCTATAATATTATGAGGCCATTAATTTAATTTTAATATGATAAAGGACCATGAATATTCACTTAAATTTACTAAACCACCTATAGAATTCAAAAACATAGAAAAATTACCAGTCACCTCAAATTATGCACAAGAGTCACTTTTCTTGCCAAGAGACCATCCACATATGCCACCATGGTGAATATATGTGTATTATGAATCTAAATACTTTTTAGAACTCAATTTAACTAGTATAATATAGCCATGAGCTCATATTTTACACTGGAGTTACACTAAATTTAACATATGAGGATTTAAGCCTTCAAAATATCAGTCTACCTTCTTAATGATTGTTCATAAAGTTAAGGCCACCAATCCAATGAAAAATTACACAAATTATCATCTCATATTGGTCCCAATTTTTTTCTAAAATCTTATCCCCCAATTCTACATGTATGACCTATACCATTCAGTTGAATTTGGCCTTCACTAGCTTGTGAATGGAGCGATGGAAGAGAGAGATGGTTTTCTACCACTGTGAGAGTTTAAACTTATTCACATGATTTTTTCTAACCTATAAAATCTCAAAGTATGTTTTGAAACTCTTTTTACCTGCAAGTGACCTCCATAACTCTATATAACTTTTTTAACTCCTCAAGATGGCATTGAATTTAAAGAATCTAACCTTGTTCTAACTCTCTGACAAGTGTGGTAGTTGTGTAAGTACTCTAAGATATTTTTAGGCTATTTGGATGATTTTATCTCTTAAGGAACTTTTAGATATGCAAATGTTAGCCAAAAATCACCTTTTCATGTATTTTCACCACCTTCAAGTCTATAAAGGATCCTTAAACATTTAAAAACATCATGAAATGTTATTAAAAAGTGATAAAAGAATGAAATGACCTTGATAAATTCCTAATCACGTATGACACCACTTGACCATACCTTATCTCTTCATGACATGCCTAGACCATTATATGACCAAGACATGGCATTACCTTAATTTCTCCAAACTAACCTTAAACAATGATAATAAGGTTTTATGAAGACTTTTAGGGACCGTATGAGGCATAAAAAGACTATGGAAAGACCAAATGAAATTTCAATATATAGAGGTTGACTAATTTTGACTTGAGATCAAAATTTGATCAACATTTTTGGTGATGCATAGGGGTAGGATGCATGTAATGTGAATGGACCAGTAGCCTTGTGTTGTCCATTACATAATGGAGTCTCTTGCACTTAGTTTTAGACTTGAACAGACCTTGATCATGACACAACAAACTGATTACACCTTCAAAACACACAAAATAAATACAATAAGACACAAAGTAAAGAATAAGACACACACGTGTTATCAAACACTTAGGGAACACAACAAAAACATAAGCAAACTAAACTATATACAACTAACCTAAAAAAAACTCTTCCTCTTGGATAAAAAATAAATCTTTTACAATTTCTTACTCCATGAGATGAAGGAGGGCATGAATCAAGTTATCTCTTGAGCCATGTTCTTGGTGTCTTCAACTCCTTCATGTTTACCAATCTTCTTGACATGATCTCAAATTAAACAATGATAGTTGCCAACATATCACCTATGAAGGTAAACTTATCTTGTGTTTCAACAATATTTTCATGGCCTGTCTTAATGTTTATAATTTCCTCAAATGATGCTTCATCTAAGCATACTTCTTTGGCCTTCATGTCATCTTGAATGACATCAAACTTCCTATAAGCTACTGCAAGCTCTTCAACGAGCTTTACATACTCATTCCAATCTTCATCATTATCCTAAATGAAGACATATTAAACAATCTCCTTATGAACATGATCTTTAATAGGCAACATAGCCTTGTAAAGTCCTTCAATCTATTTAAAGAGTTTAATATGTTGTTACTAATCACCTTTGTCTTCTTTCTCTTTAATAGCCATAGGGATGTCAAGTATTTCAATTCCTTCTATGCGGTCATGAGGTTGCAAAGCAACTTATTCAACTTTCTCTTCTTGGTCATTGTGCACTTGGTCAAATTCAACTTGATTACTTGAAAAGTCTTCAACTTCAAGGCTGGATGCAACTTCAACAAGCTTGGGTGTGATAGGATCTTATTTTTGGAACACACCATCAAGAGGCAAGGCATCTTCAAGAGTCTCTTCAAACTAACCAGCAGGAGGTATAGGATTTTAAAGGGCCTTAAACTCATCACATATCTCTTTGAATTTTTTCCATAAGTCATATTATTCCATGGAGTTGGCAAGAGCTTTGTTTCTATCTATTTTTCAAAACTAAGCTCTTGATGTTTCTCATGAGTATCAACCAACTAACTCAATGTGATGTCCTTGTTCAAATACTCCTCTTCCATGTCTTGATCAACCTCTTTATGAGTAGTTGTAACCTCATCAAGATCATCTCTTTTTCATTCAAGAATATTGACTTATGTTTGTCTTCACCAAAGGAGGTACCTAAAGTTAACTCTTCATCATAGACACTTGAATCATCTTCTTCATCAACTACAATTCTAACTTGATCTTCTTAACTTATCTCCCATTAGATGGGTTATTCTTCAAGAAGGGATGAGGTGGGAGGTTTATGAATAGGTTCATGGGATGGAGAGGGAGTATGAGGTGTGGTGTATGGCTCATGAATGGGCTTGGGGATGGATATTTATTAAATAAACTCTTGGGAAGATAAAAAATTAGGTTGGGCAATGGAAGAGACACCTTTTTCAACAAGAACTTCATCTTCCTCATAGCCTTCTTGAGGCCCTTAAATAATTACAAATTGATCTTTAACCTCTTGACTTTCCCACCTTTATAATATGTGTATCTACCATTAGATACATTTTCTTTCTATATGTAGCTCCTCATTAATAGTTTATTTAGTTTCCTCTTCAACTAACCTCCATATACTCATCAACTTTTGAACTAACTCTCAACACCACTCTATGATATAAATTGGGATCACATCAATCTCTTCATCCCATGTTCTCATCAACTCTTCTAAATCTAACAGACATGGCATGAATGCCAAGAAGGATTTAGAAGGGTAAACATGACATTGAGATGAAATTGAATTAGGAGGAGGAGAGTTTGAGTATTATTGTTGCAAGTCATGGTAAGGATGCTAAGGTGTGTAATGGGATTCATATGAGGAGAATGTAGGACATCCATAGGATTTATATGGCTTATTTCAAGCCTGGTAGGAATCATATTTAGGTTGATAGGAAGGCACACCTTCTTTAAGAAGGTTTTCATTATGTTCATATCCTTCCTCATAACCTTATTGATATTCTTCTTGATAGGGATTCTCAACAAAATCATAATCATGTAGAGGGAGAATAGGATGTCCATAGGACTGCCATAACTCATAAGGAGGGTAACAAGTTTGATATGGTTGTTGAGGCACATAGTTGGGGTCATGACAAGGATACTAAGGAGGTGTATATTAGGAATTTTCATCATACCCAGCCATCCCAACTTCATAAGTCAAATGCAAACATAAGATATTAGAAAATGCTTTTCAAAATAAGTATTTGGACCAATACAACTAGCTGATTGCATTCAGAGTCACCATTGATGTTTATCGAATGCCTCCAAAGGCTGAAAGGTAGAAGAACACACCAATAATTCTTCCACTCTTTTATACCTTAGTCCCACTGAGCATTCCAAAACTATTGTCACTTAATTTTTCACCCTTATGGAGGTAGTTCAAGCCTTCTCTAAATTGAGTGGAACATGGGATTACCAATAGTCTTGTGGGTTGCCTATAGTATTGGTAAACCTCTAGATTGAAGGGCTAACTCCTTAGATTTATCTTGATTGCTCATCACCTATACTACTAACTCATTTGGATGAAAAGGGAGAGAGAAAACATGAATGAAATATATCCTAATGAGGTGATTCACCAAATTTAAACTGACCATTGTTAACCAATTGCAATCACACTTCAAATAAAATCCCATCCTGCACATAACACTAATCCAAATCTACCTCTTACATTAGTATTTCTCATGGAGGTTTGTGAAACAAGATTGAGCTAAGATGACTAAACAAAAGGTCATAACATGACACTAGTGGATGTAAAACTCACTAAACTCATGAACACTTCATTATAACACTCCAAGAGACCTACAAAAGACTTTCAAAACTGAATATGAATGCAAAGAAGGACAATATGTTAAGAGAATCAATTACTTAGCGAGATCAACTAGTCTAACATACATATTGAAAAAATATATGGATAAGGAAACTAGATTGTTATTTATTGTTAAAACTCAAAAAATGAGTGTGAATTCATCATACGTGGAGGATCCTTACAACTTAGCCAAAAGGCTCAATATAGAGATAAAGTGATAGATAAGAGAAGAAGTGCATAGGAAAGAGAGTAGACAAGTGTCTATGTGAGTTAAAAATAATAGAGGAGTTATGAAACTACCTCAACAATTATAAAATCATGTGTATCTCCTTTGTATATGCTCCAACATTCCATGTGGTGTAGGAGTTGAAATGCTTGCTTAACACGTTGACTAGCTCTTGAAAACTACCCTTTGCCTTGGCATGTTAAAAGGCAAGTGGTTATATTGATGGTTAACTAATATTATCTCACACCTTTACTATATTATTGACACCTCTTATCTAACCCATTTAGGTTCTCTTTGACACATCACTTCCATTTCTCGCTAGGTGTCTATAGGACGCTTTATCTCCTTAGGCCAATTTTGCATACAAGAGTCAAAACTTTAATTATTCTACTTCAGCTCATCCTAACTTTATGAATGGCATATTCAACTCATATAAAATCTATAAAAATCCATTTTGAGGTCTCGAAATAACCCCAAGGATTCATTCTCTATCAAAAGCCTCAATTAGGCCTTATTCCTTATAACCCTAAAATCATACAAACCTCCTTGTGTAGAGAGTTGTATGGATGGTATTAAAAATCTGAGGGCATATTATAGTAGCCAGAATGGCCTTACAACTCCATGTTAAATTTTAGGATCATAAAGTGAGTGGATATGTACTTTTCTATTGCTTCTCTCTCTTAACTAGGCCTAAATCAGGCCTCCCTTCCAAGAGACCAAAAAATGGCTCTACAAGATCCCCACACATGTCAAACCCCAAATAAACATGTGATTCACTTAGATGACCTCTTCCTTGTATAGACCTATCAAATTAAAAAAATGGTCTTTTAGGGCCTATTTTATATGGTCTTATACCTACAACTACAATCCAATGGCATAAAGTGATGCTCAGAGGAGTTGTGAAGATGTTTTGGGTCATTTTGAAGCTTTTCCAATCTATCTAGAGGCATAGAATCTCATTTCTCTCTCATTAGGTCCTTATAGTTCTCCTAGGTAACTTGAAAGTGCTTTAATTTCTTAAGGATGATTCATAAAGATAAGGTCCTAAATCATCCAACCAATTCCACAAAATGGAATTTCACCAGGGTGGTTAACTTTCCCTAGGAATTCAAGATCCCATGAAATTCCTTTGGACCGTACCAAATAATGAAAGACAACCTCTTGGGTTGGCACTAGGCATTTTGTGAGGTATGAGATCAAATTAAAGTCTACAGGTGCTTTTATTGAGTTGGTTTGAGCTTCGATGACCTCAATGAGGTCTAAGACATCTCCCTTGATCTCTTTCAATGGATCTACTACCATCTTCCTTCTTCAAACTCTTTACATCCTCATTGGTTTAGGCCTAGGGTTTGTGAGCCAAGCTACCTAGAATACCATAATTTTATGTGTTCACTTATTTATATCTCTATCATGGGGTCTAAGTCCCATGAAATGTTTGGGTACAGTTTTCACCATCTTCTCAAGGCTCTCAATGTTCTTAACTCATTCCAACAAGCCATCTCTCTAGGTTTACCTTGTAGGCCTATGTATGCACTTAGCTTGATTAAGATTGAATAGTGTCTGACTATGTTTATTTCACTTTAAGCTTGATCTTGAGGTTTTTATGGAATCTTTTCATCATCATACAATCACATTCCATCATATTACTTTCTCTCATAGCTCTTGAATATCATTTATTCCTTTCAAATAAGCAACCTTCCTAATAATGAGCAAGCAGGCTTGTGTCCTACCTAAATAGGATTTCTAAGTTTATTATTTGAGTCTCAAGGATTGATGATAAAATTTCATCACCATTTAATCATTTTCAACTACATTAGTCATGTTCAATCTTTCTATAGTCTTTTCAACATATCAAACAATAAGTACTTTCTATGAATAAGCAAACTTGTATATTGCCTTGGTTGAGCAGGTAGAGTTTGAATGTCTAATTTGGCCTAGTCTAGTTCTATTAGAATAACATATACCATAATGTTTCATTTTGATATTCATGACTTACTAACCCCCATAATCTAATGATTCAAACCTCACTCTCTTCAAGAACTTTATCACTCTCCTTAAGGATTAAAATCAGCCCATATCAGCTAGTATTGACTATAGATCTCTATTAGAGAGGACTAAGTGCATTTGAGGGCATTTTGGTTATCCATTGCCACTCTTAAAAATTTTCAATGGATCTATCTTATTATTTTTTATGTTTTAGACACTCCTCAAATCCCTATAACTCTGTACCTTTATCAACATTATTCTCTAAGACCAATTCTTTTCAATTGATGGCTGTAGGTAGTTGTTTTGAGAGCTTGACTGTGTTTATGGCTTCCTAGGTCTTCAAAATAATCTCCAAACATTTAAATGAATGTATGATGTTATTTATGGTTTAAAAAATTATGAATGCCCTGAATCTCCAAACCTTATCAACATTCACTATTCAAGGCATCCTTTACTACTAACTGTAGGTGACTGTCTAGAATATGACTGTATATGGTCTTAAATTGGATTTTTCATAACTATATGGGACTTTGAAACCACTAAAACTCATTATTATTCCATACTCATTACATTACCAATTCCATAGAGTGTTCTTAAAGACATCTCATAACCTGTATGTTCACTATTAAGGCAACTTCTCTCAACTAATTGGTTATAAGTGACTATCTAGAGTTTGACTGAGTATATGGTCTTGAATTGGCCTTTTCAAATAGATCATGAAATACATAATACTCAATCATCATTAATATTTTATTCTCACTTCATTACCAACTCCATTAGCATCTTCAAGACATCTTTGTTTCTTTATCATCACTGTTTACCCACACATAATATGTAGGTGCATTAGGCTTGTTGCTTGTCAGTAGCCACCACTTGGCTTCAATTGATTTTGAGATATTCATTATTAAATAACCCTTTTCAACTTTAGATAATCCTAATTCTTATATGTTTTGGTATAAAACATGAATATTAGCACCATTGAGTTTCTCTTGAGTTTGTAAACCTTTTGATATGCAACCTTGTGCTTTGGAAGATGAAAAGTCCAAAATGGTTATTATGGAATGAAATACCATGTTTATCATGCATAAACACATTTAAAATGAATATAAAATTCTCAATTTCTATGTAAATATGTACTTAGACCACTTTAAATCACCTTGTTATGTAGACATACAGAACACAGTCCAAAAGGTGATTGAAGATGTGGTTATCTTTGAGACTTGTATGGAATGTCTATCTAATTAAAAGGCCATTAATTTATTTTTAATATGATATATAACCATTAATATTCACTTAAATATACTAGACCACCTATAGAAATTAGAAACACAAAAAAATTGCCAGTCACCTCAAATTGTACACAGGAGTCACTTTTCTAGTCAAGACATCATCCACACATTCCACCATGGTGGATATATGTGTATGATGCATCTAAAAATTTCTAATAACTCACTCCAAATAGTTTCATATAGCTATGAGGTCATACTTTGTACTGTAGTTACACTAAATTTAGCTTATGGGGATTTAAGCCTTTAAAAAATAGTCTAACTTCTTAGTGATTGTTCATAAATTTAAGGACACAAATCCAATATTACCAATTACACAAATTTTAATCCCATATAATTCCAAAAAAAATTATAAAATCTTAGCCCCCAACTCTACATGTGCGTCCTATACCATTCAGTTGAATTGAGCCTTCACTAGCTTGTGAATGGAGTGCTGGAAGAGAGAGATGGTTTTCTACCACTATGATAATTCAAACTTATTCCCATGACTATTTCTAACCTATATAATCTCAAATGATGTTTTGAAACTTTTTTCACCTATAAGTGATTGTAGGTGCATTAGGCTTGTTGCTTGTTATTTAGACACCACTTGGCTTCAGTTACTTTAGAGATATTCATTAGTCAATAACCCTCTTCAAATTGACAACATCCCAGTGCTTATATTTCTAGGTATGCAAGTTTAATATTACCACCATTGAATTTCTCTTGGGTTTACAGACCCACATCTCTACAGACTTGTCAGTCTGTAACCTTGTGGTTTGGAAGATGAAAAGTCCAAAATGGTTATTATGGACTAAAATACCATGTTTATTATACATAAATACATTTAACACGAAGCTAAAACTCTTAATTTATATGTAAATACATACTTGGACTACTTCAAATCACCTTGTTATGTAGACACACATAACACAATCCATAAGGTGACTGAAAATGTGCCTATCTTTGAGACTTGTATGGAATGATTATATAATAAAGAGGCCATAAAATTATTATTAAAATGATATAGGACCATAAATATTCATTTAAATGTACTATACCACTTGGAGAACTTAAAAACACAAAAAAAATTAACAGTCACCTCAAACTATGCACAAGAGTCACTTTTCTTACCAAGAGACCATCCACACATACCACTATGGTGAATAGATGTGTATGATACATATAAAGACTTATAATAACTCACTCCAACTAGTTTCATATATCCATGAGCTCATACTTTGCACTAGAGTTACACCAAATTTAGCCTGTGGGGATTTAAGTCTTCAAAAAGTAGTCTGGCTTCTTAATGATTATTCATAAATTTAATGATACTAATACAATAACCAATTCCATAAATTATAAACCCATAGGGGTCCCAAACTTTGGCCAAAATATAATCCCCCAACTCTACCTATATAACATGCACCATCTAGTTGAATTTGGCCTTCACTAGCTTATGATTGGAGTGATGGAAGAGAGAGATGGTTTTTTTCCATTGTGAGAGTTCAAGCTTCTTCCCATGCTTGTTTCTAACTTTTACAAGCTCAAAGGATGTTCTTAAACTCTTTTCACTACAAGTGATTTCACAAGTCCATACAACTTCTTTTAATCATCAAGATGGTGTTAAATTTCAAGAATATGAACTTGTTCTGACTCTCTGATAGGTGTGGCAATTGTGTAACTACTCTAATATCTTTTAAGGGTGTGTGGTATGAATTTATCTCTTATGGGACTTTGACATACACAAATATTAGTCAAAAATCACCTTTTCATGTATTTTCACCACCTTCAAGTCTACAAAGGATCCTTAAACATTTCAAAACATCATGAAATGTTATTCCAAAGTGATTAAAGCATGAAATGACTTTTATAAACTTCTAATCACCTATGATGTCACTTGACCATACCTTATCTCTTCATAGCATGCCTAGACCACTATATCACAAAGACATGACATTACCTTAACTTCTCCAAACTAACCTTAAACAATGCTAACAAGATTTCATGAAGACTTCTAAGGACCATATGAGTCATAATAATACTATGACAAGACCACATGAAAGTTTTAACATATAGGGGTTGACCAATTTTGACTTGAGGTTAAAATTTGGTCAACAGTGTTGTTATACGCTTAACCATTGGCGTGTCTATGGATATGTGTAGTTGACTTATGGCTGACATAACTCTTTTGCATATTATTTTAAATGTATTTATGCATTCATATACTTATTAGGTTGGCCTATAGGTGGCAAATGGCCTTGTCAAACTATATATAAGAGGTTGGGTTAGTTATTCATCATCATAATTGAGTATTCATTATTATTGAAAGCATTTGGGAGGTTTCCCCCTCAAAGTGGCTTATCTATTATTCATATTTTCTTATATAATTCCATATAATTATGATATACTATTGTGCATCTTCTTATTTGGTGAATTAATATCATTTCAAGTGGTATCAGAGCATCGATTTGGGCCACAATCAGGTCAAAAACCCTAGACCTTGAAATTTGCATATATATTATAAATGGGTGTGAATTTCTCTAGAATTTTTTTACTGGAGTTGACAAATCATTCAAGTAATTTTCCATTAAAATTTTAGCTCATTTTGATCTATTTTTCAAATTTTATCACCATTTTAGGTTTTTTAATAAATTTGATCCATAACTCATAATTTATATAATTTTCCAAAAAATATATATATTTTTGGAAGCCTTGGAAAAATTTAGTTTGTGTATATTCTTTGATATTTGTGATTTGAGGTATAAAAATTCAAAAAACTTAGTGGTCAATGGGGAAAAACAAGGTTCACCATCAAGCCTTTATAAGGTTGGTCTTAACACCTGTGGACAGAGGAAAGGGAAAGAAACCCCTAAAACCCCTTTAGGGTATGATATGAAGTTTGAATCATATGATATAATTTCTCAAATCCAATACAACCTACATGGCCTAATGCATAAGGATGTGCAACTCCAAACTCAAATATCAACAATGCAAAGGGAGCTTAATGGCGTGGACAATCAGTTACATCAAATCATGACACACTTGGCTACCATTTCATCTCATTTACCACTCAACAAACCTCCACTTTTTCCTTCTAGTCCTCCTCCTCGTAATACTAACACTGCTAATATGGGAATATGCCAAAAGTAGACTTACACAAGTTTGATGTTAAGGATCCACTCATTTGGATCACTCAAATTGAAAATCTATTTGATTTACACCAAACTCCTAGCTCTCAAAAGGTGGTTGTGGCATTTTAGTGTCTAGAACCTAATCCATTCATTTGGTATCATTGGTTTTGTGCTCAAAATAAGAACACTAGTGCTCCTATGACATGGTTAGTATTCTCTAATAAATTGATGTCACATTATCAGGATAATGTTTTTGAAAACTACTTTAACCAATTAGTCAAACTATGATAAATAGGAATAGTGAAGGATTATATTCATCAATTTCAAAATCTATCCTTATGTGTGAAGTATATCACTGAGGCAAATCTAACTGACCTTTTTTTTAGTGGACTAAAAGATAGTATTCAATTGGAAGTTTGTATGTTTAACCTCATAATTGTATCTAAAGCTATACCAAGGGAACACTTGGTAGATGAAAAAAAGATGATCAAACATCATCCTTTCACTAATAATCAGGAATTCACATTTCTAAATCCATCATGGCCTCAACCTACCAGATTAACACCACAAAAAATTGAGGATAAGTGTGATAAAGGGTTGTGTTATGGTTGTGACAATAAATGGAGCAAAGGTCATAGATGTGTTGAAAAGAAGATATTTTACATTGAAGGGGCTGATGAGGATGAAGAAGATGAGGAGAAATCTATTGAGGGTTTTGAAGGACCTATCATAACATGGAATTTCACCCCTATGAGAGAGTGTTTTAGGCTCTCCCACTTTTGGCTATAAGCATGGGAACAACCTCAGGATGTGGGTGTCTTATGGCGAAGTTGAGCCTCTAGGATTTTTAAAGAGGCTAGTTCCTCTTGGTGGATCACCTAAAACTAATGCTGAAATGAAACTTCATGGGGAAAAGGGTTAAAAGGGAGATAAGGACTCATAAGAGGGCAAACCAGGCGATGCACTAAAGTAAAAATAGACACTCATCTATGCTTGAACCCACACTAGATCAATCATATGACAACTATGACTTACACAATCTCAAGATCAAGTTAACACATTAGAAGAGGTTTAGACAAAACACTCATCCAAAACACTAAGGCATTGATCAATGACAAGAGATAGGAAAATAAATCATCTCATTACATCAAGGGGTAGTTCTTATAATAGACTTGACCATTACAAAGGCAAGTCACTTGATATATATAGAGAACATCAAGAGAGAGAGAGAGAGAGCTGCATGGAAACAAAGAAGAATTCACTGATGATAGTTATTGTCATCCTTCTTTACCATGAAATGCATCACCTAAGATCACTGCATAACCTCCTTAAGCCACTCCCACATTCAAGTCTCTTTTGGTAGAGCTAAGATAAGTCATATTATAGGTAGCTAGATGTTTCTTCCTAGCACGATTGTATTTATCTTTACATTTAAATAGCATAGTGTCATTCACTTTCACATGTCCTATTTTAAAAAGCATGTGGTCCTCCATGCTTGGGATTTCAAATCGACCCATTTTGTTCCTACATTTGGATGTCTATTTTTAGGAGAAAACCATATTGAAGGATGAGAGCCTTCATAAATTTCTAGCTACCAACTGCTTGGGCTCTCTTGTGCTCATTAATCATCCTTGTGCCACTTGTCCTTTGCTAATTGGCCATTTTTTCTCTATCTTATGACACATGGTAGCCTTTTACTTACCTGATCATGACTCTCGTGTTGTTGGACCAAGCTTAAGTCAAACACTCAAAGAATCTTGATTTACTCTATGTAGATTAATTCAAGTTCTTTGATCTCTCCAACTTTGGACATTCTCATATCCTTTACTTATCAAGATTTTTAAGTACTTGGAGAAACCTAATTTACTCTATGTAGATTAATTCAAGTTTTCCAAGTTTACTTACTTCAGACTTTTTGCCTTGGCTTGTCTTTTTGAGAACTTGAGAAGTACTTATAAGACCAAATTAGGCTTTTGATGTCTCATTACTTATTTCAGGTTTCTGACTGCTCATAAATTATGAAGTAATTAAGTAGTGTTCCTTAGACAACCCAAAATACACTACCCAAACTAAATTGGGATTTTCAAGCCCCAATACTTACTTGAGACTTATCATTACTGATTATTCATGAAGTGAAATAAGTTATGCCACCCAGGAAACCCAAAGATGTCTCCCTTAGAAAACTTGAAGACTTCCCAATGAGATAACCTAAAGCCTTATATTCAATACCATTTTGGGTCTTTAACACCTTGTTACTTACTACTTTAGAGATTTTTAACATTAAAACTTATAAAACTATTTAAGTCATGGGTTGTTGAAAGTTTGAAGACTTCTAAAGACTTACCATTTCATACTTGAAAGTCTATCTTCTCATACATAGAAAAAAATTGGTATGTGGGCCAAAAAATGGCCAACATTTATACTGACTCATAGGGAAGCATGCCTGCTATGCTTTTATAACCTAGCTCATTTGCCTTGCCTAGTCCATTGGGCACAAAGTTACTGATTTCTTTGATAATGCTAGCTAAAACAAGATACAAGGCTGACCCTTACTGGAACTTCCTCTTGAAGCAATGAGTACAGTACAAAACAAAGTGCCCAAGGCACTTAGAAAAAATAAACTAACCTAGAACAAAGGAAAGACAACAAATAAATGTGCTTGAAATAACACTTAGAGGAATTAGAAAATAACTAATCCTAATATATACATCCCAAAACTATGTACCCCTTTCCTCTTGGATAAAAAAGAAAGCTTGATACTTCCCTTGTCTTATGAGACAAATGATTGAATAAGGCATGTAACTTCTTGACCCTTGGCCTTAACACCTGCTTCTTTTTTATTGTAACTGTCAGCTTCTCCATCACCATGTTTAATGAAAACTAGGTAGCTTCAAAAAGGTCAGCTATGTGAATCCAGAGGGTCTTAAGCTCTTCGAATGGATCCATAACTATAACCTCCAATGGTGGTTCAACTAGGCAAACCTCTTTGATTTATATGGCATGTTGGGGATCAACCAACAATAGATTACACTTATGAAAGCAATAAACTGTGGAATTGAATCAGATAGATAAGTAACTAGAATCAGATAATAGCAAAGAACAAGAGATACAAGAAACCACCCTGAAAACTTGTATTAAACTCTTTACAAAAGGAATACAATTGAATAAACTTCTTTCTTCAACACCTCTCTCAAATGCACAAGATCTCTCTCTAGATCTCTATCCCTTAAGAGCTCTCTCTCTCTCTCAAGTACAGTCAATTCCAACAACCTGAATTGATACAACTCTGTACTGTTCTTGAACATTCACATACAATGAACTACAATAATCAACTAAGCTAAGAAGATCTAATTCTACATATAGAATTAGGAAACTTGAGCATGCACTTACAACCAATAGTTAAGCCTCTAGAACAAGGGCTCTAAAAATAATCTTACTAATAATAGAAACGCGAACTTAAGACTAAGACTTAAATTCATCATGCAAACACTCACTTCTATCCTCAGAAATAGCATTCTAGATGCATAGGTAACCGACACCAGTTCCTGCCTGCTTGCCTATGACCAACATCGGCCGATCCTCTATCGACGTTGGCATCTCTTCAACTACACCAGACCGATGTCAGTCGCTCTTGACCGATGCCGGTGACTATGTAAACCTGCAACTTTGGTAATGCGCTCATATGTGAAGCTTTTAGGCTCCACACCTTAACAATCTCCCACTTGGAGATAAACAACTGCACCAGTACCTATACAGCAACATCTTCTAGCTCCTCCATCTTCAACTCAATCATGAAGACCAACAGAAGTTGAATGAAGATTCAACTTCTCCTTTGTAACCAGCTTGGTTAACATATCAGCAGGATTCCTATCTGTATGGATCTTCTCCAGCTTCAAATCACCATCTTCCAATACCTATCGTATGAAGTGGTACCTTAGCTGTATGTGCTTGGTTCTTGAGTGAAAAGCTGAGTTCTTAGCCAAATGGATTGCACTCTGACTATCACTATACAATCTGTAACTCCCATGCTCCCTTCCAAGCTCTTCCATGAACCGTGTCATCCATATCATCTTTTTGCTAGCTTCTGTGGCTGCAATATACTCTGCATTTGTAGTTGACAAGGCAACAACCTTCTGCAACTTAGATATCCAGCTAATCGTCATTCCACCTACAGTGAAAACATAACCTGTAGTGCTCCTCCTGCCATCCAAATCACCTGCCATATCTGAATCTACATAACCATGTAGAGAAGTATTTGAACCTCCATAGCATAAGTGCCTACTGCTGGTTCCTCTCAGATATCTAAGGATCCACTGAACTACTTTCCAATGTTCCTTACCTGGATTGGCCATATACTTACTTACAACTCCCACTGCTTGGGCAATATCCGGTCTAGTACACACCATTGCATACATCAAACTCTCTACTGTAGAAGAATATGGAACCTTACTTATGTACTCTACCTCGTCATGTGAATTAGGACATTGTTCTTTACTCAATTTAAAATGTCCAGCCAAAGGTGTGCTTACCGGTTTAGCATCCTGCATATTGAACCATTTCAACACCTTGTCCACATAATCCTCTTGAGACAATATCAACCTATGATTTTTCCTGTCTCTCTTAATGCTCATGCCAAGGATTTTATTTGCTGCTCCCAAATCCTTCATAGCAAACGTTTGAGCTAATTTCACCTTAAGCTCAGAGATATCTTGCATGTGTGATCTTGTAACCAGCATATCATCTACGTACGACAATAGAATAATATATCTACCATTATCCAATCTCTTAAAATACACACAATGGTCAGATTGACACCTACTATAGCCATGCTCAGTCATAAACCTGTCAAATTTCAAATACCACTATCTAATAGCTTGCTTGAGGCCATACAAGCTTTTCTTCAATCTGCACACTAACTTCTCCTTACCTTTGACCTCAAATCCTTTCGGTTGTTCCATATAGATTTCCTCATCCAAATCTCCATGAAGAAACGTTGTCTTAACATCTAGCTGCTCAAGATGCAAATCCTCAACAACAACAAAAGATAGTACAATCCGTATAGAAGTCATTTTAACAACAGGAGAAAAAATCTCACCAAAATCAATTCCTGGCTTTTGTGCAAATCCTTTCACTACCAATCTGGCCTTATATCTCATCTGTCCATTCTCACCTTCTTTCAACCTATAGGTCCATCTGTTCTTCAGTGTTCTCTTACCAGCTGGCAATTCAACCAAATCCCGTGTTTGGTTCTCTCTTAAGGACTCCATCTCCTTAACCATGCCACGCTCCCACTGACTCTTGGACTCCACCTATATTGCTTCTTCAAAACTCTATGGTTCTCCACCATCAGTTAGCAATAAATAGAATAATGAAGGAGAATATCTAATTGGAGGCTTACTTACCCTTTCAGACCTCCCGATGGGTGTCTGAGACTCGTTCACAACATGCTGTCCACCCAAATTCTCTGACAGTGACCGACCTCAATCACCTCTAGACCTATTACTGGCCGAAGCCGGTCCCTGTCCTACCGACATCAATCTCTGTATGACCGACATCAATTTCTGTTCTGCCGACGCCGGTTCCTATCCTGCTGACATCGGTCTCTGTGTTTTCCTTCTTGCGAGCTCATTTTGGACCATCATCTCGTCCAATTCACTATTGCTCTGCCCAGATTGATTCAGCTTCTTCAGCTAATCACTATACATCACTTTTTCATTGAAAAACAATGTCACGGCTCCTAATTATCTTGTTAGTTCCTAGATTCCAAAATCTGAAACCAAAATCATCTGAGCCATAGCCAATAAATGTGCACCTCATAGACTTAGCATCGAGCTTATTTCTATTTTCCTTATCTACGTGCACAAAGGCTTCGCAACCAAAAACTTTGAGAAAAGAGAGATCTACCTTTTACCTGTCCAAGCCTCTTCTGGAATTCCACCATCCAGAGCTATAGAGGGTCCTCTGTTAATCAGGTACACTGCAGTGTCAACAGCTTCTGCCCAAAACTCTAAAGGCAAACCAACATGCAATCTCATACATCTTGCATGCTCCATGATTGTTTTGTTCATCCTTTTAGCAATTCCATTCTGCTGAGGTGTCCTTGGAACCATCCTTTGCCTACAGATTCCATGCATGTAACAATACCAGTTGAACTTATAACTGTAGAACTCTCCACCATTGTCTAATCTCAGGCACCTTAATCTTTTGCCTGTTTCATTCTCAACCATAGCTTTCCAAATCTTAAAAGTCTCAAATACATCAGATTTCTTCTTAATACAGTAGATCCATACCTTTCTTGTAGCATCATCTATGAACAAAACATAGTACTGTGATCCTCCAATAGAAGCTACCTGAGTTGGCCCCCACACGTCTGTGTGAACAAGCTACAACTTATGCTTCTTCTTTGTAGACCCAGTCTTGAGAAAACTAACCCTTTTCTATTTTCCAAATACATAGTGCTCACAAAATTCTAGATCCATGCTTTTCAAATCTGAAAGCTTACCTTTAGACTTAAGAATTGACATCCCCTTCTCACTCATGTGGCCAAGCCTTGAGTGCCACAATTTTGCATCCCCATCTGAAGTAGATAATACAGAAGGAGAATTGTTAGTAACACAATTACACAAATAGAGAGTACCTACTCTCTTACCTCTGGCCATAACAAGTGCACCCTTGGTCACCTTCCAAGATTCAGCTGTGAGAGTTACTGTACAACCCTCATCCCCTAACTTTCCTGTAGAAATCAAATTTCTCTTCAAGCTAGGAACATGCATAACTTCTCTCAACACCCATGTGTTGCCATTCTGCATTTTCAGTTGCACTTTACCTTTGCCAATAATTTTACAGGGTTCATCATCCCCTAGATACACTATTCCAAAATCTCCATGGATATAGTCACAGAAATATTCCCTATTAGGGGTAGCATGAAAAGATGCACCAGAATCTAACACCCAAGATTCTATATTATTATGCAAAGAGAATATTAAAGCATCTTGTGCAATACCTGCAACCTTTGCTTCTTCTTTTCCTTCGTGCTGATTGTCCTCCTTAGGCTTTGACCAGCAATCTCTGCTTATGTGCCCCATCTTTCCACAATTCCAGCATTGTGGCCTTCTGCCATTTTTGGATTTAGATCTGCGTTTCCCCTTAGACTTGGATCTCAATCTCCCTTTCTTGCTCTTCTCTTTTTGCCTTCCCCTGCTCTCAAAACTTAAAGCATTCCCAAATGTCTCTTCTGTGCTTTTCCTATGAATTTCCTCATTCAAGATAACACTAACAACATCCTCTACTTTTAAAATATTTGATGCAGATGCAGTATTGCTAACTGCCATTACTAAGCTATGCCAGCTTTCAGGCAAAGAACATAATATTAAAAGAGCTTTTATTTCATCATCAAATACAATTTTGACTGAACTTAATTGATTTACAATACCATGGAAATCATTCAGGTGATTAGATACAGATCCACCTTCCTGCATATGCAAATTAAATAGCTGCTTCATAAGATATACCTTATTAGAAGCTGAGGGTTTTTTGTACAAATTTGCTAGAGTAGTCATCAACTCTACCGTTGTTTTTGCCTGTGATAAATTAGATATCACAGTAGATGCTAGACTCAGTCTTATAGACCCTAGAGCCTTTCTATCAAGAACTTCCCATTCTTCATTCTCCATGTCTGTGGACTTCTTTACAATCCCACCTAACGGTAAGTATAGATCCTTCTAATACAGATAGTCCTCTATCTGCATTCTCCAATGTTGATAGTTTTTGCCATTGAACTTCTCCATTCTCAGTTTACTTTCATATGCCATTGCTTCTCCCACTCAAATAGAAATCCCTGAAAAAACTCCTATGAGCAACCTGTAATCAATACACACTACACAGATCTGAACCGCCTGTTAGTGAACCTGAGCTTTGATACCAGTTATTGGATATCAAACTCTAAACCTACAACCAAGGCTCGGATACCACTTGTTGGGGATCAACCAACAATAGATTACACTTATAAAAGCAATAAACCACGGAATTGAATCAGATAGATAAGTAACTAGAATCAGATAATAGCAAAGAACAAGAGATACAAGAAACCACCCTGAAAACTTGTATTAAACTCTTTACAAAAGGAATACAATTGAAGAAACTTCTTTCTTCCACACCTCTCTCAGATGCACAAGATCTCTCTCTAGATCTCTATCCCTTAAGAGCTCTCTCTCTCAAATACAATCAATTCCAACAACCTAAATTGATACAACTCTGTACTATTCTTCAACATTCACATACAATGAACTACTACAATAATCACATTAAGCTAAGAAGATCTAATTCTACATATAGAATTAGGAAACTTGAGCATGCACTTACAACCAATAGTTAAGCCTCTTGAACAAGGGCTCTAAAAACAATCTTACTAATAATAGAAACATGAACTTAAGACTAAGACTTAAACTCATCATGAAAACACTCGCTTCTGTCCTCAGAAATAGCATTCTAGATGCACAGGTAACCAACGCTGGTTCCTGCCTGCTTGCCTGTGACCGACGTCGGCTAATCCTCTACCGACGCCGGTGTCTCTTCAACTGCACCGGACTGACGTCGGTCGCTCCTGACCGACACCGGTGACTGTGTAAACCTGCAACTTTGGTAATGCGCTCATATGTGAAGCTTTTAGGCTTCACACCTTAACATGGCCTCCTAAATAAGACTGGATTTTTTCATTATCTCATGTTTTTTAAGCTCATCAAGGAGCTGATAGCCTATTTGAAAGATCTAAATAAAGTCCATATTCACAATGAATTCTTGAGGTGGCAGAGTTGGAATACTACCCACTCCATCCTCTTATATCCACTTGACAAAGATTCTCTTCTTGGCTATAACCAAACCATAGTTTCCTTGGAGAAGAACATAACCAGCTCCCAAGATCTCAAACAAGTCCTCAAATAACCCTCTCAACTAATTAAGAACCTCTAACTACTCCATAAGTTTATCAATTTAATAAGCTACTTCATTCATTTCCTCATTTCTTTTATCATGTGGTAGCTCATTCAGGGAATTGACAGCCTCGACCCCCTCATTCTCCATATAAAGTGGTAGCTTTACATCCTCAATAGTGCAGTCCACTTTATGCACAACTATAAAAGAATCTTCAATATGTTATCCTTCATTCAATAAGGTTGCATTAATATTTTGTTGACCAAGGGGGAACCCTATAGTGATTTATTCCTTGTAATTTCTCGTGACATTCTCTTCTTTGGTCTCTTTGGATACATCTCCCATAGGTTCCTAATTTGGTTCCTAAAGCTGCTCTACTTGGATCACCTTCACCTCCTCTTCCTTCTTTTGAATTGGCTAACCAATTTCTAGGATGGAAATGTGCAGGAAACAACCACTTTTGTTTCCTTATTCTTTACTTCATGAAAGACTCTCCATGAAGGAAAGGCTCTAGGCTTTTAAGGGGTAAGGAGTGAAGGATACAAGGCTTCTTGACTAACTTCAAGAATCACCACCTCCTTCTTCTACCCACTACTTTGAATAAATTTCCAAGATAAAAAATATTCAAAAGATAGAGGCTCTTGAGGAGGGAGGGATGGGGGTTGAAAGACCTTTGATCTACTTGGCTATGCGTCTTGGCTTCAAGATGGGAAAGGTAGAGGTTTTGCCTTCATTTTTTGATTCTACCTTTCTTCTTCTCTCCTTAACTTTAGTCACAACTCTCTAATTTGCTTTACTATATTCTCTTGAAATAGCTCCTCCTTAAGGTGATTAGGAACAAAAGAAGGCTCTTGAAGAGAGATGAAGTTTTGGACCCAAAAAGTAGGTTGTTCCACAGTAAGCACTTTGATTTTTTGACAACCCCCTTAGATGGATTTCCAAGTAGGAAAAGACTACACAACATATGATGAACTTAGAAGATTCAAAGGAGTACTTGAAATGACCTCTTGAGGAGGAATAAATTACACATAATAAGGCTAAGGTGGTGTATATATAGGCACAAAAGGTTGGTGGGGATGGCCCTATTATTCCTCAAGTCTCTCCAACTTGTCCTCAATGCTCTCAATATAACTGCATAAATCCATCATGTCACCAGTGAGGTTGTTCCAATTTGCTCTCTCAACAAGTGCCCATTCTGCTTTCATTTACTACAATGAATCCCTCACATAATGGATCTATTGAGTACGGACATTTTGGCCATAACACTTTTGTGAGCACAACTCTAGTGCATGCTTTTCAAGGTTCACTAAAGTTTGCTTAAGTTTTGGTATAGATAGATCATGAGAGCACTAATTAGGAGCAATATTTTGATGGGCTTGTTCATAAGGGGGATTAGGGCAATATTCTTACATATATATATCATAAAGAACCTGTCAAGGTTCATCATAACATTGATAAAAATCTTGGTAGGGATGATTAAGCTCATATTGGGGATCATACTAGGGTTGCTAATAAGGAGGTGAATAATAGGGATATTCACTATATCTATTCATGTTAGCCTCATAAGTGAAAATTAAGAGCTGATTAAAAATTCAAAGAGACAAACCTAGTCTACTCATAACTAGATGCTTGATTTGGAGTCGCAAATGGAACTAATACTTGTTTTTAAAAGCAAATAATGATAGATGTTTAGAGTCACCATTGATGTTTTTTGAATGCCTCTAAAGGCTGATATGTAAAAGAACAACATCAAAAATCTTGTCATTGATTTGGACCTTAGTCCCACCAAGCATGCCAAAATTTTAATAGTATGGAATTGTACCCCTATGGGAGAGATTTTCAAACTCTCCCACTTTTGACTATAAGAATGGGAACAACCTTAGGATGTGGGTGTCCTATGGTGCGGTTGAGCCTCTAAGATTTTTAAAGAGGCTAGTTCATCTTGGTGGATCACCTTAAACTAATGTTGAAATAAAACTTCATGGGGAAAAGGGTTAGAAGGGAGATAAGGACTCCTAAGAGGGCTAACCAGGTGATGCACCAAAGTAAAAATAGACACTCATCTATGCTTGAACCCACACTAGATCAGTTATAAGACAACTATGACGTACACAATCTCAAAATCAATTTAACACACTAGAAGAGGTTCAAATAGAATACTAATCCAGACCTGCAAGAGCTTGAAAATACATTAAAGAGGTAAGTAGAACGCTGATAGACTAGGAAGAATCTCTTTCATGAATCCACCAAGCACAATCATACTAAGGCATTGATCAATGATAAGAGATAGGCAAAGAAATCATCTCATTACATCAAGAGGTAGTCCTTACAATAGACTTGACAGGGTCAAGCCTAATCAAGTTCAACATACTTGTAGTATCTCAATGAATATCCATCTCCTAGAAAGATGAAAAAGTTTTAAAAAACTAGGAACCATTACAAAGTTAAGTCACATGATATATATAGAGAATGGGTAGAGAGAGAGAGAGATCTACATGAAAAGAGAAAAGTCATTGATTACTAATATTATCATCCTTATTTATCATGAAATGCATTGCCCAAGATCATCGTACAAACTCCTTGAGCCACTCCCATATTCAAGTCTCTTTTGGTGGAGATGAGAGAAGTCATGTTGAGGGCAGCTAGATATCTCTTCTTGGCATGACTGCATTTATCTTTACATTTAAAAAAGATAGCATCTTTCACTTTTGTGTGTCCTATCTGAAGAAAGATGTGGGCCTCCATACCTAGGAGTTTAAAATAACCCATATTTTTATTATGTTTGGATCACTGTTTATTGGGAGCAAACCATATTAAAGGATGAGAGCCTTCATAAATTTCTAGCTACTAGTTGCTTGGACTCTTCCATGCTCATTGGTCATCCTTGTGCCACTTGTCCTTTGTTGATTAGCCCTTTCTACTTTAGATTATGCCATGTGGTAGTCTTTCATTCACCTAATCATGACTCTTATGTTGTTGGACCAAGCTTAAGTCAAGCACTCGAAGAATCCTAATTTACTCTATGCAGAGTAGTTTGGGTTCTTTGATCTCTCTAACTTTGGACTTTCCCATATCCCTTAATTATCAATATTTTTAAGTAAAGTACTTAGAGAAACCTGATTTACTCTATGTAGAGTAATTTAGGTTTTCCAAGTTTACTTACTTTGTACTTTTTGCCTTGGCTTGTCTTTTTGCGAACTCGAGAAGCACTTCTAAGACCAAATCAGGCTTTTGATGTCTTATTACTTATTTTCGGTTTCTGACTACTCACAACTATGAAGTAATTAAGTAATTCTCCTTGGAGAACTTGAACACATAATAGACTGTCTAGACCAGATTAGGCTTTCCAAGCCCCACTACTTACTTTAGACTTATCATTACTAATTACTCATGAAGTGAAATAAGTTGTGCTACCCTCAAAACTTGACGTTTTCTCCTTTGGAAAACTCAAAGACTTCCCAATGAGATAACTCAAAGCCTTCTATTCAAGACCATTTTAGGTCTTTAATACCTTGTTACTTACTAATTTGGATCTTTATAACTCTGCAACTTATAAAACCATTTAAGTCATGGGCTGCCAAAAGTCTGAAGTCTTCTAAAGACTTGTCATTTCCTACTTGAAAGTCTATCTTCTTATACTTAGGAAAAAATTGGTATGTGGGCCATAAAATGGCCAATAGGACCTCAGGATGAAGTTGTAGATTCTCAACCTACTATCTCCTTCCATGCCCTTATAGGTATTTCTATTCCTCAGACTCTTAAGGTGGTGGGTTTTATTAATAAATAGAAGGTCATAGTGTTGATTGATTTAGGTAGTACAGACAATTTCATCAATAGTAAGTTGGTTTCTCATTTGAATTGTTTCATCTAACCAAACCTAGAATTTTAAGTCATGATTGTTGATGGTGGTATAGTTAATTATTCTGGAAAATGCCATAGTATTAAGTTAGTAATAGGGTATTATTTGCTAGATTCTTCTATGTTTGTTATTCTTATGGGTGGGACTGATGTTATTTTGGGAGTATAATCTCTCTTCATGTTGGGTACTATCGAGATGAATTTCCATGAATTTTTCATGCATTTTTATTCTGAAGGCATGCCAATGGAACTATGAGGATTAAGATTCAAATCTCCACAAATGGTTAGTTCACATCTGATGACCAAGATGTTAGAAAAAGGTGTTGAAGGATTTGTGGCATGCTTGTTTTCCATTGATGTCCAACAAACTAAGGAGTCTGCCCATCTTGAGTTACAATAAATATTGGATGAGCATTCAGTTATTTTTTGACCCATGCCAAAAGGTCTTCCTCCTAGTCGTACTCATACTCATGCCATCAGACTCATTCTTGGAAGTACACCACCTAATATGTTAGGTTGTGGAGCTAAAAGCTTCAACCCTTTACAAACTGTGGAATAATGGTTGCTGAGATCCAGGAGAACCGGCGTCGACAGCAGGATCGACGTCGGCAGAGACCAGTGCAGAAGGCCACCAGCGACGGCAGGGAGTCGGCCGACGTCGGCAGAACCAAAAAAGCAGGGACCGACGTCGGTCGCCTGTGTGTTCTAGAACTGCTCGTTTCACAGACAATTAGTTAAGTGAATGAAGAGTTTGCATGTTGAGACCAGTTAGAGTCTTGCGCTGTGAGGACAATTGTCTAAATTAAGAGTCTAAGTTATTGTTTGAGTTAGGGATCTATTTATAGACCCATTGGCATGTATTGTATAAGCATGAGATAGAAAGGAAGAGTTCCTTCTAGTTGTAAGATCTGTGAGTTGCAGGTTGTTGCAAGCTCATTGGGGATCTACATGTAAGTTTAGTCTTTGAATTGTAGGTTGCAGGTTCATGAGAGATCAGCTTGAAGTGCTATAGAGTACTTGGTGTACCGGTAGGGTTATTACTGACTGGTTGGTGAGGTGAACACCAATTCTGTGTGTGAGTTGGTTATTGGGACCGTTTTTGTGTAGGAGAGTGTGTGTGAGAAGAATTACTGAACACTTGAGGTGTGGCGAATCTCTGTAAGGTGAAAGAGTGTGGCGGCTCATTGTTGTATTCTTTTCTATATAGTGTTAATACAAGATAGTGTATTATCTCTCATATTCTGTGTTATTGGTGAATTCTAGTTACTTGTGTTTCTGGTTATTTCCGCATATTCAATTGCTTATATTTGGTAATCATACTGTGCTCTTTCTGAGGAGAAAGATCCTAACAGGTGGAATTAGAACAGGTGTGTTTGTTCTTGGATTTATCTTCCACCTCCCCAACAAGTGGTATCAGAGCTTTAGGTTGGGATACTAACAGATTGGTGTAGATCTGGGTAGTGTGTTTTGATTACAGGTTACTCACAGGGTTTCTGTTTGAGTGGGAGTTGAGCAATGGCAGAAAGCAGTCAACTACGAATGAAAAAGTTTAATGGCAAGAACTACCAATTATGGAGGATGCAGATTGAGGACTATCTGTATCAGAAAGATTTGTACTTACCGTTGGGTGGGGTTGCTAGCAAACCCTTGGATATGAAAGATGAAGAATGGGAGGTTCTTGATCAGAAGGCTCTGGGATCTATTAGATTGAGTCTTGAATCATCTGTGATTTCCAGCTTATCACAGTGTAAGACAACGGTGTAGTTGATGAAATCTTTGGCAAATTTGTATGAAAAACCCTCGGCTTTGAATAAGGTAGTTCTTATGAAGCGTTTATTTAATTTGCAAATGTTGGAAGGTGGATCTGTTCATAGCCATCTTAGTGATTTCCATGGTTTAGTAAACCAGTTAAGTTCAGTCAATATTGTATTTGATGATGAAATTAGAGCTCTCTTAATCTTGTGTTCATTACCTGAAAGTTGGGAAGGTTTGGTAATGGCAGTTTCTAATACTATGTCTCCTTCAAAAGTCTTAAAAGTGGATGATATTGTGAGTGTGATCTTGAACGAAGAGATACGCAGGAAAAGCACAGGTGAATCATCTGGAGATGCTTTGAGTGTTGAAGGAAGAGGAAGGCCAAGAGAGAAGATAGAGCGTGGGAGATCAAGGTCGAAGATGGGCAAGAGATCCAAGTCCAGGTATGGCAGAATAACCTGCTGGAAATGTGGAAAGCAAGGGCACTTAAAGAGAGATTGCAGATCGGGTACAGATCAGCATGAAGAACATGAAGGAGCAGATGTTGCGGGTTACATTGCACAGGATGCTCTGGTATGTTCTTTGGATAAAGTAGAATCTTGGGTATTAGATTTTGGTGCCTCTTTTCATGCATCCCCACATAGGGAATTTTTTCATGAGTATGTCCAGGGAGAGTTTGGAGAAATTTGTGTAGGGGATGGTAAGCATTGTCAGATTGTTGGCAAAGGCAAAGTGAAGCTGAAATTGCAGACAGGTAACACATGGGTGTTAAAGGAGGTCATGCACGTCCCAGTTCTGAAGCAGAATCTGATTTCTGTTAGAAGTTTGGGTGAAGAGGGTTGCACAGTAACTCTCACAGCGGACTCTTGGAAGGTTACCAAGGGTACACTTGTTGTAGCTAGAGGTAAGAAAGTAGGTACACTTTATGTATCTACTTGTTTTATTGATTCTCTTTCTGGGTTATCTACTTCAGTTGTAGATTCGGAGATGTGGCTTAATAGGCTTGGTCACATAGATAAGAAGGAGATGTTGGTTCTTGAGTCAAAGAGTATGCTTTCAAATTTGGAAGGCATGGATTGTGGTTTCTGTATGCAGAAGAAGAAGGTGAGGTTTCTTGAGGAATTCGATGTTAGTGACAAGAACAGGAAAGCCTTGGTTTTCAAGGAGAAAGTGACGGACAGAGTTCAGCACAAGGTGCAGAGGAATTCTGAGCAGAGCAAGGGTGATTTGGACAAGGGTTTGATTCAAAAGGAGCTCGCAGGAAAAAGTCAGGTCTCACAAGAAAAACACAAAGACCGACGTCGGCAGGAAAAACGGCGTCAACGTCCAGACAGGGACTGACATCGGCTATGTGCAGCCCGACGTCGGTGACTCGGGGCAGACAGAGACCGGCGTTGGTCAGGGGAAACTGACGTCGGTAGGGAGGCAGTCATAGGGAACCGACATCGGTCGGCTGTAAACTGAGATGTGACCGGCATCGATCACTGAGATGAATTTTGGGTGGACAGCAAGCTATCATGGAGTCTCAAGCGCCCATATGGAGGACTGAAGGTGTAAGTAAGTTCTTAAATTCGTCATTTCCCTTCTTTACACTACTTGTTGCTCACTTATGGCATAGGACCAGGAAGTTGTTGAAGAAGCAAAACAGGTAGATCCAGGAAACAGTGGGAGCTAGGCATGGATGAGGATGTGATTCCTTGGAGGAGAACCAAACAGGGGTTTTGAGTAGTGTTGCCAGCTAGAAGTAAGCACTGAGAGACGAATGGATGTTAAGGATAAAGAAGAGCAAAAATGGATACGTGAGATGGAAGATCAGGGTATTTGATCTTGTATGAGCTGCAAAGCAATGGAGGTTTGATCATTGTGTTTCTCTTTACCAGGTTGGATAGTATTAGCTACACTATCCTTTTTCTGTATGATGTGCTTGTTGCAGGGTTACATATACAGGTATTGTTGAACTAAAGGTAAAGCTAGTTCAGGTGTTTGTCATGGAGAATCTGGGAGCAGCAAGATTCTTTGACATGAGTGTGTTCTAGAGACATGGTAGGTCATATGTTGACTTTGTTTCAGGATGATTGTGTGAAACCAGTTAGCACGCCGATGGTTAGACAGTTCACAGAACAGGTGTCTTGATTCACATAATGAGGTTGAGTGCATGGTATGTACTAAACTTGAGTTTTCCCAAGTAGTGGGAGTTGTCACAAGTTAGGAGCCAATCCAGGAGAGAACCATTGGAGGGCAGTTCAGTGGATTCTTACAGGGACTAGTAGCAGGTGCACATGTTATGCAGGTTCAGGTTAATTTCTACATGGTTGTAGATGTGGATGTGGCAGGTTATTTGGATGACAGTTTTTGCACCACGGATTTTGTGGTGGTTGGTCTTCAAGGGTGATTTTGAAGATGGATACATAGCCAAGGGAACAAACTAGACGGAGTACAGGTACATGTACAGGTCACAGATGTTTATCTCCAAGTGGGAGATTGTTAGGTTGTGGAGCTAAAAGCTTCAACCCTTTGCAAACTATGGAACAATGGTTGCTGAGATCCAGGAGAACCAGTGTCGACAGCAGGACCGACGTCGGCAGAGACCAGTGCAGAAGGCCACCGGCGATGGCAGGAAGTCGGCCGACGTCGGCAGAACCAGACAAGCAG
Source organism: Torreya grandis (assembly GCA_037957365.1). Classification (NCBI taxonomy): domain Eukaryota; kingdom Viridiplantae; phylum Streptophyta; class Pinopsida; order Cupressales; family Taxaceae; genus Torreya; species Torreya grandis. The sequence continues at coordinate 724,198 of JARHVA010002954.1, read as the reverse complement.
GGACCAACGTCGGTCGCCTGTGTGTTCCAGAACTGCTCGTTTCACGGATAGTTAGTTAAGTGAATGAAGAGTTTGCATGTTGAGACCAGTTAGAGTCTTGTGCTGCGAGGACAATTGTCTAAATTAAGAGTCTAAGTTATTGTTTGAGTTAGGGATCTATTTATAGACCCATTGGCATGTATTGTATAAGCATGAGATAGAAAGGAAGAGTTCCTTCTAGTTGTAAGATCTGTGAGTTGTAGGTTGTTGCAAGCTCATTGGGGATCTACATGTAAGTTTGGTCTTTGAATTGCAGGTTGCTGGTTCATGAGAGATCAGCTTGAAGTGCTATAGAGTGCTTGGTGTACCGGCAAGGTTATTACTGACTGGTTGGTGAGGTGAACACCAATTCTGTGTGTGAGTTGGCTGTTGGGACTGTCTTTGTGTAGGAGAGTGTGTGTGAGAAGAATTACTGAACACTTGAGGTGTGGCGAATCTCTGTAAGGTGAAAGAGTGTGGCGGCTCTTTGTTGTATTCTTTTCTGTATAGTGTTAATAAAAGATAGTGTATTGTCTCTCATATTCTGTGCTATTGGTGAATTCTAGTTACTTGTGTTTCTGGTTATTTCCGCATATTCAATTGCTTATATTTGGTAATCATACTGTGCTCTTTCTGAGCAGCAAGATCCTAACAGGTGGAATTATAACAGGTGTGTTTGTTCTTGGATTTATCTTCCACCTCCCCAACATAATATCAGACCATACAAATATCATTATGCCTAGAAGAGTGAAATTGAAAAAATATTACAGGAGTTGTTAGAGGTAGGTACCATTCGCCATAGCTAAAGTGAATATTCTAATCTAGTATTCATGGTACAAAAGAAGGATGAAACTTGGAGGATGTGCCCAGATTATAGAGAGCTCAACAAGTTCACTATCAAAGATAAGTTTCTTAATTTCTATAATTGATGATTTATTATATGAATTACATGATATTATTTATTTTACCAATTTATATATTCACTCTAGGTATCATCAAATCTGGATCTATGAGGAGGACATTCCTAAAATAGCCTTCTGTACTCATGAAGGCCATTATGATTTTTTGGTCATGCCTTTTGGTCTCACCAATGAACCATCCACCTTCTAGAGTTTGATGAATACAATTTTTAGGCCATTTTTGAGAAAGTTTGTACATGTGTTTTTTATGACATCCTTATTTATATCAAAAATTGGGAAGACCACTTGCATCATGTGAAACATGTACTCTCAGTTCTTAAGCAACATCAATTGTATACTAAACCATCCAAATGTGCTTTTTTAATTTGGGAAGTGGAATATTTGGGTCATGTTATATCACATGATGGAGTAAAAGTCGATCCTAAAAAATTCCAAGCCATCATAGAGTGGAAGATTCCCATGAAACGTAAGAACTAAGGGGATTTTTGGGGCTAACTGGTTATTATCATAGGTTTGTCAAAACCTATGGTAGTATTATAGAATTTCTCACTTCCTTATTGAAGAAAGACTCCTTCTAGTGGACTGATATAACTACTAAGGCATTTAAACAACTAAAAATGGCTATGTGCACCACCACAGTATTAGTTAATCCAATTTTTTCTAAAACTTTTATGGTTGAATGTGATGCATTTGGATATGGTATGGGTGTAGTACTCATGTAAGAGGGTAGGCCCATTACCTTTGAAAGTCATCAATATAAGGGTAAAAATCAGCTCAAATCCATCTATGAAAAAGAGATGATGGCTATTCTACATGCATTCAAAACAATGGAGACCTTATCTATAAGGTCATCACTTTCAGGTAAAGACTAATCATGATAGCCTTAAATATTTTTTGGAATAGTGGTTACCCTCTAAAGAACAACAAAAATGGGTAAAAAAAATGTTAGGTTTTGATTTTGAAATAGTCTACAACAAATGAAAATAAAATATGGTGGCCAATGCACTATCTAGGTGAGATGAACCAATTGATGCATTATTATGTGCCATGACCATTTCTCAGGCAGACTGGCTGAAGGAAGTAAGGGAAGAATGGGAGAATGATAGTATTACCCATTAATTAATTTAGAATCTATAGTAGGTTCTGATGGGATTAAAAAATTTACATGGAAGGAAAATGCATTATGGTACAAAGATAGATTATATCTATGTCAAAACTCTATTTTCAAATAGAAAATCCTTCAAGAACTTCATGCATCTCCACTCGGTGGTGATTCAAGATTTTTGAAAACCTATCATAGAGTCAAGAAGGATTTTTTTGGAAAGGACTCAAGGGGGATGTACAAAAATATGTGGCTAAATGTATGGTCTATCAGCAAAATAAAGGTGAAACCATTAAAACCCTAGGTCTTTTACATCCCTTATCCATTCTTAGTCAATGCTGGAAAGAGGTATCTATAGATTTCATTACTAGGTTACCATAATCTAAAGGTTGAAATTTTATCATGGTTGTTGTATATATACTCATAAAGTATGCTCATTTTTGTTCTTTATCTCAACTATTGGTGGCCAGTATAATAGCTTCTACCTTCCTCAATATAGTTCAAAAATTGCATGGTACTCCCAAGATTGTTGTTAGTGATTGAGATCCCATATTCACTAGTAATTTTTGGATAGAATTATTTGCATATTTGGGAATCCAATTAACTCATAGCTCATCTTATCATCCTCAATCTGATAGAAAAATTGAGGTAGTCAATAAGTTTTTGGAAGGGTACCTTTGTTGTTTTGTGTTTGATAAACAAGATAAATGGGTTCATTGGATTCCCTTGGCTAAATGGTGGTATAATACGTTAATGCATAGTTTATCAAAAATGTCTCCTTTTATGGCATTATATGAATACCAACCTCCATCTCTCACTTCACCCTTGAAGACCTACCCAAAGGTACGTGTAGTGGAGGAACACCTTCAAAATCAATAAGAACTCATTGCTAGTTTGTGTGAAAATTTAGCTTTATCCTAAAATCACATGAAGCAATAAGTAGATCAATATAGGAGTGAGAGGCATTTTTAAATTGGTGATTGGGTGTTTATTTGCCTTTATATATATAATCAAATGTCTTTGAAGCAATATAAAAATGTTAATAAGTTATCTCCCAAGTATTATGGTCCTTATCAGATCCTATAGAAAATTGGTAGTGTGGCCTACAAGCTAGAATTTCTTCCCTCTACTCACATTCATCTAGTATTTCATGTATCTTTCCTTAATAAGGTCATTAGACAGAGATTTACCACTCAAATCAAGTTACCATAATTAGATGAGTAAGGGAAGGTTATTCTTGATCCTAAAGTGGTCCTTCAAACACGCACTAAGCAGCTACAATCTAGATTGATTCTTGAGTATCTGATCAAATGGAAGAATATGCCTTCTAAAGATGCTAACTGAGAGGATGAATCATTCATGTAATAACATTTGAGATTGCTTCAATGTTGAGGATAATATTATTTTGAAGGGGAGGGGCATGTTACACCCTTAACTGTTGGTGTGTCTATGGATATGTGTAGTTGACTTGTGGCTTGCATAACACTTTTGCATGTTATTTTACATTTATTTATGCATTCATATACTTAATATGTTAGCGTATAGGTGGCACATGGCCTTGTTAGACTATATATAAGAGGTATGGTTAGTTATTCATCATCATAATTGAGTATTCATTATTATTGAAAGCATTTGGGAGTTTTCCCCGTTGAAGTGGCTTATCTATTATCCATATTTTCTGTTATAATTCCATATAACTATGATATACTACTATATATCTTTTTATTTGGTTGATTAATATCATTCTAAGTACCCAAATAGGAAAATAGTTTAGTCTAAAAATTACTAGTGAAAATAGGCTCATGATCACTTACAATTATTTTTGGGGTTCCATGTAATTTTAGAATTGCCTCCAGAAAAATAGTCAATATTGTACTTGTTATAAATGGTTGTGAGAGGACACAAAATGGGCATATTTTTAAAGCTTGTCCATAATTAATAAAATAACGTTCTTACCTTCAAAACAAGGCAAACTTATAATGAAATCCATGGAAACCTCCACCCACCTTTGACAGGAATTGATAAAGGTTGTAGCATACTCAGGGTCTTAACTATCTCACCTTTGTTTTGTTGGCATATCAAGTATTCTACCACAAAATTTTATACATCTCCCTTGATTCCTTTCCAAAATACTTCTCACTTGATTCTATGATAAGTTTTCAAGAACCCAGAGTATCTCCCAATTGGAGATGCATGTAACTCTATAACAATCTTATGCTTTAGCTCTAAATCTTTGCATAAGTATAACCTATCTTTATACCATAAGGCATTACCTTTCCATTCAAATTTTTAAAAGGATATATAACCTTGCTATATATTCTAAATCAAAACCTATGTATCCTTGTCCTTACCCCACTCTAAACTGGCTTTATCCAGCCAATCTATCTACAACATGGACATCACACAAAGTAATGCTTCTATGGATGTATCTCATCTGGATAGTGCACCTGCTACTACATTATATTTACCCTTATTGTATATGATTTCAAAATCATAACCCATCATTTTTTTACCCATTTATATTTTTCTTTATATGATAATCTTTGTTCCAAAAATTATTTGAGACTATCATGATTCATTTTCACCTTAAAATGTCTACCCATTAGATAGGGCCTCCATTATTTGACTACACAAAGAATAACCATCATTTATTTCTCATAAATAGGTTTTTTTAGATTATTAACTTTGAATTAATGACTCTAAAGTGCAATGGCTCTTCCTTAATACATTAGTAATGCTCTCAATCTTGATCTAGAAGCATCACATTCAAATATAAACATCTTTAAGAAGTCTGGAGTAGCTAAAACTAGGGTGGTGCACCTAGTTGCTTTCAGTTGCTCAAATGCTTTAGTGGCATCATCATTCCAGTAGAAGGCATCCTTATTTAGCAATTCAATGAGTAGCATTGTTATGCGACCATGACCTTTCACAAATCTTCATTAATAACCTATTAGTCCTAAGAACCCTCAGAGGTTTTTGAGAGTTTTGGGCATAGGCCATTCTACCATAGCTTTTATCTTTTGATGATCAACTTTGACACCTTTATGGATATAAAGTAACCTACGTACTCTACCTCATGTACTCCAAAATCACATTTGGATGGCTTTGCATAAATTTAATGCTACTCCAAAATTATCAACACCCATTTCACATGTTGCAAGTGTATTTCCCATGTCTTACTATAAATCAATATATCATTAAAGAACACTAACACAAACTTCATTTAAAAATGTCTAAAAATAGTGTTCATCAAGCTCTAAAAAGTAGATGGTGCATTTTTAAGACCAAATGGCATTACCAAAAACTCATAATGGCCATCATGAGTTCTAAAAGTGGTTTTATGAACATATTCATGTCTGATTCTAATGTGATAGTATCCCAAATGAATATCCAATTTTGTGAAATAAAAAACACCATGAAACTCATCAAGTAAACCATTAATTATTAGAATAGGAAACTTATCTTTGATGGTGTACTTGTTGAGTTCCCTATAATTTAAGCACATCTTCCATGTGTCATCCTTCTTATCAACCACAACCACTAGTGATGAATATGCACTTTGGTTGTGCATGATGAAACCTACCTCCAGCGTCTCATGGACCACCTTTTTGATTTCACTCTTCTCCATAGCTAGATATCTATAGGGTTTTATATTTGGTGATTGAATCCCAGGAAGTAGTTGACTAGCATGATTGTGTTCTCTTTTTGGTGGTAGTCCTTTTAACATGGCCCAAAAAATAGATGGGTGGTCATCAAAAATCATTTATAAATCAAGATGTGTAGATACCTTTTGGGTTAAACTTATATGTAACATAACTATGATATAAATCTTTCTACCCCTTTTTTTAGCATCTTTGTCAACCGATGTTAACTAACCGAGTGTGGATATTTTGCCTGTAATCCACATAGTTTAATTTTCCTTCCTTTAGAATGAAATTGCATGAATAGTTATTGGAAGTTCATCTCAATTATACCCAAGGTTATGAGACATTAGACTCTAGAAATAATGTCTACACAACCCATGGGAATAAAAAACATAATAGAATATAGATTTTACTTGCCTATAGCAAGTTTAATACTATGGCATCTCCCTAAATAATTGACTGTGTCACCATCTATAATCGTCAATTAAAATTTTGGTGTTGGGTAAATGAAATAGTCAAATTGAGTAGCCAACTTATGTATGATGAATTTATATGTGCTCCTTGACTAAATTAACACTATCACCTTCTATTTCCTAAGTAAACCCACCACCTTAAGTGTTTGAGGAATGCTAATACTTGAAATCACATGATAAGAGAGTGTAGGTTGGGAATCTTTAGGTCCTCCTCTATTTCTTTCTCATCATCATTAGAGGCATCATCCTCTTTATCATATTCATTAGATCCCTTAATGTAGGATAACTTATTCTCAGAACATCTATGTCCTTTACTCCACTTATTATCATAGCTAAAACATAATCCTTTTGCATGCTTCTCTTCAATTTTTTGAGTGGTCAATCTGGTAGGTGGAGGAAATGATGGTGTCAATATGTTATGATCTCTAAAGTGAGTGAATTGTTGCTTATTATTGGCTATGAATTTTTATTTAGACCACATGCCATGATAAATAATCATCAACCTTAAGTGGATTAAACATGTGTACCTCATGTTGAATATGGTCTTTGAGGCCTCCCAAAAATAGCTCATTTAGGTTCTCATCAGAAATTGTCTCCATGCATAAAGTTAGGTTCTGAAAATGATTAATATAATATTTGACTGAGCCTATCTGATGCAATTCTACTAGTTGGCTAAAGGAATTCTCTCTCACAATATTAATATAGTGTAATTATAGCTCCTCTATAAAAACTAACCAGGTGACACTAAGAGTCATATTTTTATTTTGAGCACACAACCATCAATACCAAATGAATTATTTAGGTTATAGATACAAGGATGCCATGATAACCTTCTATCCACATCAGATCTAATGCAAATTGAAAAAATATACATTTGGTTGATCTAATTGAGTGGATCATTTCTATCAAATTTATGCATATCTACCATTGGTAATAGGTTCCTCTCTGGCAAGGTACTTAGATTTGGATTAGACTAGTTGGGAGATCCACCCTGGTGGGGTTGTGTAATAGTGATATCTAGATTATTTGTCTAATTATTTTGTAAATCCATTATGATATTTGTCAAACTAGATTTTATGGCTTTCATATCAAATTGTATGTATTGCGTATCACTTTGAATGCATTACACACTGTAGTCAAGATGTCTCACTTTATGGTCTATCTCAGAGAACCTTAGTAAAAAGGATCTAGTAACTCCCCCTTAAGACTCCATCTCTTTCTTATGAGGATTTTTACCTAGAGTTTTAACACCCTTTCCTCAGTCCTTAATTTGTTGTCTTGCCATAAAATCACTTGACAATGTTGACCCTAATTAACACTTTTAATCCAAGTTTGGCCAAGTGTTTTTATACTTATGTAGGCCTCAAATCAAATTAAAAAGAACATACCCCAACTAGATTTATCTAAGCCTTCCAAAAAATTAAATAACATAGAAAAATTCCTTGAATTGTGCACTATAGAGTGAATTTATTAAAAACACTAAAATTGAAATAACTTAAACAAAACTGACCTCTAAATGTTATTTTTTATGTGATGTCCTTGATTGAATCCCCAATTTTAGTAAAATAATTATAGGATCCATAACTTCAAGAAAAGGATTACAAGAAAATTCATAACAAATTAAAAGATATAAGCAAATCTCTAAACTTAGGGTTTTTCTCACAAGATTTCCCAAATCACAACTTTGATACCACTTGTAATGAAATTATTTCAACAATAAAGTAGAATAACAACAATAGATCATAATATGACTAAAATATAGCAAAATATATGAATAAAAGATAAGCCACTTTGAGGGGGAAACCTCCATAAGCTTCAATAAGAGTAGATTTCATAATACAATGATAAACAATCACCTACTACCTCTTATAAATAGTCTACCAAAGCCATGGTTATTCCATAAGTTGACCTACTAGCCAAATAAATGCATAGATAAATGTGATATAACACCAAAGAGGGATAAGTAAGCCACAAGTTGTCTATTCCTATCCTAATACATGTGATAGGTTAGGGGTGTAACACATTTTATAAATGTGACTTAAATAGGTTAATTGATTAGTTTGACAATTCTTTTGAATCATTTGAGTTGATAGTTATTATTTGTTTTAAGCTAGTTTGTATGTCGAGGAGATGAGGAGTGACTTTGACCTAATATGAGGAGGTGGAATCACTTATCTAGGCTAAGGAGGAGGTTACCTTGGTAAGGAGTATGTTTTTTCCTATTTTTGTCATTTGTAGTATATTTTTTTTTACTATTTTTATTAGAAATCTAATAGTTTGGGGCCATTTTTGGAAATTTGGCACTATTATCTTGATATTGGCACTAGTGTCCAGGACATGGTGCTAGTGTCCTAGGTATGGCGTTACTATCCCATATGCAATGCTAGTGTCCATTAGCCCTAATTTATGATGCTCGTTATTGTTGAATGGTGTTTGATGACTGTTATTATCTATTGATCTAATATTTTTCATTGCTAATGTTGAATTGAGTTGTGTTTTTATAAGTTGATGTATATATGATAGAGTTAAAGAGTGGCTAGATGATGGAGACATTATGGAGGTTACCCCTAATAGATGCCAAAATGGTCATGGTAGAGAGAGTTGGTCTGAGTCACATGGCATCCTTAGATTTTATTCGCTTGGATAAACATAGGATGACTACACTATGAGAGGTTGGATGCAAATACCTACACATTCTTGTTACCTACTTGAGAAATGACTAACACCCTGGAGGATGTGTATAGGATCTTGTGGTTACATTTTATTGGGAGAGATTATTATTACAATAGGATAGTAGTGATCAAGCTATAGAGTGGGCCGCTAGGTATTTTTTCATGATGTTGGCAGGGACTCATCATTTAGGGAGCCATAATGATATATTATTATCATGGATTATCATAATAAATGTTCCATGGTTGTGGAAGTTCTTAGCTATTTCATTGACATTATTTATGGTTGTAGATGGGAGTGAGGTATCAATATCATACAAGATGCATGAGATAGTGTAGGATATAGAGGAGCATGACATTATACACTCATGGGCTTATACTATGTTAGCCCACTTGTATTGGGATTTATACAATTTTACATAAAATATGTGTGTAGGAGGTATTAGATCTTCTACACTATTACACTATTGGGCATATGATCATATAATAGTGAGTAAACCAGCATTGCCTTAATGAGGTGATTGGGTTCACCCTCAATCATTTGTAGAGAGGTAGATTGGGATGATCCACATGCCTAGGAGGAGCACGATATGGTCTTAACATGCATTGGACATATTGATGGCTAGAGAAATTATTTGGAGGCCTTATAGGGGTTATGAGGGGTGTCTATGAGGATGATGTTTAGATAAAATATGTTCAAGTGAGTTGATGGTTTCATAACTATTGGGTCAATGTATTTGAGAGGTTATAGTATGAGAAAGTGACATGACAATTTAGTCTTAGTTAGGATGTGCCCCCAGTGCTATTAGTGTGGTTGAGGAGTTCTTAGGCTCTAATAATGCCAAGTAGTAGGTCTAAACCATTAACTATAGAGTGATCCTTGATTTTGTTAACATAGTGAGATTTGATGATTGGTGTACTAGATGTGGATGATGTAGGATCTATTGATGTTTATATAACCTAATGGAGAGAGCATAGATGGGCACCTCTATTTTTGAGAGGTGGGATCATTATAGAGGATATACTAGATGTAGAGACCCTCAGGGCTGTCGATGGTAAGTTGTTTATTATATGTTTGTATCTTATGTGTATTTGGTTACTTATTTACCTAGTTAGGTAACTGATTTATATTGGTATGTGTAATTTCATGTGATAATGAGTATTTGGAGAGTACCATCAAGTCTACACTCCACATACTGACACAACATATTCTTGATGATGTTATGGATGATAGATTAGTGGATAGGGTCATAGATGTTGGTGTTCATGCCCATTTGTTCGATAAAGCTACCAAAATTACTATAACATATAGGCAGGTGACTGTAGATACGGATGAGTCATGCATGGAGTTGTAAATATGGACCTTACCTACACCTAATTCTCTAAGTAGGCCAAGTAGCTAGATAGTGGATGATTACATACATCTATAATGAGAGCATATAGAGTGTATGGTCAAACTAGATGTGTTATAGGAGAGAGAGAGAGAGAAAGAGCAAATGCATGCATTGATCAAGGTCATGAATGGATAGTGGAGCGTCCAGTTCCACTATGGATATGTTTGAGAGTGAGAGTGAGAGGGTTAATCCTAGTGGCCATGTCCAAATTATTGAGTGATTTATAATATTTATATTGAAACTATGTACTGAGATATATATATGTATGTTTGTCATTATATGGGCATTGCGTATATTTGTATCTTAGTTTTTTATATTGTGCATGTTTACATGTGTTTAATGTTTTCATTATCTTAAATGGTGATACTAGAATATGGTATTTGTCTAAGTAATGGTAGTGATTTTTTAATCTATTTACAAATGCTTAAGTAGACATGTCTAGTGGAATAGGAATGTTATTTGTTAGTATAAGTTTTATAAGAATCTCATAGGCTATCTATGTGTGGATCATGTGATGATGGTATGTAATATTTGAACCTACATGGCATGGTGAATAAATGACCATACTGCTCATGCTATATTGGTGTAGAAGTAGACTCTAGAACTGATACTAAATGTGATACACTACTAGTATCTAGGTGCATAGACTATGTATCAAAGAAATTGATTGGTTTTCATATTGAAACTATTGTAGGCTAGAATTACACCCTTTATGGGATAGTTTATCAGGCTCTCTCACTACTAACTAAAAGCATTGGGATAACCTCAAGATGTGGGTATCATGTCATGAGGTTGAACCTCTAAGCTTTTTAATGAGGCTAATTCCTCAGATGCTTCACTTTAGCTCTCGTTTCCCATGCTAAAATCTACTACTAACTAAGGAAAAGGGATAGGAGAGTAACATAAAAAAGGAAAATCTAAGCTAAGGGAGGTGATGCACCAAAAGAGACTGATCCACATTCAGATAGGGACCTTAGTGACTATTATTAAACTTTAAACAAGACAAGTCTAGTTGATCATATTTAAGAGCTGCAAGTAGAATAGCTATGTGGAGGTCAAAGGGGAAGATGCACTTTGAAGGGTAGGAAGAAATAGGTCTATAGGAGAGACACTATGAATTGTAATGCTTCAAAAATTCACCAAAGGCTAACACATCACATGACCTATAAGAAACCAAGAAAACTGAAGTGAGGTGCATAGAGAAAGCATAGATGATGAGGAAAAACATAAATTTTGAAAGTTAAATTTTAATAATGCACACTTGAATTTAGAAAAAATTATAAAGTTATCTTGTATTGATTTAAGACAGTGTTATAAGGAAATTTTGATAGAATGCCTCTATCACCAGTCGAGGGATTCTGTTTTAAGGCCCAAAAGCTTATATATATAGTAAAAAAGGAGATGAGAAAAGAGGGGGGCCATGTGAGAGGATGGAGAGGGGGGGTCATAAATGGCTATAACCACCACTACAAATGTCTTGACCATGGGATGAGCCATCCAATATCACATTCGATCTCCTCAAACCCCCTGTGCATTCAAGTCTCCCTTGATGGAGCTGAAGGAGCCATGTTGTGGGTAGTTACATGTTCCCATTTGATGTGAATGAGTCAATCTCTTTATTAAAACTTGGCATGCTCATTCACCTACATGTACTACATGTATGAAGACAAAATCCCCATATCTTTTAAAACTAGACTGATCCATGTTGTTCCATACATTTTTGGCTACTTGTTAGAAATGATGGCCATGTCGAAGGATGTGAGTCTCCATTAATTCACACCTACTAGCTCTAACCAATCACGTGGGCCTTCCTTTGCTTTGATTGATCATTAGAAGCTGACTCAAATCCTTGAATCATACCATCGATCTACCTAACATATATGCCTATGAGTCATTGGTCTCCTTACTAGTTGAATTTGCTTATGTCACTTGTCCTTGACTAATTAGCCCATTAGATTTGTTGACCATTTGACTTAATCTCACTCTATTGGATGTTAATTAGAAATTAAATGTGAGCCATTTCTCTACTTGGTCCCACTACCATTTAATCTTGCCCTCGTAACATTGATCTTTGATCAAGAAATCTTGACAAGTGTCAAGCTCATGACAATCTTGGTAAAACTTTTTATCTCTTTTAAATGCAAATGGCTACTTGATGAGACCCATCTTTGATTACTGTGTAAATTTCCCAATATTTAAAATTTAAATGGCTACTTTTTGGGGCTAGATTTTAACATTTTTGGGCCCATCAATTCCTTTAAACAACCTATTTCAGCTATTTTCTTCGAATAATTCCTTCAGAAGAATTTTTTTTCAGACTAATTGCCCATGGATTTTCTTCCTTTGAACAATTTGTTTGAAGGAATCCATATCTTTTGTCTATTTCTTTCAGGCTTTCTTCCCAAAGGAAATCCTTCAAAAATATGTGAAGTGCCTTTGCCCTTTTGAAAATCCCTTTTGGATTTTTGCATTTGGACTTTTTATACTTTTGCAAATGGTCTATTTTCAAAAGGAAGGAGCCATTCAAAAAATTGGAATTATCCTTGTCACTGAGAAAAGTGCCATTCAAGATTTTGGAAATGGTCCCTCACTTTTTGTTTCAGCACTTCTTCCAGAAGGAATTCCTTCAAAAAATTTCCTTTGGCCTTTTATCTTTGGGCACCTTTCTGAAAAAAGTACCTTCAGGCATCTTGTTTACAGAAATGACCCTTTAGATTTTTTATTTTGAACCTTCTTGAAAGGCAGACACCCTTTAGGATTTTGTAATTGATCCTTTTATGAAGGGATTCTACCCTTCAAAATTTTTTGAATGGCCTTTTTCTTAGTAAAATTCCTTCAAACAAAAAGTCTAAAGGAATTCTTTCCATTGCAAATTGCCCCTCAGAGATCCAAACAAACCCTTCGAAAAAAATGTAATGGTCCTTTCTTTGAAAAAAATGCCTCATCTTTTTGGAAAATTCTTTCAAAACTTTTAAAAATGGCCCTTCCAAAAGGAACATACCCTTCAGAAAAGTTGAAACGGTACCTTTCAATTATTTAGAAGAGGACCATTTTTTTTGAAAGTTCCTTTTGGAAAAGTGAAAAATGGCCCTTCAGAAAAAATGAAAAGGACCACTTTCCTAAGAAATGCACCTTTCAAGAAAGTTGTATAGGGCATTTTACTTAAAGAAAATATCCTTCAAAAAACCTTGCTTGGACACTTCTCTAAAGAAAACAAGCTTTCAGAACTTTTCTTTTGGATAAAGTCTGAAAGAATTCTGACACTAAAAGTCCAAAAAAATGCAAGTAAAGACTTAGTTTAAAATGAGTGATCAGGTTTTCCACACTTGCCTATTTTGGACTTCTCAGACCTCACTACTTACTACTTCAGACTTTCCACTATTTTCAACTTATAAGGCAATTTAAGTGAAGCAGCTCTACTGATGGAGTCCATAGATTTTCTGATAGAGTCTATAGTTATTCAAATGGAGTCTGTATTTCTTCTGACGGAGTTTGTAGTTTTTATGATGGAGTCCATAGTTCTTCAAATAGATTCCATAGATTTTCTGATGGAGTCCGTAGATTTTTTGATGAAGTCCATAGTTCTTTAAATCAGTCAAAATTTTGGTATGTGGGCCAAGAGAAATGGCCAATAGAAACCATGCTCTAAGGTCAGTGATCTTTGGCAAATATATTGATTAGATATTGAGATATGTTATAATTTTTATGATATTTTACAAATATCTTGGTTGGTGATCAAATTGAGATTGTGTTTTGATCTCTATGATTGTTGCCAATTATTTTGGTTGGTGTGTGAACTAAGGCTATGCTCTAATTTATATGATTATTTCAAAATATCTTGATTGGTGTGTGAACTAAGGTTGTGCTCAATATATTTGATTGTGTCCAAATATCTTGATTGGTGTGTTTCCTAAGGTTATGCCTTAGTCTTCATGAACTGGTTTCCATCTCTGCTAAATCTATGGTGTAAGAATTCACTCATTAACATGAGTCCTAAAAACCACATGGCCATATGATGAGTAACCAATGGCTCCTTAAAAGGAATTTCCTAAGATAACTCTATTGTAGATGAGTGTGATCTAGGGGACTATAGAGACTAATATATTTGTTCCCCCTATGTGAGTGTTATAATGCCTTTATTGGCATACTAGTCAATACGGTCTTGAAGGGCATAACAATTATTGTTTGAATGTCCATTTTATCATATGAAAATTATAATATGGCTTATTTTGTAACCTGTGAAGATGGTGTGTTGGATGGTGATGACTAGAAATAAGTGTGATCATCTAATTATCTAATAATGTAAGCAAGATATCATGAGGCCTATCTCTATCTAAAAACTATATACCCTGTATGTGTGTGTCCTATGGTCTACTCATTTTCGGAGGTGTTATGTGAAGTGGATCTTTACCCTTATTGAGTATCTTTATCAGTTTTTTCTATTCCATTAGTTTCTTAATCAGAAGTGGAGTAGGTTCTTGTACCATGTTAGATGATTATGCTCTGAGAAACTTACATCTAAATATGCCTCTGATTGTGTAGCCACTAGTCCCAATTCCATCTCTAATGTTATAGCTATGTTACATTTATGCCAGAATGATTTGGATGTCTGATATAATAATTTTTCCTTAAGAGTAAAAATGAAGCCTCTGGCAAAGATGTAATATACCCCTAAATCTATTGGCTGGTAAATCAAATGATGCAAATATGATTTTAATCCTAGAATGTATTCAATTATTGGTTTTGTCTCACCCTGGTGTAATGAAGGTAACCTCTCATATATGACTTAATGTCCCTTATTCTATATGTAATGCCTAAGAAATACTTCTTCTAACTCATCATGTGTATGCAATTACCCACTAGGGATTTCATGATGAAACCTGTTTAGTGCCTCCCTATCTAGGGACTTTGGAAATAATTGTAGTAGAGTCAACTTATTGGTGACATCTGTCATGGCTTTCTCATAAGCATGAAGGTGAAAGTATGGGTCTCCATGCCCATTAAATTTAGGTAACATTGGTATCTGAATGTTGGGTGGCAACTTTGTAATGAAGATTTTGCATGGAATAGGATTGTCATGGATGACATTAGAGTCGTCCTGAGATTAATATGCTTTACTCTCTAATGTGAGAGTATTTGATTATTGTTGTAAATAACCCATGACATATATTAAGTAAATTACCACTTTTTAAGGTATATTATCACTGTTAAGGGGTTCATTTAACTCTTGAATTTTGTTATTTATCTTAGCCATTGGTATATTGATTTGGGAACCTTTTTTAGGGAGGATTAGTTTACTCTTAGTAACCTTTAAAGGGGTGATAACTTGGACCTGGTCAGAGGAAAATGAGATATCACCCTCGTGTAGGTTACGTTGAGAAACATGATTTACTTTAGTAAGGGGATTGAGGGAGATTCATTGTTATCTCTTATTTTATTAATTTTCAAAGGAGTATCACGTGTTAATGGACTAGAAGATACCTTATTATCATATGAATGTAAGTTATGTAAACTATGAACATAATAATAAGTGTGTGTGTGCGTGTGTGTGTGTGTGCGCGCGCGCACGTGCGTGCGTGTGTGCGTGTGTGTGTGTGTGTGTGTGTGTGTTTTAAAATGTGATTTAGCATTAGTTTGAACATGAGAAATAAGTGAAGTAGGATGATAACTAGAAGGTGTAGACTCCATGTCTTCTTCACCATAATCCTAGTAATTATCATTATTACAAGGTTCATAAAAATTGGAGTTTAATTCACTTTTAGAATTAAGATTAGAATAAGTATCATTTGCATGCTCACTAAGAGAGAGTAATATAATATTTTAACTTTTTACTGCTATGAAATATGTCATCATATGTGGGTGTAATGCAAAGCATTTATTCACTAGCTATGTGTGGAGGGCATGAATGATTCTTAATTTCAATCTTGGAGTCAAGGGTAGAAGAAATAACAATCAAGTTATCATTTGGCATATCATGACATGTAAGAGAAGAGTTAAAGATATTTGTAGGATCAATATGTTGCAAAGAATCATTTCATTGAGTTGAAATGTAAAATAACGTGATAAAATAATTTTGTCTACCTTAGTTTCACCATTGGTAAAAGGTGTAATATCATTGGTACATGTTTTTTTTAATTTAACTGAGAAGGGTAAAGAAGATGCAGTGCTCTTTTCTATGTTACTTGAATCATGAAAAAGTGGATTTTATGTATTGCACTTATATTGATTAACTTTGAATAAGGAATAAGTGAGAGTAGTTAAAAATATAGGATCACATTGAAACAAAGCACTACCAACAAGAGGTTCTTTTGGCATTATATTGTTAGTTTGATTTTGAGGTCTAGGAGAAGAGGGATAGGAAAGAGAAGATGTATCTAGTATATCTTCATCAACATTTTCATTGTCATGCTCATGGTAATCATTATATGTATCATTATAATAATAGTCATCATCATTATTATAATGAAATCATTATCATGTGTTAATGTGCAATCTTAAAAATTTATCCATTCATTATTATAATTATGAGAAAAATTCATAAATTCATCAACTAAATGAGGGGTAAGAGGCTTCTTGGAAGCCATTTTAAACTTGCCAAAGAAGATAATGTAAATTATGAATAACAAACACACAAGAGGTAGAATGTAATCTAACATAGGTATATGTGTAACTATGAGAAATATTTAACCCAATATGTAGAAGAAATTAGGATTGTACTTGAAATCCTAATTTCTAGTAGCTGGATGTATAGGGACCTAGTATATGGATCTAGGGTTTGAATGAGGGTTGTTTTAAAATATATATATATATATAATATATAATTAAGGAAACCCTAGTATATAATTGATTTGAATGAAATAGGTTGTGCCAAAAATCAATAAAAAAAGAAGTTTGTAACCCTAATTTAGTGCATAAAAATTGAAGAAGGTAAACCCTAGGCAAAACTAGGGTTTTAAGTAATATTAAAGGTAAGATGGGTTCACCAAATGTTTCAACATTTTAGGACATAGGGTATGTAAATCCTATGTTTTTAAAGGGTTGAGTATAGTAATAACTTGAAATGAAAACATGAAATAATTGATTTAACGAGAATTTTTTTAAATAGCAAAGATATAAAGAAATAGTACTTGTCTAGAGAAAAAAAAGTATATTTATGACTCAAGAGGTTGAAACAGGCTTAAGTAACAATTAGACACCTTTCATTATATGACTGTAGTTGAGATTAGACTTCAGACAATAATGCCTTTATGTGGATAGTATCACCATGTGGTGCCAGTGTCCCTCTTGGAGGAGTTGTCTAAAAGTTTCAAGGAAGTTGTAGGAGGTTTTGGGGGACCTATAGGTGGTTTTTTGTCTTCTACAATATTTATTGTGTTACTATTTTCAGTAAATATCTTCTAAAACCCTAATGCATACCTGCACACATGAAACAACAACTAGATCAAATGCAAAACAAAGTGAAAAATTGAGTTCTGGGATATTATGATCATGCAAAGTAGAACCCTTGTTATCTTGGATACCACCTACATTAACCTCAATGTTAGGGGTCTCAGATCACATGAATTTATCCCTTAGGTAATGTGCATAATCAATGCACATGGCATGCTAGAGTGAATTTTTCTTAGGCTCTTATTTGATCAAGCATGCAATGTTTAAATGTAATAGTTGAGTAGTACGTAGAGAATTAAATTGTAATATTGATTTATTTTATGTAATTATGAGCCAAAATCATAAGTTCTAGATGTAAAATGCCTTGTGAGGATATTTATATAGAAGGAACTTTGATTTAAATGTAAGACCTCATTTGTTCGCTGATAAGTCACAAAAGAGGGATAAAAACATAACAGTAGGCTCAAGGTAGAGTTAAGACCCAAAATATGATATAAAATGACTGTCAAACACTAAATACATAATTATACACTAGCGCCACATGGTGCTACTATCTTGATAATGGTGTTAGTGACCTAAGTCATAAAAATAGAGTTAATACTAGGCAAGACAGGGTAGGGGGCCCTGTGACTGGAAGGAAGTGACTCATGACCACTCGAGGTGAAAAAAATAGGGAAAATAAGACATAATAAAGATATAAAGACCTAAAATTACCATGTGAATAAGGGCTATATTAATCGTTAAGAACTTCATGTGAAAGAGCAATAAAAGGCATAATACTTATGGTTGCTTAACCAAATTAAAGTGTATATAGTTTGTAATAATAATTGATTGGTTTGAATTTTAATGCTGGATATTATAAGTAACATTATATGCATTATTATTATGTTAAGTATTAAGTTTTTTAGATGCATTAGTATCATGAGATGCATTAGTGGCATGGGAAGCACTAGTGGCATGAGAAGCACTAGTAGTGGATGTATTATAGGTATTAGTGTGGGTGTTTGAAAAAGACCCAATAAAATTCACACATGCCATGTTTTTATAAATAATTATCATGGAGGTGAAATAAGACATGGAATATGACATCATATTATTATATTGATACATGATAGAGGGTAAAGGTGTGGAAGAAGTCATAAAGTGACTGTTATCACTCAAATGTGCACCCTACAAAGAACCTATGTCTGTTCTCACTTTTGTTGATACAATAGAAAATTTATAAGGTGTGGGTGACCTTATTATGGAGATAATATCTATATTAAGGTTTGGCTCCCTTTATTACATTCACCCACTTCTCTCTAAACTCTCTCAAATAGTGTTTTCTTGACTAGGAAAAGGGATAAAAGAATAATGCTAAAGCTAAAAATGGAAATGAAAACTAAAATTTGGGGTGATGCAAAAATGTTGGGGTCAATTATTCAGATACCTAACACACTTTAGAATCTAAATAACTTACATGCATTCACTTAATTCTTATAAAATGACTCTTACATCAGTATTTCACATAGATGTCTTGGCAAACACTCACACTAACTAGGAAGGAATTAACAATGGTTGAATTCACTTCTAAATTAGGTACAAACTAGACTTAGACACTATATATGACCTAAAATATTTATCATTTTATGCATTAAGGTGAAGTATTTAGACATAAACCTAATAAAAATAGTAATTCACTAAGTTTTATCAATGAATAATAGACACACACTTCATGAAAGCTTTAGAATGGAGGAAAATTTATCTCTTTATTTTTTAAAAGTTGATGTAGTAAAAAAATTTGGTATATTTTTATAATCCAAAAGCATAATATGATTATAATCCTTCCAAAATATAATACATATATAAGATAACAAGATAGAGAGACAATTAGCTCCAAAAACAAGAAAGAGTTACATATGTTAGTCAAGTTAACTTCACTGTAACTCCAACTTCAACTCCACTTTTTATTTAAACTCTATTTCAAATTTACTACATAGAAAATTTAGATTAAAAAATTATTTTAATCATTAAATATTTCACCATAGGAGAGAGAGGGAGAGTTGACAAGGCAAAGGACCCTTCAGGGATCTTGAATCCTAAGTTAACTCCTTGTGATCTTGCATGCAACTTTTGATCTTTTTTAGTTAACTCTTTTTGGTATTTTATTTATCTCATCTTGGTATTTCATTAATATTAAATTTATACTTTAATTATCTTCACTTTCATCTTGAGTTGACTGTACTTATCTTGTGTCCACACTTGGAGTTCAACTTGAGTTATCTTGCATGTATGTTTAGCCTCATGTCTCTTCTAAAAATAGCCCAAAGGGGGGCATAGTATAAGTGGGATGCATGGATATGTTTGATATATATATATTTAAAAAAAATATGGATATAAAACTAATCAAGACCTTAACTCCACTTATCCACCTTTGAATGTTTTGGAACTCCACTTTTGTAGGGCTAATTAAAGGCTCTTTGAAGTTGGCTTGTAGTTGCTAAAATTAGCCCAAAATGGGGTGACATAGATTAAGATATGGGAGAAATTGGATGTTTATTAAAACATTAAATATTATTTATAATTATGTACCTGATGATGAATAAAGCATCCTTGTAAATTAGTTCCTCTTCCATATGCCTATCTTGTGCAACTTTGACAAACTTCTTGAATGCATAGTGAGAGACAAAAAATTGATGGATATTAATAATTAAAATATATAATTAGAAAAAACATTATTTTAACATAATCAACATTGTTTTAAATACCTTCAAACAAAATTTTATCTTTAAACTCCATGTACAACTCCAAAAAACACCATTTTCTACTCTCATGTGCTTTTTTTTTCTCAAGAAACCCTAATTTGGATTGAGAGATCTAAAATGAGTTACAGGTCTAACCAAACACTCCTATTATTATTTATTTATATTTAAAATTTGGGAAGATGTGGATAAGTTTTAAAATCTCCAAAACTCTTCACCAAACTCCCTAAGAAAAATTCACAAAAAATGCCTGCTTGTTGCCTTGGGGATGACCTAGAGATGTTTTTCAATGAGTTGAGCCTATTTTGAATTGGTTTTCATTTAATTATCATTTATTTATACTTTTAAATTAATAATAAACACTCTCAAATCAATTTTTTCTATTAGAGGGACTTGAAACACCCATTTCCAACTTCATTTGTGAGTAAAAAAGTGTAGAAACCTTCATTCACTTCATGATCAAACCTTTATATTGGTATTTTATCTCTCCTAATGTATATTACATACTTTAAACCACTTTAAAACATTCAAGGGCATCAAAAAATATTCCCATGTCAAATTTCAAAAGTTTTCATTCAATAAAACTCAAAATATGCACTTTTTGGTGATGACTAACTTGCCCACTTTCATTTATGAATGCCTGTAGGTCTATGTTTTACCATTTTATTGAGTTTTATGAGGAATTAAAGACCTATTTATTTTTAAATTAGGACTTTTAATAACCCATTTTATCATAACAATAATTTTATGTACCAACCAATCACTTAAACCACTCAAAACTTATCTTTTTTGATTGTCTCTCTTGCTTGCTTAAAACCTTGATGCTTATACTTTTGCCTTTATCCATTATTTTCCATAAACTTTTGATTTATTATGGTGTATAAATATCTTATATTACCTATAATATCTCACACCACCTTTATTTTTTAACTCAAAAATTCAAACATACTTCTTAAAACCCAGCAAATGAGGGTTTAAAAAAGGTTTTAGAGCAATTGTTCTTCTTAACAATTGTTCATAAAGCTAATATACAAATAATACATAGAATATTTATGTAATAGGGTCCCAAAACTCATATTAATAATATTTTATCCAAATTTTCTTCACTTTCATGTACCAAGTATCTAAAAATTGCCTTCACTAGCTTGCAAATAGTTAGTTAGAGGAATAAAAGAAACCTTTGTCAAAATTTGGACTTGTGAGTTATTCTTGAGCATGATTTTGGCTTGATGAATATTTTATGTTAATTTTAATATCCTTTTTTTACCTTTAATCCATTAATTTAATCTTATTTAAAACTTGAACATAAGCAACTTTGACCAATGGTGGTAAAATTGTCAACATTCTTAGTGACTTTGCCGAGATGTTTGCCTGCTAAACACTCAAGGCTAGTGGCTCTATCCAATGGGTTATGGAGTCATGAAAATAACACTAAATATTAAACTAAAAATTAATTGATTAATAAATTACAACACTTTTTCATAAACACTTATTGAATTAAAAACTATAATAACTACCAACTGAAAGATGTGCAAGATAACATTTAGAGGAATGTGAAAACTAAAACTACTAACAAAAAGTGTGCATAATATCACTCATTGAATGAAATATAACACTAATATGTACAAATAATAATCCATATTTATCAAAAATACTTAATATGAATCCCATTTACTGGGATTTGGAGCTCTTCACCATCCATCTTGGCTAGTTGGAAGGCATTGTGAAGCTTGCAGCTTGAGATCGTCTAAGGACCACTCCAAAGTGAGTTAAACTTTATGTGTCTTCTAGGTTTTGATCCATCCTCATCCCATTTTATAACTAATTTTAAGATGTTTTTCTATTAAATTTTTTCTTTACATGTGCTTGATACATCTCCATAGCTAACATAGAATGATTTTTGAGTTTTTTTAGCTCTATAAGTTCAACATATCTCACCTCCATGGGCTCATTCTCTAATAATTATAGCTTATGCATTAGCTCCAAATAAGGGAGATCAATTAAGATTATCAATTTAGATTATCTCCCATACACTATATTTTAGGGTGAAACAGTAATGGATCTCTTGAAGGTGATCTTATCAACCCATAAAGCTGATTTTAATTTCAAATACCAAGCCCTTTGATTGTCTTCAATGCTTCTCCTAATTATCTTCAACAAGTTCTTGTTATTAGACTCAATAAGGCCATTACCTTATGGATAATAATTTAAGAAGTACTAAGATACACACTATTTTGGCCAACCCATTGATTTTAGCTCCTACAAATGCCATATAATTATCTAAAATTATAGTAGAAGTAACACTAAAACTTATAAGCAAACCTTCAAAGAAGTCCAAGAAACTAGATTCATTTACTTCTTTCAAATCCATTATTTTTGTCCATCTAGTAAATTAATATGTGTCTATAAGTATCCACTTATGGCCCATGCTAGAAGGTAGATTGATGAGACCAATGAAGTTTAAACCCCATCGGATAAAGGTTGATCCACTTAAATGGGTTGAAGAAGTAGGGTAATAAGATTCTCTTTTCTAATAAACAATGCTCACTTCTTGCACTTCCTTACCCACGTGTGTGAATATTTGAATATGTTTGGCCAATAGTATCCAACCCTCATGATTTTGAGGGTTGTTATTCTTACTAAAAAGTGGCTTCTACCTTGTCCATCATGAAATTCTTTAAGTAATAGTTGGTCATCTCTCTTGGCCCACATACCAAAATTTTGACCGATTTAAAGAACTACGGACTCCATCATAAAATCTATGAACTTCATCAAAAGAACTACAAAATCCATTAGAAGAACTATAAACTCCATCAGAAGAACTATGGACTCCATTTGAAGAACTATGTACTCCATCAGAAAATCTATAGACTCCATCAGTAGAGCTGCTTTACTTAATTTACCATATAAGTTGAAAATAGTGGAAAGTCTGAAGTAGTAGGCAGTGAGGTCTAAGAAGTCCAAGGTAGGCAAGTGCGGAAAACTTGATCAAGTGGAAGCCAAGTACAAAATCTCATTTTTAGCTAAGTCTTTACTTGTATTTTTTTGAAATTTTAGTGTCAGAATTCTTTCGAACTTTGTCCAAAAGAAAAGTTCTAAAAGCTTGTTTTCTTCAGTGAAGTGTCCAAGCAAGGTTTTTTTAAGGATCTTTTATTTAGGCAAAATTCCCTATACAACTTTCTCAAAAGGTGCATTTCTCGAGAAAGTGGTCCTTTTCATTTTTTTAAAAGGGCCATTTTTAACTTTTTTGAAAGGCACTTTCAAAAGAAATGGTTCACTTCAAAAAATTTGAAAGGCACCTTTTCAACTTTTCTAAAGAGTATGTTCCTTTCGGAAGGGCCATATTCAAAATTTTTGAAGGATTTTTACATAAGGATGAGGCATTTTTTTCAAAGAAAGGACCATTACATTTTTCTGAAGGGTTTGTTTGGATCTCTGAGGTGCAATTTGCAAAGGAAAGAATTCTTTCAGACTTTTTGTCTGAAGGAAGTTTATTAAGGTTGTCTGAAGGAATTGATGGGCCCCCAAACATCAAAATCTAGCCCCAACAAGTAACCATTTAAATTTGAAAGCCTAGGATGTTTACGTAGCCATCAAAGATGGGTCTCATTAAGTAACCATTTGCATTCAAAAGAGATCAAAAGGTTTGCCAAGATTACCATGAGTTTGACACTTGTCAAGATATCAAGATCAAAGATCAACGGTGTGAGGGAAATATTAAATGGTAGTGGGACTTAGTAGAGTAGTGGCTCACATTTAATCACTCATTGAGATCAAATGAAGTGAGATTAAGTCAAATGGTCAACAAATTTGAAGGGCTAATTAGTCAAGGATAAGTGGCATAAGTGAATTCAACTAGCAAGGAGATTGATGACTCATAGGCATCCATGTCAAGTAGATTGATGTTGTGAGTCAAGGATCAGAGTTATATTTTAATGACCAATCAAAGTCAAGCAAGGCCCAAGTTACTAATGAGAGCTGGTAGGTGCAAATTAATGGAGGATCTCATCCTTCGACATGACCATCATTTTTGACAAGCAGCCAAAAATGCATGGAGTAGCATAGCTCAATCTAGTTTCAAAAGATATGGGAATTTCATCCTCATACATGCAAGACATGCAGACAAAGGAGCACACCAAGTTTTAATATAGAGATTGACTCATTCACATCAAGTGGGAACATGTAGCCTATGGTATGGCTCCCTCAACTCTATCAAGGGAGACTTGAATGCACAAGGGGATACAAGAGATCAGCTACAATGTTAGATAGCTCATCCCATGGTCAAGACATTTGAAGTGATGGTTGTAGCCATTTATGACCCCCCTCTTTGTCCACTCATATGAGCCCCCTCTTCTCTCATTTCTTTTTTTTCTATATATATAAGCTTTTGGGCCTTAAAAAATAATCCCTTAATTGGTGATAGAGGTGCTTTGTCAAAATTTCCTTGTAACACTCTCGTAAATCAATATAAGACAACTTTTTGATTTACACTAAAGTCAAGTGTGCATTATTAAAGTTTATCTTTTAGAATGTATGTTTTTCCTCATCATCTATGATTTCTCTATGAACCTCACTTCAGTTTTCTTGGTTTCTTGTAGGTCATGTGATGTGTTAGCCTTTGGTGCCTTTCTAAAGTGTTATGAGTCATAGGGTCTCTCTTGTAGACCTATTTCTTCCTACCCTTCAAAGTGCATCTTCCCCTTTGACATCCACAGATTTACTCTGCTTGCATCTCTAAAATAGGATCTGTTAGACCTATCTTGTTTAAGTTCAGTAGTAGTCACTAAGGTTCCCAGTCTAAATGTGGATCACTCTCTTTTGGTGCATCAATTTTATTTTGATGTTATCCTCCTATCCATTTTCCTTAGTCAACAATAAATTTTAGTTTGGAAAATAAGAGCTGAAGTGAAGCATTTGAGGAACTAGCCTCATTAAAAATCCTATAGGTTCAACCTCATGATAGGATACCCATAGCCTGAGGTTGTCCCAACACTTATAGCTAACAATGAGATAACCTAAGAAAATCTCCCACAAAAGGTGTAATTTTAGCCTATAATAGTTTTTGGCATGCCCCATGGGACCACTTTCGAAGAATATTGGTCACGTTTGATGTTGGTTTGATCAATTTTTAGTGGTTATAGATTTCATCTTTCAATATCTGATGACTCTGAAGAACACTCAGTAATTTGGTGATAGAATAGTAATTATTCTTCATGCCTAGGGTGGCTATGAGATCAACTTTTGTAGGTATTCCTTTTGAATTTGTTAAATTACCCTTAAACTTAGTAAGAATGCTAAGGTTCACCCATATCCACCCATACGTATGAAACTTTCTTCATAAACCAATCATAAGGTATACTTGCGTAAGAAGATCTTTGTTAGCCCCTCTTGCTACCATGATTCCCCAAAGAGATTTCATAAGTTATAATAGCCAAAGTCCTTTTAATTTGCCACAATATGACCCTATATCAATAGCAACCCTCAAAAGCATCCCATATTTCATAAGATACCAAGTCATGACTCCTACTGAACACATCACAAATATAGCCAATTTTTGTAATATCCATAATGTCATAGTAGAAAATGTAACTATCAGACTACTAGTTGTATCCTATAAGGGAAAGGCTTTAGATTGGTATAGAGGTTTATTTCTTAACTCTATTTAATTATGGGATCAACTGGGAATAACCTTATATAAGATATTTGTAGACAAGAGTGATCATTTATCACTTGCAGAACAGTTGAGTACGATCAAGAGAGCTCCTCATGAAGTTATGCAAGACTTCAACACAAGATTCCAAAGGGCTTAGGATAGAATTCTAGCCACTATTAGACCATCCCCTAACTTTGTATTCTTATACTACTTGAAGGCTCTAAATAATGATATCATTGTACTGATCCAATCCATGGGAGGGCACATATTGCCAGATGCCTATGAGGTGGCTATTAAAGGAAAAATTGCCTAGTTCAGGCTGGAAAGCTTACTCCTAAACCCTCAATTCCCCTTCTCCCTAAGATCATACCACCTCTTGAATTCATTTCCCCACTTGATGTTATTCTTCAAACTCCAACAATTGTTCATATACTTTCACCTAAGTAGGAAAAGGCCTTCACTAGAGGATCAAGTGGTTCCAAAGAGCAAAAAAGTTATCTAGAACTTAAAAGCATGCTCCAATCCTTGAAAAATGATGTAGTAAATGTAAAAAGGTAGGCTCAATTCAATAAACCTTACCAAGCTACATATCAGTCTTAATAGTAATATTATCAAGGCAATAGACCACCCTTCAAGGGAAACTTCCAACGTCAGAATAGAGAGCAAGGGAAAGGATAGCCTAGCTATAATAAGTAGAATAATTATAATACAAATGTTACAGGCTCTTCCAACACCTTGGTTCCTATTCAAAACAATATAGATCAAGAGGCTGAAGGGACAATGCCTTGGAATCAGTCTTTTGGGCAATCCATTATCCCAACCAATGTTGCTAACTAGGCATTCAAAGACCAATGGTAGAAGGCTATTGTTTATGGATATAAATAAGCCTTAATAGCTCAAAACATGGAGACTCCTATGATACCAAGGCCAGGATAGTCTCCACAAGACCAAGGATCTAATCAGGTACCAAACTAATTGGATGCTACAATGGTCATTAGTGAGTAAGAAGAGTGTTATGTATCCAATCAATAGGCCAAATCTAGTCAAGCTCATGCCCCAGAATTACCAAATACAAGCTTAAAAATAAGGAATATGGGTGACAACTAGGGAGCATTAAAGGAACCCCCTACCACCACTCCTTCAGTGTCCAAGCCTAATGAGCCTGTTGTCACTCCAAAGGTCTCAACACCTCCATAATGTTCATAGATTCAACAAACAATAGCAGTGGCTCCCAAAGCACAAGCTAAAATAAGTAATACACCTATCAATATTATTAAACAAATGAAGAAAGATAATGTGAGCATATTAATGTGGGACATGCTTTAAATGCCCAGTCAAGTGGATATCCTTCAATAAGCTTTGTCCAAGATATGTATTACAACTAATACAGGTAAACAACCAAGCAAAGAAGTTGAGGTCCTTGCTAATGTATCCAAGGGTCCTATGGGAGAAATGTCAAGTAATGTGTTCAAACCTCCTCCTTTCTACATTTCATTAATCATTGGTGAGTCCTTGGTGCATAATTGCTTGGTAGATAGTGGAGCTATCACTTTGGTAATGTTAAAGTCCATAGTTGATCAGCTGAACCTCAAATATGAGCCATATACCAAGGGAGTTCTGAAACTTGATGATTCTTCCACAAAGCCATCTAGTATCATCAAGGATTTGAATATGACCCTACATGCTTATCCTAGTGTTTTAGTGGCTCAAGATGTGTTGATCCTTGATTTAACTCCTCGCTTTATGTTATGCCTCTCTAAGAATTCACAGCCAAAATTGGGGGTTATCTAGCAGTAGATTGGTCCTACATGGCATTCAAAAAAAGGTATGGGACTAAGGTATCAATCAAGGCCGAGCCCATGGCACAATTCCACATTAATCCTCATCAATTAGATAGTATAAACATCAATTGTACCATCCTTTATGAGGATGAATTTACTACTAGTTAAGAGCTAAATACTCATCCTGAGGAGTTTCCGGACTTGTTCTTAGATGAGCTATAGGGGGATAACCAATTTCTCAACCATTTGGAAGGTGTTGAAGAAAGAGACATGGCTTTTTAATTTCCACATGAAGAAAATCAACTCACGACTTCCCTCATTGGACCTAGAAAAGACCTCAATGGTATGCGAAAGTTGTTTTTTGATTGTTCAAGGAGTAAAAATGGAGTAGGTGCAAGAGCAATGTTGGTTTCCCCTTCAGGTAATAAGCATTTCTCTTCCTATAGGTTCTATTTCAGCTACTCTTCTAATACAACAAAATATGAAGGCCCAATATGTGGTATTCAATGGTCCAATAAAAGAGGAATCAAAATGTTTCAAGCATATGGAGATAGTGATCTTATAGTGAACCAAGTTAGTGCCCTAAATATTATGAAGAATGCTTTAATGAGGTCCTACAAAAATAGAGTGTGGGACCTAATTGAATAATTTAATGCCTTTAACATTCAAGTTATGCCAAGAAACCAAAACCATCATGCTAATAGGTTGGCAGTTATGGGAGCCTAGTTTGATATTCCAAGTAAGCTAAAAGAGGCCAAGGTTTAGCCACATGTCAAGGTGGTGGTGAGGCCATCAGTGCCAGATAATGAAGTCCATTACAAGTATAGACAAATTACTTGTTTCTTACAGTAGGAAGTAGAGTTTTCCTCAATAAACCAAGGTAAATTTCAACATCAGTATGAAGATCAAATTATTCAACTAAAGTCTAACAAGATTCCTAAAGGGTTAGTCACCCTTGAGGGGATTTTCCATGAGGGAGACCATATGAGGAAAGAAAAGGTGGTAATATCAACTAATGAATAAAACTTTGAGAGGGTCCTCACTTTCAAAGATAAACTTCTTAAGCTTAGGAAGGTAAGTAGCAAGGTTGAGAGGCATGCTTTCATAGCACTCTGCCAAGAATATGCAGACATCTTTGCTTGGGAATACAGTGACGTAAAAGGTTTTGATCTAAAGTTAGCCTAGAATACTATAAAACTAGAGGCAAATGCTAAGCTTATGAGGCAAAAACAAAGGCATGTTAATCCAAAAATTGAAGAGCTAACCAAGTTAATTGAATGCAAGATCATCTTCCCCATCAAGCACTCATCATGGGTAGCCAATTTGGTGCCTATAAGGAAAAAGAGTGGGGTGATTAGGCTGTGTGTTGACTTTAGAGATTTGAACAAAGTCTCCTTGAAGGATCATTACCCTCTACCATCCATGGAATAACTTCTTCAAATAGTTGTAGGATCAGAACATTTTTCCCTTCTGGATGCATATTCAAGTTACAACCAAGTATTGGTAAAAGAAAAAGATTGGTACAAGACTGCTTTCACCTCCAAATAGGGCACGTACATGTACCAAAAGATGCCCTTTCATTTGTCAAATATTAAGGTAACTTTCTAAATAGCTATAGACATGGATTTCCAAGGATTACTAAATCAAATGGTGTTGGTCTACTTGGATGACATCATGGTTTTCTCCAAGAATGCCAATGAACACATGGACCACCTGAGGTTGATCTTTGAAAGATGCAGGGAGTATGGGATCTCATTAAATCCCAAAAAGTGTGTGTTTTCCATACATGAAGGTAAGTTTTTGGGCCACATCATTTCAAAATAAGGGTTGTCTATTGATCCTAAAAGGGTAGACACCATCTTAGCACTCTCTCTCCCCAAGCATAAAAAAGGAGTTTAGAGCTTCCTTGGCAAAATAAACTTTGTAAGAAGGTTCATACTAGGTTTTGTAAGTTTGATCAAGCCTATTACTGCCATGCTAAAGAAGAGTCAAGTTTTTTTATGGCCAAAAGAAGGAAAAGATTCTTTTGAATCCATCAAAAAGGCCATTGCACAGCACCGTCACTCATAAATCCTAATTTTTCCAAGGATTTCATGTTATACACCTTTGCCAACATTGATAGCTTGTTAGCTATGCTAATACAAAAGAATGTTGAAGGAATGGAGCAGCCAATTACCTATTTTAGTCAAGGGATGGAATCATATGAGGTGAGGTACTCTATTCTAGAGAAGTAGATCCTTGCAACAGTAAGGAGTCTTAAGAAGTTGAGACTAATGCTCTCCAATAATAAGATTTATCTCATGGTGCCCCAACCTAGAATTAGGTATTTCCACCTTAACAAAGATTTGAATGAGAAAAGAGCTAGTTGGATCACCAAAATCATGGAGTTTGATGTGGAAATCAAAGTGACCAAGTTCGTTAGAGGTAGAGGCTTGTGTGAGCACATGGTGAAGTATCTTCAAAAAGATAAAGAAGTTACCATGGTGATTCAAGACAACTCACAAGCAGAGGCACCTCTACTTCATAAGAGTTGGCTCCATGATATGGCACATTTTATGCTGACGAGAAAATGCCCCTAAGGTCTAGACAAGGCAAAAAGAAGGAATTTTAGACTTTAATTCATGCCTTATGCATTGGTTGATGGGGTTTTATTCAGAAAGGACCTCAATGAAGTGATCCTAAGGTGCATAGATAATGACCAAATAGTCAAGCTCTTAGAGCAATTCCATGATGGACCTATAGGAGGTCATTTTGCACCTAAAATTATAGTAGCAAAGATAATCAAGGTTGGTTATTATTGGTCTAGCCTCTCAAAGATGCTTATGCATGGGTAAAGAAGTTTTAAAAGTGTGTTTTCTTTGTGGGTAAGCAAAGATTAGCAATTTTTCCTCTCAACCCAATTCAGGTAGAGCAACCATTCATGTAGTGGGGTTTGGATTTCATAGGAGTGATCAAACCTCCATCAAGTACAAGGCATAAGTGGGTGCTTACTATAAATAACTACTTCACCAAATGGGTGGAAGCCATCATGTTGAAGTAAGCTAATGAAAGTGCAATCCTAGACTTCTATGACAGCATTGTAACTAGGTTTGGTGTTCCATCCACTATCATTTTTGACAATGATTGGCATTTCTTGGTCTAAAAACAAGTGAATGGGCTCTCAAGATAGGCATCTACCTCAGCACCTATTTCAATTATTATCCTTAAGTAAATGGACTGGTTAAGTCCACAAACAAGAATTTGTTGAGAAATATCAGGAGGACTATGGAGGAGAACCAGAGAGTGTGGCACACCAAACTAAAGATAGCCTTGTGGGCTAATAGGGTGACTCCTAAAGTTATCATTAGCAATTCTCCATATGTTCTATAAAAATGGAAGGAAGTCCAAGTTGCCCATTTCTCTTGAGTTACTTGCATTGGAACTATCCCATCAGCTGGAATTGTTGGAATATGAGCCCATGAACGTGAGACTGGTTGAACTCATGGAGCTTGAAGAAATAAGAGACCTTGTAATGAAAACACTAGAGTCACATCAAGATTAGGTAAAGAAAGCTTTTGACAAGAGTGTCATAGCAAGTAACTGTAAGGAAGGAGACCTAGTTCTCAAGTGGGATTCAAATAGGGCCAAGTCAGGTAACCATACCAAGTTTGATAGCTTATGGAGTGGCCCTTATTTGATTTATGGATGCAAAAAATATAACACTTTTTAACTTTCCCAACTATATGGAGAGGTATAACCCATTCCAATTAATGGGATTCATTTAAAGCCTTGCTATTAAAAGATTTTGTGGCCATTGTATATGTTGTATATTTTGTATAGTTTTTCATGTTTTCTCCTAAGTGCCTTAAGCACATATTTATTATTGTGTTTCCCTTCATAAGTACCTTGGGCACTTTTTTTTATTCTAGTTTTCCTAATCACGTCAAGGGAGTTTCCAGATAGGGTTAGTCTTGTTAAATAAAGTAGTGACTCCATGCCTAATGGATCAGTTGAAGAAAATGAGCTGGGTTCTCAAGCATAGCAGGCATGCTTCCCTAAGATTCATCAAAAATGTTGGCCATTTCTCTTAGACCACATACCAAAATTTTGATTGATTTAAAGAACTATGGACTCCATCAAAAAATCTACGAACTCCATTAGAAAATATATGAACTCCATCAGCAGAACTATGAACTCCATCAAAAGAACTATAAACTCTATCAAAAGAACTACGGACTCCATTTAAAGAACTATGGACTCCATAAAAAAATCTACAGACTCCATCAGTAGATCTACTTTACTTAAATTGCCTTATAAATTGAAAATACTGAAAAGTCTGAAGTAGTAAGCAATAAGGTCTGAGAAGTCCAAAGTAGGCAAGTGTGGAAAACCTGATCAAGCAGAAGCCAAGTGCAAAATCTCATTTTTACCTAAGTCTTTTCTTGCATTTTTTTGGAATTTTAGTGTTAGAATTCTTTTGGAAGGTTTTCTAAAGCATCTTTTCTTTAAGTAAAATGCCCTATACAACTTTCCTGAAAGGTGCATTTCTCAAGAAAGTGGTCTTTTTCATTTTTTTTGAAGGGCCATTTTTCACTTTTTTGAAAGGCACATTCAAAAGAAATGGTCATCTTCAAATTTTATGAAAGGTACCTTTTCAAATTTTTTGAAGGGTATGTTCCTTTTAGAAGGGCCATTTTCAAAAGTTTCAAAGGACTTTTCCAAAAGGGTGAGGCATTTTTTCTGAATAAAGGACCATTACATTTTTTTTAAACATTTGTTTGGACCTCCGAGGGGCAATTTGCAAAGGAAATAATTCATTCAGACTTTTTACCTGAAGGAAGTTTACTAAGGAAAAGGCCATTCAAAATTTCTTGAATGGTATAATCCATTTGGATTTGGATCGATTACAAAATCTTGAAGGGTATCTTCCTTTTGGGAAGGTTTAAAACAAAAAGTCTGAAGGGTTGTTTCTACAAACAAGAGGCTTGAAAATACTTTTTTCAAAAAGGCGCCCAAGGACAAAAGGTCGAAGGAAATTTTTTGAAGGAATTCCTTCGAGAAGAAGTGTTGAAATAAAACTCTAGGGACCATTTCCAAAATCCCAAAGGGCACTTTACTCAGTGACAAGGACAATTCCAATTTTTTTAAGGGCTCCTTCCTTTTCAAAGAGGACCATCTACAAAGGTTTGAAAGGTCCAAATGCAAAAATCCAAAAGGGCTTTTCAAAAGGGAAAAGGCACTTCACATATTTTTGAAGGATTTCCTTCAAGAAGAAAGCTTGAAAGAAATAGATAGAAGATATGAATTCATTTAGACAAATTGTCCAAAGGAATGTTTTGAAGGGAGAAAAGTTATGAGCAATTAGTACAAAAGAAATAATTCTTTCGAAGGTATTGTCCAAAGAAAATGGCCAAAATAGGTTGTCTAAAGGAATTTATGGGTCCCCAAATGTCAAAATATATCCCTAACAAGAAGCCATTTAAATTTGAAAGCTTGGGATGTTTACATAGTCATCAAAGATGGGTCTATTCAAGTAACCATTTGCATTCAAAAGAGATAAAAAGGTTTACCAAGATTGCCATGAGCTTGACGCTTGTCAAGATATCATGATCAAATATCAATGACATGAGGGTAATATTAAATGGTAGTGGAACTGAGTAGAGTAGTAGATCACATTTAATCACTCATTGAGATCCAACGAAGCAAGATTAAGTTAAATGGTCAGCAAATCTAAAGGGCTAATTAGTCAAGGACAAGTGGTATAAGTGAATTTAACTAGCAAGGAGATCAATAACTCATAGGCATTCATGTTAGGTAGATTGATGGTACAATTCAAGGATCCAAGTCAAATTCTAATGATCAATCAAAGCAAAGGAAGGCTAAAGTGA
This sequence comes from Torreya grandis, assembly GCA_037957365.1. NCBI lineage: Eukaryota > Viridiplantae > Streptophyta > Pinopsida > Cupressales > Taxaceae > Torreya > Torreya grandis. Next base: position 690,547 of record JARHVA010002954.1, on the reverse strand, counting down.
CTAGTGGGAGCTGGTAGGTGTGATTAATGGAGGCTCTCATCCTTTGACATGGTCATCATTTCTGACAAGCAACCAAAAAATACATGGAGTAGCATAGCTCAGTCTAGTTTTAAAAGATATGGGGATTTCATCCTCATACATATAGGTGAAGGAGAATGCCAAGTTTTAATACATAGATTGACTCATTCATGTCAGGTGGGAACATGTAACCACCCATGACATGGCTCCCTCAGCTCCATCAATGGAGACTTGAATGCATGAAGGGATTGAGGAGATTAGATGTGATCTTAAATAGATCATCCCATAGTTGAGACATTTGTAGTGGTGGTTGTAGCCATTTATGACCCCCCCTCTCCATCCTCTCACACGGGCCCCCTCTTCTCTCGTCTCCTTTTTTGCTATATATATAGGCTTTTGCGTCTTAAAAAAGAATCCATTGACTGGTGATAGAGGCACTCTATCAAAATTTCCTTGTAACACTCTCTTTAATCAATATAAGACAACTTTCTAATTTTTGCTAAAGGCAAGTGTCCATTATTGAAGTTTAACTTGTAGAATGTATGTTTTTCCTCATCATCTATGATTTCTCTATGCACCTCACTTCAGATTTCTTGGTTTTTTGTAGGTCATGTGATGTGTTAGCCTTTGGTTCCTTTCTAAATTGTTATGAGTTATAGTGTCTCTCTTATAGACCTATTTCTTCCTACCCTTCAAAGTGCATCTTCTCCTTTGACCTCCACACAGCTACTCTGCTTGCAGCTCTAAAATAGGATTAGCTAGACCTATCTTGTTTAAGTCCAATAGTAGTCACTGAGTTTCCCATTTTGAATGTGGATCACTCTCTTTTGGTGTATCACCTCCCTTAGCTTAGATTTTATTTTTATGTTATCCTCCTATCCCTTTTCCTTAGTCAGCAGTAGATTTTATCATGGGAAATGAGAGCTGAAGTGAAGCATCTGAGGAACTAGCCTCATTAAAAAGCCTAAAGGTTCAACTTCATGATAAGATACCCACAGCCTAAGGTTGTCCAAATTCTTTTAGATAGGAGTGAGAGAGCCTAAGAAACTCTCCCACAAAGGGTGTAATTCAAGCCTACAATAGTTACCTTTCAACTTGACTTGGCTCTATGCATATCAACAATGTGTCATTAACATCTTTTTTCAATAATACACCATCAAAAAGTAGAAAAGGAATGTATTATAGCCTAAATTATCTCCTCTTTGAACCATTTAAATTAAAAACATACATACCACTTTGAAGGTGCCTTAACATGCTTTGAAACTAGCTTTGTGAAGGTATATGATTGGCTGCAATATATTCATCATTCAAGACCAAAACTATCTCTTTGTTTTCCTATAAATATTGAGCCAAGTTCTGACACAACCCTTTACCTCTAATTAACTTGGTTACCTTTATTCCTAGATCATCTTCCATGACCCTTGTTATACATCCTACTCCCTTTTCACTTATGACTTTGTTTAACAAGATTTTTTTTATGCTAGGATGGGCAATCATTACATGGATCTTGTTGTTAGCTAACAAGTACCTAAAAATTTTGAGACATTTGAATATGGAAAGTACATACTTTTCAATAAATGTGTACCTTGTTTCATACTCTTGAAAACCTTAGATAAAGAATATTATTGCCTACTCCAAACCATATGAATTTTTTTGTGTCAATATTCCTAAATTTGTATCAACATTAGCATATGCATACAACAAAAAAATATTTTGAGAAATAGAGATTGAGGAGAGTGGGAGCACTAGCAATGGCTTACTTGATGTCTTCAAACATTTTTATACCTTCCTTGGTCCAAGTAAAATTCTTATTTTTCTTGAGCATAATTGTAAGAATCCTTACCAAACTTGTAAAAGTAAATATATACCTTCTTATAAATTTAATCTTGCAAGGAAAATTTACAATAATTTTTATGCTTAGGCAAAGACAATGCAAGAATAGTATATATTCTTTCTATGCTAATACTCAAACCATGCTTAAAAACAACATGACCAAGGGGTTTACCTTCATGCACTAAAAACACACACTTCTTTGGGTTGAGTAACACCCCATATTGTCTACATCTCTCAAATACCTCTCTAAGATGAAGCATGTGATCATTTACATCATTTGAAAAAATTGTAACATTATCCAAATACACAAGAACAAACCTACTGACTAAACCTTGATATGTCATATCCATGGATCTTTGGAATGTTACTCCTACATTAGACAACCCAAATGGCATTTTTCAGTATGCAAAAGTGCCCCAGTTTGTGGTGAAGGCTATTTTAAACTGATCATCCTCCTTCACAAGTATTTGGTTATATCCACTATAACCATCTAGCAATGAAAACATTTATGAACTAGCCACTAACTATAGTATTTGTTTTATTGATGGCAATGGATAATGGTCCTTGAGTGAGGCCTTATTCAAGTCACAGAAATCCACACACAATCTGATATCTTCATTCTTAGTCCTCATAAGGACAAGATTAGCAACCCAATCGGAATGTTTGATAAGAAATATGATAGTTGATTCAATCAACTTATGAAGCTTTGTTTTCATCAAAGGTTCTAACTTTAGATTAATTGGCCTTTATTTTTGCCTTGCCAGTTTGTATATTCTTCTAATTCAATGGTGTGTTGATTCAAAATAGGACCAAAGCCTTTCAAATAATTTTAATCTCATGCAAACATCAAAAAAATCTTTACATAAATCAATAAAAGATTATTTTTCAGATTGAGAGCATACTTTACCGAGTTTTAGAGCTTTCCCATTGACTATGTCAATTCTTGCATAGTGCTCTTCTTTGGTAGACAAAGAAGCTTTCTCCCTTCTTACCTCATCATCCCTACTAAAAATATTTTCAAGTGTGACAATACCCTTGGATAAATTTTTAGACTTGAGCTAAACTATTTGATAATTATACTGTTACAAAAGTTTTAACTGATTTCTAGAAGAAAATTTAGCCTCTTCTTGTAGGAAATGAACAATTTGATCATCATCTTCAAAGACTTGCCAATTTAAATTATTGTAAGGAATAGATGGTCTTACCATAATATTGATGTATGTATAAGTTTTATCTTTCTTTACATCAGTTTTAATGTCAAACTATGCCCCAATTTTAGCCAACCTATTTGCATGCTTATTGCTCTCTTTAGGCACTGCATGTATGTCAAATGCATCAAAATATTATAGAAGATACCAAACACTCTATTTTTATGATTTTAGATATGAATTATTGCATATATTCAAATCTCTTACTTGATGTGCCACAAGCTCACTATTTCCAAATGCCTATAAAATATTAGCTCCCATGTTTTTAGCCCATTACAAACCATGAACTAGAGCCTCATATTCTGCCACATTGTTAGAGCATGCAAACTAAAATTTTATAGCATAAAATTACCTTTGTTTTTAGGGATATATTAGCATCATACCATCCCTTGTACCATGTTTATTCTATGAAGCATCAAAATAGAGTTTCCATAAACCATTATTTAGCTCAATTTCTTTGTATAGAGCTAGAACTTGTGCACCATCCTCATGCAAACAGTAAAATCTAAGTCCTTATTCCTCTATTATCTTGTAAGGATAATTATCATGGCTATTAGTATCCCATTCATCAAGAAATAAATTAGGTACACCACTAAGATATGTGTTTGCTTCAGCCTCACTAGTTTGATCTACTTCATCTGAGATGACACAGTTAGCATTAATAATATAGGTATGTATGGTTCTAGATGAAATTGAGCAATAGGCTCTAAATTAATTGTAACTTTTATTCCATACCTTGTTTTGAATAAAATGTATGTCCAATTATCTAAAATATACCCACCAATATTTTAAATTAAGTCATGTGATAAGCACATAGAAAAATATGGAGGAATATCCACCACTATCACATCTTGTTGAATAATCACATTTGAGCATGCATTAAGTGTTAATTTTATATTCTTGATTATACCCACTATCTTGGTTTGAGATCCATCAAGTTCAAAATTCCCTTAGTGATTGGATCATATGCCAAACCCAACTTATCTGCAATCTATTTTGGCATTATTGTGTTACTTGCTCTACTGTCAACCATGTAATTATGAACTAGTGTATCATCAACAATCAAGGAAAGATATAAAGGAGGTGTGTTACTTGGTTTTTTATCATATTTTATGACCTTTACCCATTTATATACCTATTTTTTATTATTCCTTTTCTTGTTGATCTAAATTTGATAGAATCATAGTCCCCTTCTCTGTTGGTTTTATAGACAAGCTAAAGCCGGAAAGCTCATGTATAAGTATTTATTTTTTTCCTAGTATTGACAATGAATCCCACATAGTCATGATAATGTTAACCTTCCCCATATGATCTACTATGTTTAAATAGGATCCTCCAACCTTTGGTTGTACCTTTGGAGCAATAAGATGCCTTGTGTTTGAGGCACTTGGTGAAGCTTGCTTGCTTTAACATGTTAATTTTTTGGAGTTGAAGGGGTAGAAATTTGATCATTAGTACTTTTAGAAATCATATATATATATATATATATATATATATATATATATATATATATATATATATATATATATATATATAACATTTGAATCATTTATTACCTCTTGGGTATCATTTATAGCCCTTCTCTTTGCTCTTATAATGGTTGTAACAAAGCTCTTTGATATGCTAGACTCACCAATCTAAATTACTACCACATTATCATCAACTTAAAAATTCACCAAGGTTGCATCTGGTTATCCTTGTCCATGATTCACTTCCCCTTGTTGCATCATATATTCATTATTTTTTCCTTACTAAAAAAAATCTTTCTCTCATGTCATTTGACCTAGCATAGACCTAACACAAACCAAACAACTCACAAAGAAATTAACCAAAGGCATTCAATCAAGCACACAAGTGAGTAAAGTTTCCCTCCTATTTTCTCCTATTTATATATCAATCATAAAGACTACACATCTACAAGTCTGAAGTACTGAAGGAACATCCCATGAGCCACATTTTCCAAATTACAAGCTATGTCACTTTATTTACTTGCTTATCATATACTACATCCTTATATACACACAAGCCAACATGTAGGGGAGAACTATATAAGTTAGAGGCTCTCTTCAGAGAATTGGATATGTAGTAAATGTTCATTAACAGATGGACCTTTGGCATAGATCAACACCATGTGCTCACTAACCCATTTTTTCCACAACCAATATGAAGATGAATAACTAGGGTTTTATTATTTGACAAGGTGCAATAATCCATGACCTAGATCTAAATGCACTAGAATAAAGGTGACACATAACCTAAAAGCATCCAGTTTGTCACATCTAGTTTCAATAGTTATTCCATATTGGACATCGACATCTTATCCAAATAGAAGCATACATGAAACCATACTAGGTTGATGAAAGCATCTATAGATATAAAGGTATAGTTTATAGAATTAGGGGACTGATCCAAAATCAAGATCCATAATACTTTCTACCTATTTCAAATCCAGATGTGTGTTTGCATCATAACCAACTAAGTATCTTATTTTCATTATCATTCTAATATCTAGCATAATCATACTTTCTATTTTTAACATATCTCAATAGAATAATTTGAGTATATATTTAAACCTAAATTTTGGACAAGGATTCTTTGGGGTTAGGGTCAATAATATAGAAATAAATAAGCACAAGGGTGATAAACAAATCTATACATCTTTTAACAAACCAAGATGCCTTGGATACAATACTTTCTATGTTTCTTTATCATCACATGATATCTTTACCTCCTAACAAGCACATATCAAGAAATAAACTTTTTCCTAAAGAGGGATTACCATATTTTAACTATCATTAAATCAGTGGTCATTATATACATCGATGTGAGGCATTAAAAAACCAAACTCAAAAATACAAGAAAAAAATATGCATACAAATTATGTCTGAAACATGGAAATGACCCAATACTTATAATTTTTTAAAAGAGAACAATCCTTCAAAGTGGCCAAAGCATGATAATATAACCATTGCCACAAATATTAATGGGGTACATTTCCCACATCTCAAGGTTGATGAAAATAATTAAGAAATAACTTGTAATATTGCCACATTACAACAGTTAAGACATAATATATATGAGTTACGCCACTTAATAGCTTTTCCATAATCTCTTAGGTAAATCATATTACCCATTGCAAGTGGTCCAAAGGTAGTGGACCCTGTTATATGGGTAATGGACCAACAACCATACTTGACTTTGCACCTTAGGTAATAACAGTTGACTGATATGAAAGTAATTATTAGTGTTATAAAGCAGTGTCTTCTTTTTCAACATAACAACAAAGAAGTTCATACACCATATAAAAAATATGGGGGATAAGTACTAACACTTGTTTTTCATGAGTTACCAATAAACACAACACTTTTGGCACTTATGCAATATAAACAATTTTGGCAAACAAGGCCACCACATAGTATCTTGGCTCCTGAATTTAAAGACTTGTTGGACTAAATAGTTGTAAATATTCCAAAAATACCAAAAAATAAAAAAAATCAAAAATCCAAAAATATTTTCCACATTTATATGTTTTATTATCTCCTTGGCATCTATGTTGTTAGTTCCATGTTAGTGGATAACATATCATTTACTTCTACATACACGTGTTTCCTGCATATTTTTAGTGTGATACAAGCATACATAGATACATGATCTCTACACTTTAGAATGTTAGACTTTCCATATACTCATGTCATGTGGACATTGGGGGCAATCACATCTTTGATCATGACACATATATGTTATATAATTCTATGATCAATTTACATTATCATGTTTGATCTTATGTACTTGCATGTGCCTTTATCATGCTTACATCTTTCATAATATACCTGATATATTATATACTTAACCTTTTTTGCTAACACATATCATCCATGGACTAGTTTTTTATGTTTGTGTTGGTTGCTTTTATTTTCATTCATGTACTTCTTTGAGTGTCTTGCCTTGTTATTGTCTTGCTTGTTTGAGCATTTGAGTATGCTCCATTGATTGTGGACCTCATCCCTATGATTACCTCTTTGACATTTGAATATGTCATTACTTATTATATGGACACTTGAATATGTCATTTCTACTTTTATAGTCAGTTAACTAAAGTATGCCCCTTCAATTATGTAGAATTTGAACATGCCCCATGCTTGAGGTCTCCTTGGACAGTTGTCTTTTGACTTCCTTTTGAGTACTTTTGTATGTGTTTGGTTGCTTGTATAACTTGTATTATTACTCTCTAAATGTTGCCATGATTTATATCATGCATATTAGGCCTTGAAGTGATCACATTTTGTGTGCTTCCATGATATATCTACCTAAACATGTTCCCTCTATATGCTACATGGTACATTCATAGTTTATATGGTTGTTATTTTCCCTTTGAGGTAAGGTAACTACTAGTTTCTATTTTCCCTCATCTCAAAATAAGGTTGGGGGGGTGGAGGGAGTGGGATATTAGTGTGGGAATGCCATAAAATCATGACTTCCACATTACTTCATAGATTCCTATTACAGTGGGGGCATTCTTTGAAAACATGTTCTCCAAATTTTTCATAGTTTCAAATTCAGTGGGAGCATGTTTTGGAAACATGTTCTCCACACTTATTCAATATTCAACATACCCAAAGTACAGTGGGGGTATGTTTTAAAAATGTGTCCTCCACATTGGAACTTATATCAGTTTTTAGATTTTTCCATATATAGTAGGGGCATGTTATGATAAGAATTTCTGATACACTTGTTCAAAATCCAAATTGGCCAAATTGCACAATTATATGATTCAAATACACATTTGTGGCAAAATTATATACATTGGTACCATTGGTATACACAATTTAAACATGAGACTTATCTAAGGTGCACATGATATGCAATGTGCACCTAAAATTATAAAATGAAATCAGTTTGAGATTTCAAAACACTTCTACAAACTATCATCACCCACTAGGTTGTACTTTTATGAACTATATTCATCCAATCTACTATAGTAGTTGGTTCACTTTTGGTATGGTTGAGGTGATTAAAGCACTCAATCTTGCTAAGTTTTTAAGTTTGACTTTATTGCATCATCTATCCTCACCAAATTTATAATGTGAGATGAGTTGGTTCACTCATGCTCACCAATTTACAAGTATGACTGGGTTGTAAAATTGAGCTAATCTCAATAGTCATGTGGTAACTCACATTTTCTTTGAGGTTGGGGGTATGTATCCTCAAATATTCATCTATACCTCTATATATATTCAATTTACATATTCATATATGTCCTAATATTATCTCTAACACTTCATAATTATACATCTTTCATCTTTTCAAATTGAATTGCCGAATTGCAAGGCAGTTGCATCGATACACAAGTGTACTCCTAAACCTTGCTTTCTTTAAACTTCAATCATTTCAAATGCTTTAAATTTTATATTATATGCACTGATTATATATGTTTAACCCTAATTATTCTAGATTGGAGTTATATAGGGTTAAAGGGGTGGAGACATGACTTAGTAAAATGTCCACAAAATCAAGGATAACATATTCAAATGTCCATACAACAATCAATGACATATTCAAATGTTAAAGAAAGCATACATATACGTGGGGGACAAAAACAAAGGAGCATATTCAAATGCTCAAATAAGCAAGATAATAGTGAAGCAAGACACTCAAAGAAGTGCATAAAGGAAAGCATAAGTAAATAGTATAAACATATCATATTAGTCCATGGATCAAATGTGTTAGCAAAAAACATCAAGTGCATCACATGGCAAGTACCTTGTCAAAGATATAATCATTGATAAAGGCATGTATAAGTACATATATGAACATAAAATATGATAATGTAAAGTGACCATATAATGACATAGCCTAGATGTATTGTGATCATAGAGGTGGATGCCCTCAATGTTCATATGACATGAGTAGAGGGAAGGCCCAACATCCAAAATAAGAATAAATCATGTATTTGTGTATGCCTATATCACACTCAATATAATCATCAAACACATGTGTATGTAAGAGTAAGTTAATATACCATCCGTCAACATGGAACTAACACATAAATGCCAAAGAGCCAATAGAATATGTAGGTGCCAAAAATGTTTTTGGATTTTTTTTTAATTTATTTTTTTAGTATTTTGTATCCTTAGGTTGGATCAGTTGCATTAATGTAGTTATAACTAAGGTAATCATTGTATATAATGAAACCTTGTTGGAAATAAGAAAGCTAGACTATAATGATCAAATGGTAACTTGGTTTTTACTTTTGGGTCTAACATTATAATTGATGTATCTATGGTAGTATCAATGTATCATATTCTTATGATGTGGAATCAGTATCATCAAGATTGTACTAATTTGTACTATCATTAGGATCATAATCATTAATGTAATCAATATTATAGGAAAAATGTAACTTATTAGTTTTTTCTTGAACATGTGATACACCATTTGGAGTATGTGTATATGAATAAGGAACAGTACCATACTATGGTGGTGTATTTTTTGGTATGTAATTATTTATATCTATGTGCACATCAGATGTAAATACCTTATTGACATCTTGAGTTATATGGATTACCTTTCCTTTATCTATATTTGGTTATGTACTTTATAAAGATGGATTTGACTGATATGTACTAGGCCCTATATGTATGAATAGATCATATGGTAAGGTATTGAGTGGATCAAGATAAAGTTTTCTCAACTATTTATCTACCATATTAGTATTAGGAATAGTATCATTGTTACACCCTTAACCATTGGTGTGTCTAGGGATATGTGTGGTTGACTTATGACTTACATACCTCTTTTATTTACTTGTTACATGTTTCTATGTTCTTAGATAGGTTGGCCTATGGAATAACCTTGGCTAAGTAGACTATATAAAAGAGGTAGTAGTTAGTCTTTATTCATTATGTTAAGTATTCTACTATTAGTGCATTGTTGTGGAGGTTGCCCCCTCGAAGTGGCTTTACTATATTATCTAGTATTTTGTTATGTTGTCAATTATAATTGTGTAATCTCTCATATTTTCTTATTCTGTGCAATATAAAATCATTATATGTAAATATCTAAGTAATTTCATTACAAGTGGTATCAGAGCTTCGATTTGGGTAAGTTTCTTGTGGCATTTTTTTTTTGGATTTGGTGAGGTGTGGCTTCTAGGAGCAGTGAAAGCGAAAAAACATAACTTGCAATCCAGGAATAATTAATTTTTTCTGTCAGCGCAATATTGCTTGAAATGCTTTTTTGAAAAAAATATATTTAAAAAAAAAGTCTAGAAATTTTTTTCCCCTTGCACACTTGCAGTCATTGGATTCATCTTAGTAAGATGATCACAATGGTATCTTCTATCGATACACTTTTTTGGTACCAAAAATTTTACTCTAGTATGCAAAGATAGTCATTGGATTCATCTTGACAAGGCAATCACAATGGTACCATTTCTTGGTACACTTTTTTCAAGGTCAAAACCCTCCTAGGGTTTGTTTATGGAAGGTCCTTCAACTTAAGGAATAAAAGGGGCACCAAAAACTCCTAAGACTCCTATTGATGATATGGAATCTAGAACTTCAAATATGGTAATTTCTTAGCTTCAAGCAAACATAAAAAACTTGGTGAGGTACGATGACTTTGTTGCAATCCAAGCTGATGTTTTAGGGATGCACAGAGAGATTAATGGGGTTCATAGTGAACTGTAGCATATCACTACACAATTGGCTGCCCTCACATCTCAATTTCAACCTAACAACCCTCTACTTAAATATTCAAATCCTTCTCTCAACAATTCCCATGCTGGTATGAAATCAATGCTGCCAAAAGTGGACATGCATAAATTCGATGGTAAGGATACATTCAATTGGATTACTCAAATTGAGAATTTTTTGAGCTACATCAAACCCCTAGTTCTTAGAGGGTGATGGTGGCATCCCTATATCTGGAACCTAATAAATTCATTTGGTATCGCTGGTTATGTGCTCAAAAGAAAAAGAATGGTGATCCTATTACATGGACTATTTTTACTGAAGAGTTGATAACTCATTATCAGAATAATGTCCCTGAGAACTATTTCAGTCAATTAGCCAAGCTATAAAAAATAAGAATTGTGAAGGATTATATTCATCAATTTTAGAATCTCTCTTTACAGGTGGAAGATATCACTGAGAGAAATTTGACTGATCTATTTTTGGGTGGCCTCAAAGATAGCATCCAATATGAGGTTCAAATGTTTAACCCAACATCTATATTAGAATTTATCCCTAAGGAATGCATGAGAGAAGAAAAAGAGATGGTCAAAAGGAAAACTTTCACTATTGGTCGTGATCACAACTTTTTAGCACCATCATTTCCATAGCCCACCAGATTAACATAATGACAAATTGAGGAGAAATGAGCCAAAAGGTTGTGTTATGGGTGTGACAACAAATGTAGCAAAGACCATCATTATGCTGAAAAGAAGTTATTTTATATTGAAGGTGTCAATGATGATGAAGATGATGCAGAAGCACATGATGAGGATGCAAAAGTGTCTAAGGAGGAATCTGAAGACTCTCAACCTACTATTTCATGTCATGCCCTGTCAGGTATTAATACTCCCTAAACTCTTAAGGTGATGGGTTTCCTTAATAAATAGAAGGTCATTGTCTTAATTGATTCTAGGAGCACACACAACTTTATCCACAGTAAGTCGGTTGCTTGTTTGAATTGTTTCATTTATCTAGCTCCAAAATTTTAGGTTATGATTGCAGATGGGGGTGCTATCAGTTGTTCAAGAAAATGTCATAGTATTAAGTTGGCCATGGGAGACTACTTATTGGATTCTCCTATATTTGCTATTCCCATGGGTGGAGCTGATATTATTTTGGGAGTCTAGTGACTCACCATTTTGGGCATTATTGAGATGAATTTTCAAGAATTATTCATGCATTTTCATTTTGAAGAAAGGACATTTTAGCTAAGAGGAATAAAGGCTAAATCTCCCCAAATTGTTAGCTCCCATCAAATGACAAAGATTCTCCATAAGGGTGTTGAGGGATTTATAGCTCACTTGTTTTTTATGGAAGTACAGCCATCTCCACCTCTAGATCTGAAATAAATAATTGATGCTCATTCCATTATTTTTGGAGACATGCCAAAAATACTTTCATCTATCCACACACATGATCATGTTATCACACTTATTATTGGTTGTACACCACCCAACATTAGGCTATATAGGTATCCCTATGCCCAAAAAAGTGAAATTGAAAAGATGGTACAAGAGATATTGGATGTAAGAATAATTCACCATAGCCAAAGTGAATACTCTTCACTAGTTATCATGGTGAAAAAGAAAGATGACACTCGGAGGATGTGCCCTGACTATAGAGAACTCAATAAGTACACTATCAAATATAAGCTTCCAATTCCTATCATTGATGATTTTTTAGATGAATTGAATGGTGCTCTTTATTTTACCAAGTTAGATCTACATTTTGAGTATCATCAAATTAGGATCTGTGATGAAGACATACCTAAATCCACTTTCAGGACTCATGAGGGCCATTATGTCAGAAATATTGTCATTGATGTCAAAGGTCTAGCATTATTGGTGATAAAGGCCCCATTGCATTTAATGATATTTTTAATAGTAATAACTTGGCTAATGTGTGTTAATATTTATTTAATATTAATGAATATATTTTTGGTTGCATAAAGTCAAAACAAGGGCCCATGCAGAAGTCAAAGAGTCACAGGGTAAAGATAAAAGAAGAATGAGACACATTTTCCCATGAAGAGTCATCTTGAGGAATTCCAAGAGTCATCAAGTGAAGACAAAAAAGGAAGGGCACAATTTCTCATGAAGGGACACTTTGAGGAATATGAAAAATCATCAAGATAAAGACAAAAAAGGAAAGGACACTTTTGCTTATGAAGGGTCACCATATGACTTTTCAAATGCAAGGATACGAAGGTCATGCAAGTTTGGTGCCATTTTCCATGAGGATTGAAGGGTCTCAAAGGTGGAAGGCCAAAGGTCATTTGAAAAGCTATAAATAAAGGCTTGAGAAGCCATTTATAACATGGGAGCTAGAGTATGATTTGTATTTGTTATATCTAACTTAGAAGAGCAAAGGAGAGAGAGGAAAGAGATATTGTAATAAACTATCATTTATTGAGATAACAATATTGAGAGGCAGTTGTGTGGTATACACAAAAGGGGTTAGTGCTCCTATGGGTTGGTGCTCACTAATAGTTGTTGTGTTGGTGCTCAGCAAAGGGGTTGGTGCTCCTATGGGTTGGTGCTCATGAATAGTTATTATGTTGGTGCTTAGCAAAGGGGTTAGTGCTCCTGTGGGTTGGTGCTCATGAATATTTGTTGTGTTGGTGCTCAGCAAAGGGGTTGGTGCTCCTATGGGTTAGTGCTCATGAATAGTTGTGTTGGTGCTCCATAAAGGGGTTGGTGCTCCTGTGGGTTCGTGCTCATGAATAATTGTTGTGTTGGTGCTCAGTAAAGGGGTTGGTGCTCCTAAAATTTGGTGCTTGTGAATATTATAGTTTGAGTTGGTGCTCATTCATATACTTGAGATTGTTCTCTGTGGTTGTTACCACATTGGGTTTCCACGCTAAATTTGGTGTCTCTCTTTATCTTGTGTGGTGTTTATTATTTCAATTTTATTGCATATCTTGAATGTATGGTTAAGTGGAATTTTATTAAGAGAAAGTTTATAATATTTATGATATATTGATTCACACCCCCCTCTCAGTATATCTTGTGCTTAACAATTGGTATCAGAGCAGGTTCCTTTTGAAAAAGTTTTACAGCTTGAAGGAAGATCAGAAAAGCACAATGGTTGAATCACATGAAGGATTTTTTACAAATAAGGAACCTTTGTTTGATGGGATGAATAATGTTTTTTAGAGCATAATAATGAAGGCTCATTTTATTGCCCTTGGATTCGACATATGGCAAGCAGTGGGGGAGGAATATGAAGAGCCACAGACACTTGTAATTACTCTAGCAGAAAAGAAGGCAAGTGAAAATAATGCTAAAGTTTTAAATGTTATTTTATATGGTTTATATGAATCTGAATTTGTTGAAGTTATGTAATGTAAATCTACTCATTAAACTTAGGTAAAACTTGAGAATATTTACAAAGGTGATGGAAAGGTTCAGCAAGCTAAGCTTCAGACTTTTAGAAGACAATTTGAAGATGGAAGAAGAAGAAGATATAGCAAGTTATCTTTTGTGAGTTGATCAAATAGTAAATCAGATTCAAGGTCTTGGAGAAAACTTAGATGAGTCAACGGTGGTACAAAATGTTTTGAGATCTCTACCAATAAGATATGATGCAAAGGTTTCGGCAATCGAGGAGATGAAGAATTTAGCCAAATTAAAGATGGATGAGCTTCATGGTATACTCATGGCATATGAGATGTAGACTGAATAAGATAAACCCTCAAAGAGAGAAGTGGCTTTCAAGACAGCAAAGAAAGATAAATCTAAGATTCAAGAATCAAGTGATAGTTCCAACGATGATGAAGATGACAACAAAGCTCTTTTCATTCGCAAGCCGAAAAGGGGAATAGGTAAATATCAAGGAAAATTACCTTTTAAATGTTTTAATTATGGAAAGATTGGACATTTTTTAGCTAAATACCCAAATAAGGGTAATGATGATAATGAAGAAGGAAAGTCTATATATAAGAAGAATTTCAAAGGTAAATTCAAGAAGGGATTCAAGAAGAAGAGTTTGTATTCTAAAGATTTTAGCTCAGCCGAAGACAATGGAGTCAGTGATTCAAAAAAAGAAGAGATTCTATTTATGGCCATACATGAAGATGCCTCTATAAGCAAAATTATAGATGGTCAATAAGAAGAAGAGGATGAAGCTGAAGTGAATATGGAAGAACTCATTTGTGCCTTAGAAGAGTTAGAAGCTGTTGAGAAGAAGAATCGAAGATTGAAGCACCAGATCAAGAAAAATGAAAAGGAGTCAAAGGAAATAATTGATGATCTAACAACACACTTTGAAGAAGCTAAAAAGAATGAAAAATATCTAACAACATAGTTGCAAAATGTAAGAAAAGAATGTGAAAGGTATGTTATTGAAATTGCCTCTTTAAAAGAAGATATTGAAAAAGCAGTCAATGATAAATTAATTAGTGATTCAAAATTTGAGGATAGCACTAACATGTTGAATAATATATTAGAAATCCAAAAGGCAAATTTAGATAAGATAGGTATCAAATTTGAAAAGAAAAAGAGCTATGTTGAAGCTCTTACAAAAGAGGAAATAAAAAGGGAAGAACTGAAGAATACAGAGGACATTTCAAATAAAGAAGACTTGAGGGAACAAATCTACAAAAGGCAATTAGGTCAGAGATACACAAATAGGTCATATTTTTATGGTTACTATTTTTATTGTAATATATATGGTCATTATAAATTAGAATGTTAGAAAAGAGCTAACAATTTTAGAAATAAGGAGAAGGAAAGTCATGTAGAGTTAAGCAGAAGCTACAACTCTTTTTCTCCTCTATCAAGCTTTGATGAAGAGGCCATAGTATGTTACAAGTGTAACAACTTTAGACACATAGCTCAGTACTGTAGAAGCGTGTTTGAGTCAATCAAGAAGGACCAGAGTTTCAAGACTCTATTCACTAAGAAGAAGGTTCAAACATGTTTATGGTAGAAGAAACAACCTAAAGATTCTATGTTGGTGCAGATAGCTTTGCATGCAAGAAAGGAAGATCAGCCATGGTTTGTTGATAGTGGATGTTCGAGGCACATGACAGGAGATAAGAGTAAGTTCATAACCCTAAAGAAGATCAATGGTGGCACATTGAAATTCAAAGATAAAACCACTGCTAGGATAGCCATAAAAGGTACTTTGAGTTTGGATAATGGTAGAACCAAGACTAAGAATGTATTGTATGTAAAAGGTCTTAAGCATAATTTATTAAGTGTAAGTCAAATATGTGATCAGGGATACACATTAAAGTTTTATGTAGAAGGTTATAAGATTAGAAGAAAAGATTCAAATGAGTTGATTGTAGATGCTCAAAGGATAGGCAATGATTTATATGTATTATCAGATATCTTCTTAAAGGCACGATCAAGGGACACATTCAAGGATCTGCAAGAGGAGTTGGGAGTAATTTATTTTACTTCCTCCCATTGAGGTTCAGCATCAATTAAGGGGGAGCTAAATGTTAGCTCTAGGTAGGCCCTTTACCATTGATGTCAAAGTGGGAGAATGTACAGGTATAGGTATAGGTACCAAAATAGGTACAAGGAATAGGTGCATATTACTATAGTAAAGAGGAGTTACTGTATGTTTTTCAAATGATTGTATACGTAGGTTTCAGGATGTGGCAGTTTCAAGATTGAGGTTGTCATCAATGACAAAGGGGGAGATTGTTGGAAATATTGTCATTGATGTCAAAGGTCTAGCATTATTGGTGATAAAGGCCCCATTCTATTTAATGATGTTTTTAATAGTAATATCTTGGCTAATGTGTGTTACTATTTATTTAATATTAACAAATATATTTTTGTTTGCATAAAGTCAAAAGAAGGGCCCATGGAGAAGTCAAAGAGTCATGGGGTAAAGATAAAAGAAGAATGGGATGCATTTTCCCATGAAGAGTCATCTTAAGGAATTCCAAGAGTCATCTAGTGAAGACAAAAGAGGAAGGGCGTAATTTCTCATGAAGGGACACTTTGAGGAATATGAAAAGTCACCAAGATAAAGACAAAAGAGGAAAGGATGATTTTTCTTACGAAGGGTCACCATATGACTTTTCAAATGCAAGAATACGAAGGGTCATGCAAGTTTGGCACCATTTTCTATGAGGATTGAAGGGTCTCAAAGGGGGAAGGGCAAAGGTCATTTGGAAAGCTATAAATAAAGGCTTGAGAAGCCATTTGTAACATGGGAGATAGAGTATGATTTGTAATTATTATATCTAGCTTAGAAGAGCAAAGAAGAGAGAGAAAAGAGATATTGTAATGAACTGTCATTTGTTGAAATAACAACATTGAGAGATAGTTGTGTGGTATACACAAAAGGGGTTGGTGCTCCTGCGGGTTGGTGCTCATGAATAGTTGTTGTGTTGGTGCTCAACAAAGGGGTTGGTGCTCTTATGGGTTGGTGATCATGAATAGTTGTTGTGTTGGTGCTCAACAAAGGGGTTGGTGCTCTTGTGGGTTGGTGCTCCTGCAAGTTAATGCTTGCGAATATTGTAGTTTGAGTTGGTGCTCATTCATATACTTGAGATTGTTCTCCATGGTTTTTTCCTACATTGGGTTTTCACATTAAATTTGGTGTCTCTCTCCATCTTGTGTGGTGTTTATTATTTCAGTTGTATTGCATATCTTGAATGTATGGTTAAGTGGAATTTGATTAAGGGAAAGTTTATAAGATTTATGATATACTGATTCACACCCCCTCTCAGTATATCCCATGCTTAACACATTATGAGTTTTTGGTTATGCATTTTGATCTAACAAATGCACCATCTACTTTTCAGAGTTTGATGAATAATATTTTTAAGCCATTTTTGAGGAAATTTGTTTTGATATTCTTTGATGATATCTTCATTTATAGTAAAAATTGGGTAGACCATTTGCAACATGTGAAATAGGTACTCTCTATTTTAGAGAAAAATGAATTGTATGCCAACCTTCTAAATGTACTTTTAGGGTTGGTGGGGTTGAATATTTGGGTCATCTGGTGTCTTATAAAGGAGTGAAAGTGGATCTTTAAAAAAGTTCAAGCAATGGTGGATTGGCCAATTCCTAAGACACTCAAGCAACTACAGAGATTTTTGGGGCTTATTGGTTACTATCATAGATTTGTTAAAAATTCTGGTAGTATTGTAGCCCCGCTAACCTCTTTGTTAAATAAATACTCCTTTCAATGGACTGATGTAGCTACCCAAGCATTTGAATAATTGAAATTAGCTATGTGCACTATTCCAGTATTGGTCACTCCTAATTTTTCTAAGACTTTTGTGGTTTAATGTGATACATCTGGATATGGTATGGGTGTTGTACTCATGCAAGAAGGCATACCACTTGCATTTGAAAGTCATCAACTCAAGGGTAAAAATCAGCACAAGCCCATCTATGAGAAGGAAATGATGGCCATTTTGCATGTAGTCAAACAATAGAGACCTTATTTGATGGGTCATCACTTTCAAGTAAGGACTGATCATGATAGTCTTAAATATTTTTTAGAACAAAGTTTGTCATCTGAAGAACAATATAAATGGGTAAGATGTTAGGCTATGATTTTGAAATAGTCTACAAAAAAGGCAAGAACAATATGGTGGCAGATACACTATCCAAAAAAGATGAATCAGTTGAGGCATTGCTATGTGCCATAACCATTTTGTAGGTAGATTGGTTAGAGGATGCACGATCATAATGGGAAAATGATAGTACTGCTCATGATTTGATTCAAAATCTTTAGCAAGGTTTAGGTGGATTTGAAAAATTCATATGGAAAGGTAATGCATTATGGTATAAAGATAGATTGTACCTATGTAAGAATTCTCTTCTTAAACAAAAAAATCCTTTGAGAACTTCATGTAACTCCAATTGGGGGTCATTCAAGATTTTTGAAAACCTATCATAGAATCAAGCAGGATTTTTTTTGGGAAGGTCTCAAGGGGTATGCCCAAAAATATGTGGTTGAATGTATGATATGTCAACAAAAAAAATGCAAACCATCAAAACTCCAAGTCTTTTACAACCTTTATCCATCCCTAGATAATGTTGGGAAGAGGTATCTATGGATTTCATTACCAAGTTACCAAGATCTGATGGTCAAAATGTTATCATGGTTAGTTTAGATTGTCTCACTAAGAATGCTTATTTTTGTTCATTATCCCAGCCTTTTTTGCTAGTACAATAGTTGTTACTTTTCTCAATACAGTTTAGAAACTGCATGGGACCCCTATGATCATTGTTAGTGATAGAGATCCCATTTTTACTAGTAATTTTTGGACTAGGTTATTTACATGTCTAGGCACGCAATTGGCTCATAGTTCATCCTATCATCCTTAATCTGATAGACAAATTGAGGTAATCAACAAATTTTTGGAAGGATATCTCCATTATTTTATTTCTAATAAACAAGATAAATGGGTTCATTGGTAGCCACTTGTTGAATGGTATAATACTTCTATTCATAGTTCTTATAAAATGTCTCCTTTTATAGCACTATATGGATACCACCCTCCATCCATCACTTCAACCTTGAAGGTCCATCCTAAGGTTCATGCAGTTGACGAACATATTCACCATCAACAAGAGGTCCTTACAACTTTGCGTGAAAATTTAGCTATGGCCTAGAATCACATGAAGCAACAAGCAGATCATCGTAGAAGTGAGAGGCATTTTGATATTGGTGATTGGGTATTTATTTGCTTGCATCCATACAAATAGATGTTATTAAAGCAACACAAAAAGGATAACAAATTATCCCCTAAGTATTATGGGCCTTATCAGATGTTGTAGAAAATTGGCAGTGTGGCCCACAAGTTAGATTTTCCTTCATCTACTTGCATACATCCAGTATTTCATGTATCATACCTAAATAAAGTCATTGGATATAGAGTTTCCATTAAAATATAATTATTATAATTGGATGAGGAAGGTAGAGTTGTTCTTGATCCTGAGGTGATCCTTTAAAGGTACACCAAGCATCATTGTTCTAAAGCAATTATAGAATATCGGATCAAATGGAAGAATCTGCCATGTGAAGATGCCACTTGGGAGGATGAAACATTTATGCAGCAACATCTAGAGTTGCCATAATGTTGAGGGCAATGTTGTTTTTAAGGGGAAGGGCTTGTTACGCCTTTAACCTTTGGTGTGTCTAGGGATATGTATGGCCAACTTATGGCTTACATACCTCTTTTATTTACTTGATATATTTCTCTATGTTCTTAGATAGGTCAGTCTATGGAATAATCTTGGCTAAGTAGACTATATATAGGAGGTAGTGGTTAGTCTTTATTCATTATGTTAAGTATTCTACTATTAGTGCATTGTTGTGGAGGTTGCCCCCTCAAAGTGGCTTTGCTATATTATCTAGTATTTTGTTCTATTGTTAATTATCATTGTGTAATCTCTCATATTTTCTTATTCTATGTAATATAAAATCATTCTATGTGAATATCTAAGTAACTTCATTACAATCACCATTATCATAATCATTTGAAATTGTGTCCTTTTGTTATTTGGTATTGACCAATAAAGGGACTTCACATGGTTTTTTTTTAATGGTTTTGGTAACAATGGTTCCTTTGCTCATTATATATCATTTGAAATTTCAAAGACTTTTAGCAATGGCATTTTCTTTATTTCTTTGTTCTTTTGACCCTTCTCTTACTTTGAAATATCTTTTGGTATCCATATTTTTTGTTTTGACACTTGTGCTTTAGGAGAAGTACTCAGTGTAGTGGTTTTCTTGGTTGATGTATCAATGATAAGATCACCACTATGTTTATGAAATTTTATTCTTCAATTCAAAATAATGATCTATATGATGCCCATGCCTTCTATGATATGCACAGTAGTATTTGGATATGGGTGTAAGATGTATAAGAGGTAATTTGATCACTTGGTTTTGATGCATTTCTCTTAAGATTTCACTTGGTTTTGAAGCATTTCTCTTAAGATTTCACTTGGTATATTAGTAACCTTTGGTATAATATTTGGATCACTTATTTTAGATGTGTTTTGTTATAACTCTAAATTTGGATAAGAAACCTTGTTTGGCATAACATTGGTAGATGAGGATGCAAACACATAATTAAACCATGTGTTGGATTTTGCATATATGCAATGTGATTTTGTAAGTCTTTTATTAAATTTTTCATACTGGTGATTTAATATTTTAGTGATTCACAAACACAAACCCTAGTTATTTGAGATTGATTACCTTCATTTAAAACTATAGGTTTGGCCATCTTACCCCTTGGATAAGTGATAGCTTGGACTTGGTTAGAGGGATGAGAACTATCACCCTCCTTATGATTAGGAGGAAGAAGAGGCTTATCTTTGTATATTTGAAATGTTCTAAATACTAAAGTTAGAATAGGATAGAAGAGACGCACAAATTCTAGGGAGCGATCCATTTTGTTAATTTATTCTTTATATTTTGAAAATAAACTGATTTTTAAAACAAATTTTAGCAAATTATAAATAAATAAAAAATCAACAAGTTTCTAGAACACCCTAGTAGTTGCATGGAAAGACAAAGGTCAATTTCACCAAATTTTTAAATCTAAAATGTAGAGAGATTGGAGTTATCTAAGGTTAAACGGGTAGATATATCCTAGGGCACAATGATGATAAAATGTCTCTAAAGGAGGCCAATTGGATGCTAAACTCAGATAGATATATACTAAATTTCTTATGTTGAGATAGAATAAAAATAGTAACTATAGTTATGCTAGATATGAAAATGATAAAGAAACAATGTTATGAGATTGAAAGTTTTTATAGGTTGATTAAAAATAGTAACTATAGTTATGCTAGATATGAAAATGATAAAGAAACAATGTTATGAGATTGAATGTTTTTATAGGTTGCCTTAGTCTATGTTAGGTTATGCTAGATGAGGAATGAATGAGGGTTGAGTTTGTATTTATATTAATCCCTTTAGAGAATTAACTTGCATTAAAGCACTTATGCTGACCATTAGGATATGTTTTATTTATAATTTAGGTGACTTTAGGGCATTGGACACTTGTGTTGGAGCAGGACACTTGTGTTGACATGGGTGTTTATCTGGGATGCTAGTGTCTAAGGAACATGAAAGTAGGTACAAACTTAAAACTTATAGAATTTTAAGATGAGCATGTTTTAAGCATTTTGAAAAAGATAGAAGGTTTGGGTCATCAACATAGGACTGTTTAGACCAAGATATAGGCTAAGGGGCACAAGGTAGAGTAAATTTAAGACTTTTGAAAGTGGGAAAGGTCCAAAACTAAGAGGAACAAATAAGGTCTAAGTTTGCAGAGTGTACAAGACTGAGGTGTTATATAATCCATATAATAGTGTTTATAATATAATGTAACATGCTTTTGGTTGTAGCTCATTCACCATCAAAGCACTCGAAATGGGTTCACATAAAGGCAAGGTGTATTATACACATCCAAGTATACATATATTTTACTTTAAACTAGAAATCTCATTACTAGATTAAAAGGCTGGGTAGAAGGAAAACACTATGTATGAATTATATAACACCTCAAACTTTTATACTTGGAAAATACATACCTTAGTTATTCCTCTCAGTTCTAGACATTTCCTACTACCAGAAGGCTCACATATGCTATCTCTCTTTGCTCATTACTTATGTCTTAATCCAACCAATGTCATTCTTATTACATATGCCTTATATCTTACCAAAAATGTTGTAAACCTACTTATCTTCCATCTCTACAAGTTATAGATATGTACTTACTTTTCAACTTCTTGAACACTTGCATCCCAGTCAGACACCTATGTCAACATAAGTGTCCTAACTTGATGCAATGTCTACTGCCCTAATTTCATTCAATTTATAAATGTAACATATACTTATGGTCAACCTAAGTTATTTTATGTAATATATTCTCTAAATGAATTGGTATAAATACAAAATCAATCCCCATTCATTCCTTACCTAGTAAAGACCTAACATAAACCAAACAACTCACAAGTCAATTTACCAAAGGCATTCAATCAAGCACTCAAGTGAGAAAAGCTTCCTTAGTTTATCCTATTTCCATATCAATCATAGGGATATCACATCTATAGGTTTGAATTACTGAAGGAGCATCCAATGAGCCACATTTACCGAGTTACAAGCTAGGTCACTCTGTACTTGCTTGTTACATATTGCATCCTTATGCAAACACAAGCCAACGTGTAGGGGATAACTACAAAAGTCTAAGGCACTTTTTAGAATATTGACTATGTAGGCAATATTCATTAATAGATGAGTGTTTAGGGTAACTTGACACCATGTGCCCAATAACCTGTTTTTATCATGACCAATATGAAGATGAAAAATTAGGGTTTTATTATTTAACAAAAAGTGACAGTCCATGACCTAGATCTGAATGACCAAAGTAAAGGTGACATAGATCTTAAAATCATCTAGGTGGTTGCATCTAGTTTTTGTAGGTATTTTGTACTAGACACCTACATCTGACCTAGATAAAAGCATTGATACAACCATCCCAAGTTGACATAAGTGTCCATAGCTAGAAAGGAATAATTTATAGCATCAAAGGACTAATCCAAAACATAGATCCAATCTACTTTATACTTATTCCAAATCCAAATATTTGTTAGCATCAAAATTGACTAAATATCTTATTTTCATTATCATTGTAACATCTAACATAGTCGTACTTTTTATTTTTAATATATCTCAGCATAATAAATTCAATATATGTTTTATTTGAGTTTTATAATTAATGGGATTGCTATAGATTTGTTTATCACCCTTATGCTTATTCATTTCTAAGTTCTCAACCTTAATCCCAAAGGATTCTTATCCAAAATTTAGGGTTAAACGTATCCCCTTTATTCCTAATGTTAGATTGGGTTTTTCCTTTTTCGTCGCCTCGTCACAAAATCTCAAAAAACCTAAAAAAAATAAAATCTAGAAAATCCAAAAATAATATAAAATACAAAAAATCTAAAAACATTAGAAAATCCATAAAACCCTAAAAATAGAAAAGACCCAAAAATCCATTTTGTTTTGTCCTTTGTCTTGTTAAAAACCTTATTCACCTTTAAGTTAATCATTACAACTTCA
Organism: Torreya grandis; assembly: GCA_037957365.1. Classification (NCBI taxonomy): domain Eukaryota; kingdom Viridiplantae; phylum Streptophyta; class Pinopsida; order Cupressales; family Taxaceae; genus Torreya; species Torreya grandis. The sequence goes on along the minus strand of JARHVA010002954.1, from coordinate 666,690 downwards.
TCAAGTTATATCATTCCCATATCAAATACTATAGATTTTTTAGGATATATCATTCCCAATATAAATTGTTTGCATACATCATTTTTTTGGGCAAATCAAAGTTTGCAACTTTATCAGGATGCATCATTCCTAATCTTATAAGTATCATCAAATCACCAAATTTTAGGGGTTTTAACTTGATAAAGGATAAAACATAACTATTAGAGGTACAATCAGTGATAGGGGGTTAAATCAGTGAGCTCAGATAATTCAACTTCAATTCGAATCCTTTCAAACTCTTAATTAATTACACAAACATTCATGAAGTATACACACCATCTATAACAATGAATAAGAGAGATAATGCAAGATCAAACACATAACACATGACATATGTGGGAAACCCTCTCGGGGGAGAAAACCCACTAGAACCTACAATTGGACTACTATCCTATAATAACAAGAACCAATTTAGACCAGCTTCAAATAATCAAGGAACTACCATTCCTTACTTAGTGAGACTACAATCCCACAAGGTACTACCACACTTGTCTAGCTGTGTTCCAACAACTAGACTTTTAGCAAGTTTCACCTTGCAAGGAGGTTATAACCCCCTAGATGTTGAGATACCACAACAGAAACCATGAACATAACATCTCCTAATCATTGATTGCCTACCAATATAATGGAGATACAAAGTATATCATTTCTCTTCAACTCTCCACACTCAATGCATCCAAAGCCACCTTTTGGATCACCTCAGACCTCTTCGCTCATCCTCAATCTACAAGAGCATTATTCTAACAACAAAAACATGACCCATAGGTCATACACACAATCCTCAATCTACTCTTCTCATCAACTCATCTATTGGGCACTCTACCTCTCTTTTGCTTCACAATTCTCACATGCACACTCCTCATACCTGTCTCTTCCAAGTCCATAACCCATCATCTCTAGTTTCACTATTTATAGAGAATGTATGATTATCAATACCTTGGTCAACCATTAAGCATGTATTAATCCTTAATTCATCTCTCAAATTAATACATGGCTCAAAACAATCATCATAGGTCAGCCATATCATCTATGGGTCACCCTTAAGCAGCTACACCTTTTAATTAGGCTCTTGTAGCTCTTATAGGTCTCATGGAGACCTATTCACCCATTTAGCACTTCATCAAGCAAAATAAAAACATAGGACCACTTTAAAAATTCATGGACCTATTCCTCATGACCCCTTTGACATCCTAAAATGATCACAATTTCTAAAACACTCTTTTATTAAAGCATAATTTGCTCAAACAACATTTTGTGCACACAGTCACCATGAACGAACACATAGTCACCTTATAATCCTTTGTTCATGCTATATATGATTGGTCAAACCTTTATAATGAACACAAATGGTCTCCATGGAGTTTACAACATGTTACAATATCTAATTCATCATGAGACATCCAAACAATAATAAAATAAGTTCGAACATCCTTCTTGGGTCACTTACAAAACATGCACAAACACATAGTCAAATTTAAACCTTAATTATTTGATTGCACACACTTTCATATCTTCAAATATATATTTCCATATGTGACTTGGAGTCCTCTACAAGTTCTCTTTTTACACCATGAGTAAATTCTACATAGATCTAAAGATATGGCCTAAAAACTAGACACTGGTCATTCATTTGTTAAATTCAAATATTTGAATTCAAACAATCACAGTTAAACTTCAATCACTTAAAATTCATCCCGTGCCCTCAAAACTTAGATAAATCATGCACTATTGATTTTGTTCAAACTTGAACACATAGTGTGCCACTTCCTAAACATTAAACTTTGAACACTTGGCCTCATCTCATGTAATCTTGTAATCTTGATCATACACGCTCCGTCGATCTCTTCGAGATTATCCTGGATTTAACAATGATAGACAACTATCACTTTGACCTCTTGAATATAATACACACCATTAATCTCAATTGGTATGAACACCCACTCATTGTTGATCCTTGGAAAAATTTCTATCTTTATCTTTGCTTAATGTTAAACATCGAACACTTGGCACCATCTCGTTGCATCCTGACATCTTGGAATGAACATGATCCATTGATCCTTTTATAAGGATCTCAATCTTTACTCATTTTAAGCATCAAACACATTGACCCATTTGACTTACTATGAACCATAGATATATATATATATATATATGATCTCTTGTGAACCATTGGATCTCCATCTGGTCCTAAAACATTGTGCAAAAATGACCAAGTATGGGGACCATTGCTTATCTGCTTGGAAGGCCAAATTTGGTCCTTAATAACTTTTTCCTCAATCAATATTTTGACTTAAAACTTGAGCCATATGATCTCCTCATATAGGATATCTATTCATGTATCAAACTACTCTTGTAACCTTTGTGCATGCAAGATATACCATTACAAAACTGCTCACTTAGATTTTTCTCCCATAGAGCCAACTATGTCAAGAACTGTTTGGAAAGGCCAACTTTGTATATGCATAGCTTTTGATGTGCTTCATCGCTTGACCTAAAAGTTAACACAAATTATCCAGGCATAAAAATGAATAAACCCATATGATCAACTTCTCCTAAAATGTCCACATGTGTGAGATATGCCACCATCAAAATGCCTACTCACCTTTTCTTGCCACATTATAAATTTGGTTAAGTATGGGAAAACACTGTCAAAATGCCTGAGAACCCAACTTTGCACTCACATATATTTGACTACACTTTATTACATGACTTGAAACTTTGCACATAGAAATTAGGGATAAATGTGATCACAACCATATAACCAACTCTCCCTGACTCATCCACACGTGGTAATTATGACATCAACAAACTACCTACTCAGATTTTTTTCCATTAGACCCAAAATGTCTAGATGAAAATAATGATCAACTAGATGAAACCCACTCATGCACACAAGCACATAAATCATTCTTGACTTCTGATAGGACCCCTTGCACATGCTCAAATCACCATACTCATCCCTAATCATCTCAAACCATGCTAAAATAGAAGATAAACCAAACATACTAGGACAAACATATTGCACACTTTATCATTGTCACTTAGACTATCAAGGCACTTCATCCACTCACCTAGACACATCCATGACATTGACAATGATCTAACAATAACTTGTTTGTGTGTGTTATTGTTACTTGCTTGTTATTGATTGTTTGTTTATTTACATGTTTTTCTTACCTTCGTGTTGTGTTTGTGTCAATCCCATGACATATTGTAATAATTTCATCATGGTTTTCCATATCATGGTGCATCCTGTCATATGCTATAGAAAATAAGGTTGCTCAAACATTTGGAAATTTGTGAAAGATTAGTATCATACACCATTACATCATCAACATCCATTTCTAAACACCAACTTCCTCTAACTAAATATTTATATTTAACATCCATTCTCACAAACCAAGTATAAATCATCGATAATGATAGCAATAATGCTAAGTCATTGATCTGTCACATCATCATATACATCTACAATAACATATAAAATCCATGATATTCATAAACATGAGCCTTCATCCTCACATCATCAATCTATGCAATTGGTTAACTCCTTGAGTTATGTTTGCACATTGATCAACAATCAATTAAATGTAAGCTCATAACTTTATCAAGATATGTCATTCCCAATATCCCTCTCTCATATATCATTGCTTGGGGGATATAAAAGATCAAAGATTTATCAAGATATATCATTTTCAAGGCCTCACATATATCATTGCTTGGGGAAAATTAAAAAAAATCAAAGTGTACAAGCCTTAGATCAAGTGTGTTAATCTCCTCCATCCATACATCTACCAAGACATCTATATCCATAATCATCATATTGAACATGAGACCCCACCCCTAGGTTATTTAAGCTTCAACTCCCACCCTTTTAGTTTAACCCTAATTCTTCCATTTTAACCCTTATCCCCATTTTGAGAACTCATTTGTATCTTTCATCCTTGTATGCCCTCGCAAGAGGGGCATCATCTTTAAGCAAATCATCATTCAACCTCCATCATGCCACTAGGGGAATCCTAGTACACTTGTATTTTATCCTCTAAATTATTTGAAAAGTTATTTCTTGTTTCAATTGTAACACCCTTTCAAATAGGGGAAAATGTAGACACTCCAATTTGGACACTTTACTTTTGACACCCCACTTTTGACACTTTTGATACCTCACTTTTGACACCCTAAATCATCCCTAATCACCTTTAATTATCCCTAATCATACCTAATCATCCCTAATCCATCTTAATCTTGTTGCAAACATATCCTTAGCCAATCCAATCTAACACCATCACCCCTAATTAATTAATCACACTATCTTAATCCTATCATGACCTTACACAATCCTAGTAAAATCACCTCTAGGATTAATCAACTAATTAATCACTATTAGTTAGGTGGTTAGCCCTAATAATAAAATTCATGCAAACATAATTCTAAATAATAAATAAATTAAATTAATAAATCATATCATCCATCTCAAATCAAATCACCAAATCCCAAATCAAAAAACAAATCAATCAAACCCATCCGTTATCAAAGCAAGACCATACCTCTTCAACCTCTCTCATTAATATCCAACCCCCTCATTGAATGAGTATGTTGACTTAATCTTAGCCATCCTTTTCACATCAATTCTAACTGTCCATTTACCCCATCAAAAAACTATATATTTAACTCCTCTCCTCCATTTTGAAAAAGCTTAGAGGGCTTGAGGAGATTATTTCCATTAAGTGAGCAAAATTTAGATAGCCTAATGAGACCATGTCCATTTGAGTAAGGAATCTTAGAGAGCCTAAGGAGATCATTCCATTGTGAAGAACAAGCCATCAACATCATCAAGCAATAATCATCAATTCTAAGGGACATGCTCTCAAAATTCTTTCACAAGTCTAATGGAGCATCCAAAATAAATCAATCAAAAGAGAAAATCTACATAACAAGGAGGTCTTTAATGTAAGTGGAGATATAATCTTCCTTCTTAGTTCAATATGAAGTATTTTTACTTAATTTAGAGTTGTAATTGGTATTATTGCTTATTTTTATTGCATGGATCTAGATTTTGCATGTGTAGACATAAATTTGTACAATGTTATAGTAATTGAATTTTCTAAAAGCTTTTATTTAACCCTAAGTTCTTATTTTTCAAATAAAAGGTGGTTTCTTAGTTGGTTCCTACATTTTGATGTATGAGTGGTTTAAAATTTTACAAATAAATAAGATACCCATTAATTGATTGTATAAGACCCCCTCATGGAAGCCTATCAGGTATTTCATAATCCTCTAGTTTCAAACATGATTTTCTTCAGTTATATATTAATTGAAACCCATATTGTGATATTATATGAAAAAAAAGATCAAAATCTATTTATAGTTGTAAATTAGAAAATAAATATGATTACAATTCCATAATCATTTGAAAGATAAAAGAAATATTTATATACTATAATTTTAAAAGAGTTACATATTCTACTTAGTGTAGATACTAAAACTAAATATATATAGTATCTCAGTCTTGTATATTTGACAAATATCAATCAGGGCTCCACCCTTCAATTTCATACCTCCCTACAGTCAAAAGGCTCACATTTTCCATCTCATTGTGCCTAAATATTTATCTATTAGTCTGATCCATATAATTTTGATGACCCAAGTCTCTTGTACTGCATAGAAAGCTTAAACCCTGATAAACATCATCCTTCACTATTAATTTCATATCTATATTTATTTTCTAGCCTTCTAGACACTACCAGCTATAGAGGAACACTACTACTAATGATAGTGCCTAGATCCTTATCTAGTGTCCAATAGACAAAAGTCATCCAAATTACAAAGCAATCAAAATTGTCTTATTAAAGCCTGCCACGAGATATTTTCAAAAGGTGTGTTATAAATACAAGTCTAAGCCTTCTCATTACTCATCTAGAAAATAACAAGTAAACACCTACCAAAGATAAATTAATCAACTACATAAGCATTATATTCTTCTCTATTCATCCCTATTTCCATACCAAACCTAGGAACAATCATACTACAGGTCTAAAGCATTCAAAGAGCAACTCATGAGTGATATTTGTTAAATCACAAGTTAGATCACTACATGCATCTACATATAGTATATTTCATTGTTGTACACACACTTTTCTACACATAAGGATAACTACATAAGTCTAAGGCCCTTATTCGAGTATTGGATATGGAGGCAACACCCATTGACAAAGGAGTTTTTGGAGTAGCTCGATATCATAAGCGCACTAACTTATTTTTTAACAAACTCATTCTAAGGATGAAGAGATAAGATTTGATCAATCATTTAAGAGTAATAAATTGTATCATAAATCTAAATACATTAGCATAAAAGTGATAGAAAACCCATAATGCCAAAGTTAGTCGCATTTAGATCTAGTCATTATTTCCCACTAGACAGTTACATCACAGTCAGATACTAGCATTGACAATTGTATCTAGATATGATGTAGTGTTTGCAATCACATAAATATAATTTATAGAATCTTAAAACTGATCCTACATACTTTACACCTACTTCCAGTCTAGATCTACTTACACACAATAAACCAAGTATCATTGTTCCATATTTATTACAATATCTTCCAATAATTATACTTTACTATTTTTAGCAATCTTAGTTGTATAATTTCAGATATTATTTATCTGAGTTATCTATTAATTGACCTTTTGTAGATTATTTTATCCCTCTTATATTAAAACTACTTTTATATTTGTTAACCCTAGGTACCCATGTATACACACAATATTTTTATAAGCTTTATCACTTACTAACACTTTCTCTCTTGCAGAAACCTATTGAGTTTCAATCTTTCTGAGTGCATGCCTTAAAGGGTATACTTGGATAGGGGTGAGTAGACCATTGGTGCTTCACAAGATTATTGTGGTTTTGTATCATTCCTACTATTAGTTTAACTTATTTAGAGTGTCTATTCATTCACCTCTTCTGATGTCTATCTAAAATCCTAAAATATGGCTAAGTTTGAAATCATAAAACCCTGAAATACAACTAAGTCTAAAATCTAGTAAGACCCTCCAAAATTTAGAATATGCATTATAGCTCCCAAAGGTCTAAAACCACTCTCAAACATCTTGAAAGTATAAATATAAAACATAACTTAAAGCATAATAAACTTATACTTAAATGTTTATTTTATATTTATACTACCTATTGTAACCCATTTTCCTACTATGTTGACCATGCTAACTCTATCATTCATCTCATCTTACTATGTTGACCAGTTTGACTCTACTATTCATACTATGTTGGTTAGGTAAATAAAATCTGGTAGAATTGACTAGGTTGATCTTATTAAAAAATATGTTGATCCACATGTTACGAAATTGCCTAGTTTGAGACCTAATGACTATATTTATGACTAGCTGACCTAGTTCGAGACCTAATGGATATATTTCTCGTGGGTTGACCTAGTTTAAGATCTAATGACTATATTTCTTGCCAAACAAGATCGACTTGGCCAACCTTGTTGGTTAAATTTTTGGAAGGGTTTAGGGTTAATCATTGGCTATAAATACCCCATACACTTCATTTCTAAACAAAGGATCATTCAATTACACATCATTACAACTCATAAATCTACTGAAACTACCATTTGAAGGTTTCATTACTTAGGGTTTTACCTTGAAGTAGTAACATTCATCTTGTAGAGGTCTTGGATGCATATGAAAAATCTTGTAGCCTAGAATTGATCTATCCTTGTGATCCTTACAAGCCACAACAACGTCTTGAAAAATACCATTGGCCAAGGGAGAGATTAAGGCACGATGGATTCACTTCAACAGGGTAGATATATTCATAACACTTTATTTTGATATGTAAATATTGCAAACCAATGGATTAAATTATATCTCTCCTTGCTTAGATAACTTTTATATTGTCTTGAATATAATTATCTTTACTTGTTTATTATCTTCTCCATTTGTGCCATAAACTTTAGTGAGCATTAAATTAGCTTGTATGTTCATTTACTAGATTAACTTGTATATTTGTTTAGTAGATTAGTTAATTTCCATTTATCACATTATAATACCTAACCAGGGTTGTTACATGATGGCATTTGACTAGAGGCCTTTGAAACTTCTCTTTTGCTATTATGTAGTAAGAGATCTCTTAGTTAGGTTTAGCAGATCTATAATTGGTCATGACCTTGATATTGCTAAGTGGATTGTTAATTGATCACCTTCTTTGAGCTTAGATATTATTGAGTAGGATAACTCGTAGATCTATCTTATTTCACTTGCATACAACCAACACATCTAAAATTTAGGGTTAAACACTAAAAATTAATGAGCAAATGCAGTATACATATATGATAAACTTTTAAAAACTATGGATTGTATAAACTACCTAGAATTAATGGGTAATTTGAGTAGTACTTACAATTATTAAATCCTCAATGTTTGGAAGAAATCTGGATAAATATAAAATTGAGATTTCTAATTCAACATTTTCTCAATGTTTCGTATTTTAATTTTTAAAATAATGTCATAAATCATTGTGGAGACCTAGAATAAAAATATCACTCTCCATTGTCATATTCATTTTCATTGCTTTTTAGTAGAGAGACTTGTTAAATTTTAACGTACAAAAAATTAGACTCCACAACTACAAGTGCCCCAATATTATTGATCAATTCGAGAAAGTGATAAGCGTAGTATTTTTATGCAAGATAAGATTATAAGATTATTTTATTAGTTCATGCCATAAGCATGATATTACAACAATCATTTTCATGATTAGTTAATTTTTTTTTCTAATCAATCATAATCAATTATTTTAATTTCATATAATTCCCACTATAATTTCAAGAAAATGAATATTATACATACATACATATAATAGATTGGTTATAGACCTATTCCTTTTCTTCCCATTTTCACATATTTCAAAATTAATGAGACAAGTATAATTATTAGTCTTATTTATTGCTAAAGTACTAACATATTTAACATTCAAAATTTTATGCTTTCAATTTAAATTTTTTGGATTAAACTATTACCATGATTCAATGTCGAGATAAAAATAGGTTCATAGTTCATTCTATTTTTTTTAGATATATGTTTAATATTGATTTTTGATAAAAAGTAATAAATTGTCTTGATATTAGTAAGCCGTTCTTTTTTGAATAAAAAATAAAAAATTGTCAATGTCAATATATAATACAATTTGTTTATAAAAACAATAGAAATGATACGAAAACAAATAATAAATAAAAAAGTTAAGAGTTCATTCCTATCTATGCTCCTAATTTACTTCTCCATGCTCCAAATCCACCTCCTTTTAAAGACTAATCACTATACACCATATTAATTCAGTGTTCTATATTACAATAGAAAAAAATCTTAATCTAAATCTTAGGAAACATATATTAATATATACCTATTGACATGATTATGATTATTGAATATTTGCAATAACAATATTATAATGAACAATAATATATTATTATATGAACAAATCATTATGTGAACTTGTGTTTATGGTTCAATATTATAAAATGAATAAAATAAAAGAATTTCATTATTTTAAATGTATGTTTATTTCAAGAATCAATTTTTTATAAACAAAAAGAATTTTTGTAATTAACATACTCAAAATTTATTTTTAGAAAAATAAAAACTTAAAATAAAAAATATTAATTAATTTAAATATTAAAAATTGCATCTTAAAAATATTTCAAACAATTTAATTTTTATTTTTATATAATAATATTAATTAGTTTAAATGCTCAAAATTTCATCTTAAAAATATTCGAAACAATTTAAAAAAAAAAAATTAGAATAATATTATATAACATATGAGTAATTAATATATGAACGAGTTCAATTAAAACAAAGGAAAAGGACAAACATAAGTCTATTATCATTACATTAAATGTATCCTATTTTATATAATCAGACTCTATATAAATTTACTTACGCTTATCTGCCTGGGATGATGTTGCTAGTTGATAAAATTGAAAAACTGGCGCACACAATTTGATTAGATTAGACCATGTTTTGTAATAATCGGAGCGCCTGAGCAAGGGGAAGATCAAAAATGGGCACGCCTATTGATTCCGTATTCGAGGAAGTGGTGATCGGGCAACACTTTGAAAAGCGGGGCATCAAGCTTAGATTAATTCCCCTTATCTGGAAGTATGTATATGTAATGTAATCATCTACATCTAAATCTCAATCTAAATGGAACTGGGACTGTAATTGTTATACATACTCTCATTTGAATGCAGGTACTTGCTATTAAACGAGAATATGGAAGCATATGAGGTTCCAGGGCTATCCAAAGCGGCATACGATGTTCTGCGTACAAAGTTTAAGACCATGACATCCACTCTCAAAGCAACCGTTAAATCCGCTGACAAATCGACCACCAAACTACTCATCCAGTTGCAGGTACCTTTTTAAATATGCTGCCTTCATGTTTCAATTGTAAAATTATTCAATGGATAAGCTTCATTTTTGCTTCTCTTCCTACATTGTGGTAAGATCGTTCCAACTCTCTCTCTCTGCATCACAATTAGGAGGGCCACGGTTTCGACTTTCACCTCGAGACCGCAGTAAGATGGTTCACAATTTCACCCCCACACCGCAATAAAGCAGCCTACAGCTTCACCCCCAAACCACAATACAGTTTCACCCCCAAACCACAATAGGGTGTCCAGCAGTCTCAATGACAGATCTTACGCAGAAAAACTTCCCATCAACTGTTTTGAAGTTAAGCACTGACATTAGGTTTATAATCAGCTATTTATCTGGCACAAAGGGCTGAAACATCCACTACATTCCTCTACTGATATATTCTATGGAATCCAAGTCCATAATCCAAGAACTTACCACACAAACACTGCAAATGTAAGAAATATTATGAAATAGAAGCTTATGCTTGAAATAGAAAATAGTACACAAATTATTCTCATCCATTCAGTGAATACTTATCTGCTCTTAATAAGGTCTTTTTTTTCTCCCAACACAAGAATGCCATCCTGAAGCTATGGAAAACATATGACAAGGGGAACCACAACTTGTTGCAAGTATTACAAACTACAGACACCAGCAGCAAAGCGTTAACCTTGGACACCAAAATAAAGCATCTCTACCATACATGAAAGTAATATTTTCTGGCCACTATCATATAAAGTTCTCTTTGTTGAGCCCAACAGGGTAGCGGCAAGGGCAGGGGAGCAAGGAGGTTCATGGCGTAAGTGAAGGATCCATTCCAATGGGCATTCAAACATCTTGAAGTAACATTGGGGATATATGGGTTAAACTTACAGCAATATGTGCACACACCATGTAACCAGATTATGGACCCAAATCCACCTCCATTTTGGCTTTGAATTCTACAACTAAGGATTATCCTAAACCTAATTTGTCAACAATGCTGCGCTCAAGTTGTAAATCAAAAGTGGTTCGTGACAAAACCCTAAGTTCAAATTCCTGTAAGACATGTGATTTGAATAATATATCACATCCAACTTGGGTGCATCATGTGTCAATAGTCGAGGCTACATGCAAGTTTTGGGTGATTTTGACATAATCGATACCTCTCAGCCATGGAATCTTACATCTTCTATATAAGTCTTCAAATGGATTCTTACATAGCTATGTAAAGAAGACATTACTCTAGACAAATTCCTACTTAAGGCACCTCTTGTAGGTGTTGAATGTGCTCTTCTACTGCATGAACTCTTGGGTGCACTTTCAAGGATGATGTGATAGATGGTGGGTGGTATCCATGCAATGCCATAAATGGTGACTCTTTGGAAGAAGAATGAAAATATGTGTTATACCACCATTCTGCTAGTGGCAGCCAGTTAACCCATTCATATTGTCTATTTGATGTAAAACATCATAGATAACCCTCTAAGTGTTTGTTGACAACCTTCGTTTGCCCATTAGATTGGGGTAGATACAAAGAGTTGTGAGCCACTTGAGTACCCAAACAAGCAAAAAGGTCAATCCAAAAATTACCAGTAAATATGGGATCATGGTCGCTTACTATAATCTTTGAGAACCATGTAACTTCTGAATTGTCTCCATGAAGGCCGCTGCAACTGTGCTTGCTACGAAAGGCTGCGACAAGCCACAAAAATAGGCATATTTGGCGAGTCTATCTACCACCACCATGATGAACTTTTTTCCTTCTGAATTTGGCAAACCCATAATGAAATCCATGGAAACCTCCTATCGTTGGCTAGGAATAGATGAAGGCTGTAGAAGACCTAGTGTTTTGTTTGTCCCACCCTTGTTTTGTTGACATACCAAACATTCTGCCACAAATTTCTGTACATCATCTTCGAGCCTTTTAAAAAAAAATCTTGTTTGACCCTATGATAAGTCTTCAGGAATTCTGAGTGTTTACCAACTGGAGAAGCATATATCTCCTCTAGAACCTTATGCTTGAGGCTTGAGTTTTTGCAAAGTTATAGGCTATCCTTGTACCAAAGGACTCATCCTTCCACACAAATTTATTTCAAGTGCTTGGATCTTATTGAAGTTGTTGATGGAGATGCCACGTATTTGGATCTTGCTGCCACTCCTATCTTACCTCATCCACCTAGTCCGCTAGGAGTATTTAGATGGCACACAACAATGCCTCTGTATTTTCATCCTGTCTAGAGGATGTGCCTGTCACTACATTCTCCGCCCCCCTTGCTTGTAGATGATCTAGAAGTCTTACCCCAACATCCTAGTAACCCATTTTTGTTGCTCTTTTGACAATAGCCTTTGTTCCAAGAAATATTTTAGACAGTTGTGATCCATCTTCACTTTGAAGTCTCTTACCATCAGATATGGCTGCCATTGTTGGACCACATGAAGAATAGCTAACATGTCCTTATCGTAAATTGGCTTGAGTAAATGCTTACCTTTTCAGTTGGCGAGTAAAAAGCAATGGGCCTGCCTTCTTGCATTAGGACTGCACCCATACCATGCCTTGAGGTATCAAACTCCACAATGAAATATTTGGTCAAATTTGGAGTGGTTAGAGCTGGGGCGGTGCATATGGCTTCATTAATCTTCTCAAATGCTTTGGTTGTTGCCTCACTCCAATGGAAGGAATCATTTCTTCATAGAGTTGAGTGGTCTTACTATGCTGCCATAATTCTTGACAAACTTGTGGTAGTATCATGCAAGTATTAAGAATCCTCATAGGTTCTTGAGGGTTTTATACACTTTTTACTCCACCATGGCCTTGGATCTTCTTACGATCAACTATGACTCCTCCATGAGAGACAAAGTGACCCAAGTACTTTTCCTCCTTGACTCCAAAAGCACACATAAAAGGTTTTGCAAAAAGTTGATGTTGTTTGAGAGTTTGTAAAACATGATCAAGTTGGTGCAGTTTTCTTCCCATGTTTTGTAGATCAATATATCATCAAAGAACATCGAGACCAAATTTCTAAAAAATCGTTTAAATATGGAATTTATCAAACTTTGAAATGTAGAAGGTTCATTTGTGAGCCCAAATGGCATAACAAGAAACTCATAATGGCACTCGTGTTTGAAATGTTGTTTTGGGTTATCTTCCTCCCCGATTTTGATTTGATGATATCTTGACCTGTGATCTAGTTTGGTAAAAAAAGAAAACAATCGCATTTAAATCATTTAGCATATCATCAATTACAAGAATAGAAAACCTATCTTTGATGGTGAACTTATTCAATTCTCTTGAGTGCAGGCACATGCGCAAATTGTCATCCTTCTTATGCACCATCACAACTGGAGAAGAATATGCATTTTGACTATGATGAATAATCCTTGCTTCCAACATTCCCTGTATCACTCGCTCAATCTCACTCGTTTGCCATATATAAGCTCTGATGTTGGGTGACCAGCTCCCCGATACAAGTTAAATTGCATGGTCATGATCTCTTTTGGGTGGAATTCCTTTTGGTACATCTCTAGATACTACTGAGATTTTGCCAATGGTGAATTGAAGATCTGGGGGTGTTGATGACTGTGATTGTTGAGCTTCTAGTGAAAAATAATTGTGCCACAAATCCAACCGATTTTTTTGCAGCTTTTGCCTTTGGTGAAAACTCATCATTTGTGGATCCTTTCACAATTTGAATGTATTTACCTCAAAGTGAAAGCACATGAACAACTCCTTGAAATTCATCTCTATTGTGCCCAAAGTAGTGAGCCACTAGATTCCCGAAACTATATCTACTCCCTCAATGAGAACGACAAACATGGGCTAGTTGAAAGGTAGTCCCCCTTGGCTAGTTTGATACTGTGGCATTTCCTGAGCAACTGTCTGTACCACCATCAACAATCACGAATTGATATTTTGGAGACTGAAAGACAACACAACTCAAATGTGCGGCCAACTTGTTGTTGATGAAATTGTGAGTACTTTCTGAATCAATTAACAATGTCACTCTTTTTTTCTTTAGAAATCCCACTACCTTGAGGGTGAGGGTTCATGGGGTGTTAATTCCTGATAGTGCATGGCAAGAGATGGTTGGTTGTGGATTTTCCGATGCTTCCTTGGGTTCCTCTTCGGTCTCAAACTATTCTTCTTCTTTCTTCTTGGTTGCTTCTTCAGTGTAGATTAGTTTCTTCTCTACGCATTTATGTCCTTTACTATATTTGCCATCCCAACTAAAACACAAGCCTTTTTCCCCTTTCTCTTCAATTTGATGAGGCATTAATCTGGTTGGTTGAAGAAATAACTGTGGGGATTCTACGACTTTTTATGCTAGTGAATTCTTGTCTCCTAGTAGCCAAAACATTTACCTCTACCCCTCTTGCCCTAGTAATAGACTTAGATAAGGAAGGTGGATCAAACAAGCACACCTTGTGTTGAATGTGGTCCTTTAGTCCTCCTAGAAAGATGTCCTTCAAGTTCTTCTTAACATTCTCTACTCTCAAAGATAGGGTCTAAAATTACTGAATATAATCCTTGACCGTATCTATTTGTCATAGCTTGGTTGATTGAAGTAGTTATCCACTAGGCTGCTACTATAGTGTGATGTAAGTTCCTACACAAAACTAGACCATGTGATGATGCAACTCTTCTTTTTATTTTGATCACAAAGGCAATGATACCAAATGAATTGATCTGGTTCCAAATATAGGGTTGCTTTGCATTTTCATGGGACTTGGTGTAACTAAAAACAATGCTTCATTTGGAAAATCCAGTTGAGCCAGTCCTTGCCATCAAATTTCTGCATGTCCATTTGTGACGTAAAACGTCGCGAACCGAAATTAGAATTGGTCGTGTGGTGATTGGGAGTTCTATTAGACAGGATTGCCAAATACACCACCCCTACTGTTAGGGCACACATATTTGTGTGCTGGATACAGATATAGGTAGAATGTGGCTTGAATACTTCCCATATACCATACCTGTCCGTATTTAGATAGGGGCCCGTAATTGGGCCATATTGGATATAGTATGTAGGACATTTGTAGACATATTTGATTTAAAAGTTTTAAACAAATTAACTTAAAAACAATCCTTCAAAACACTACAAAGATAATAAAAAACCGCAGGCAACCCTCTAAAATGCATTTTAGCAACAACAATTGAGGACATGAAGGTGAATGAGTGTTGATTTGATCTTTTCCTTCAAAATTGCACATTGGCTCTGCTCAACCTGTTATGATTTCATTTGATTTGTTTCCTTTGGTCTATTCTACTTCTTTTCTTTCATTTTGTCTATTTTTTTTTGGCTTAAGCAACCTACAATTTGTTTTTGTCCATGGAATACCCATCTTCCTACCTTTCCAGAGGACTAGGAGTGTGTAATTTGCATGCATTTTATGAGGCTGTGAATGGAAGAAAAAAAAGTCATATAATGTATAATAATTTAAATATAATGTATATATTCATGTTGTATCGAAGCGTATCCATATCATGGGGTCTTCAAAATTAGTTGTATCCATACCCAATACTGTATCTGTATCTGATACCATATTTGTATCCATGCAACTTTGTTATTGAAGTTTGTAGTGTGCTGTTTTGGAAATCTATTAGAATCGTCAATGTGTTGATCCAACAAACTACTAGGGGGAGTAGAATCATTCTTCTTAGAAGTCTTCATTTGCCGAGTCGATTGTTCGAATGCCACCAATGTTTGGATGCTTCCCCAAACTTGACTTGGTTGTCATGCTTGCTTTGATCCTTGCTGTATCCTCTTTCTTAGCCATCTCATTCAATTCCTCCTTGGTAGCAATGCCAGCTGAGCTTGCTTGAAGCTTGTTATATCTCACTGCTTAGCCATAGATTTTATTTTTTCCTTGGTAGCTAAGCCAACTACGATTGATTTATGTCGTGATAGATCCACGTATGATGCTATCTTGTCTGCCAACACTTTCAGATTTTTGGCTTGCATAACCAATATGGTTGTGTTGAGTTGTTCCAATTTGGACTACAAATTGATTGCACTCTCTTCCCAAATTGAGTGTGATGCCACCTTTGATTCTGGATCTTCTTTGTTAGGAGTCTTCCCTAGTGTCATACCTTGCCCTTGCCTTTGGTAGAAGGACCCACCACGATGCCGCTTTGACTGGAGGTCAAAAATAGGGTTACTAGATACCTAAGTCAATGCAATCACCTCGCCAAGACAAATCCAATGATTGCTATATTGCACAAGGGTGCAAAATCCTGAACTTGAAAATATACCAAAAATTAGGGTTACCGAAAATCTATACCATTGT
This sequence comes from Torreya grandis, assembly GCA_037957365.1. Classification (NCBI taxonomy): domain Eukaryota; kingdom Viridiplantae; phylum Streptophyta; class Pinopsida; order Cupressales; family Taxaceae; genus Torreya; species Torreya grandis. Next base: position 649,944 of record JARHVA010002954.1, on the reverse strand, counting down.
GATCGCCTCACAAAGATGAATGTAATGAATGCTATATTGCACAAGGGAGAGAAAACTGAATCCAAACTGTTTTTAACTAGCCCGTCTACTTGGTGCAGACGAAATCCTCAAATTCCCTCTAGATCAAAAGTTATGGATTTTGATCCACAAGTGGAATCGAACAATAGAGTGCAACAAATTTCAATCTTTGAGAAATTTAGAAAAACAAAATTTGCAGGAAAAAAAATCGAAACAAAATTACCCAAAATACTGATTTTTGTTTCCCTTTGAAACCCAAATGTCCCTTAAAAACTTTGCCCAAATTGAAGTTTCAATATTACTTGTAATGAACTTACAATATTGTAAAAGTAGATTTACAACAATCGATCTTAATTCAACAAATGGCATGAATAGATTAACAACAATCACTTGCCAATAAGAGAAAAAAAGAGAAGATTTATGTAATATAAATGAATGACGAACAAAATACTGAAATATGACTAAGCCACTTCGAGAGGGCAACCCGTACAATCCTTGCAATAAGAATATAATTTGTAATATAATGATCAAATACTCAAACACCACCTCCTATATATGCTATAGTTAGGGTATGGGGACTCCATAATCCAATTAGGCTGATTACTTCTATTAATATGAAATATGGAAATTATCAAATGACCAAGTCAAAGGTAATGTATGCCACAAGCCGGCCACACATATTGCTAGACACCCAATAGGCTAAGGGCACAGCAATGATTGCATGGGAAGAAAATTTCCTTCCGAGTGTCGGTGTTATGCATTGCGTTTTGTATTGAGTACATTTGGAAACATATTTTGCAGCATCCTTGTCACGAGCATAAATTATCTCTATATCTTTATATAGATTGTCAGTTATGCAGAAAATAAATTAGCTGCACAGGAATAATCTGTTATTCAGAAATAAATTAGTTAGGCACCCTTGTGGTTAGCATAAATATCTCTACATAGCTGTGCACGCATAATCAGCTATGCAGAAAATAAATTAGCTGTGGAGGAATAATTAGTTATTCAGAAATAAATTAGTTGTGGAGGAATAATTAGTTATGCAGGAATAAATTAGTTGAGGAATAAATCGTCTATGCAGAAATAAGGCCGTTATGTAAATAAATCATTATGCAGGAATATGCTAATTACCCCAGTCAACATTTACTCAGTTATTACATCAGTTACTAATCATTTCTGCAGTCCTCAGTTATGCAGTCAATTACTCCTCAGTTATGTAGTCAACATGAGAAAAATGTCAGTTACAATAAACTGACCCTACAAGTGGCAAAGGAAATTTAAAGTCAGTTACGCTAATACCTGAGGCCTGCAAGAGTTACCTAAAAAGTTTAAGCCTCAAAGGAAAAGGTTTTTTTTAGCTGGAAAGGATATTGAGCAGGATACATGGGGATTGTTGTGGCCAAATGCAGTAACCATACTGCTCTTGGGTTGGGCCTAAATTGTCACTTATACCTTCTCAGGAAAGTTCTCCTCGTTCTATTTATGATCTAAAAATGTTTTGCAAATTACACTATTGTCCTTTTTAGTGGTCATTCTCATTTTGCTATCTTCTCTTTGCTGTCTAGATATTGTTGTTCCTTTTTAGAAATTCAGCTTTAAGTTCAATAAGAAAAAATCAGAAAGAAAATAATTTTTACATTTTCATATTTGAATTTTGCAGACTTTTTTACTGTAGCTACGTTTTTTTCCATCAGTTCAGATCTGGTCAATAAGTGGTATTAAAGCCATTTTCTTGGCTTTGTGGAGGACCAAAATAGCTTCAGTTTCAGGCATACAAGATGGGGAAATCTGGAAATCAGAAGTGGCATTCTCTATGGAGGAATCCATCAACAATTCAATGGGTGATTTAATAAAAACCATGAATCAAATGAACAATGTTATCATGACCATGGATAGGACTCGAAACTGTCTTATTCAACCCATAGAAAATGAAGAACGCTGAGACCGACATGAAGATGAAAAAGAGAATTATCATGTGCCTCGAAACCAAAGAAGAGAGGTTGGAAGGCATGATTGGTGGGAGAAACCTTTTGCAAATGATAGGCGAGGGGAGTTAATAGATACTTGCAAGGAGTACAAGAGGGAAATCACAAGGTCTTCATTCCTAAGTTTTATGATGGGTGGGAGACCCCTTTTGCAGCTTAATAGATACTTGCAAGGAGTACAAGAGGGAAATCACATAAATGAAAGGTTGATGGAGAAGATCTTTATTCCTGAGTTTTATGGGGTGAATGACAATTTAAGCCCAGAGCTTGCATTTTGAAGCTAGATTGTTTCTTCAGGGTAAATCCTATTTGAGGTTTTTAGAAAGATTAATTTGCCACTTTACACATTGAGGGAGCATCATTTGATTGGTGGAAAATGGTTAAGTGTGAAATGGAGGCAGATGAAGCTGATGGTGGCCCCTAGGGTATAACCACTTGGGAAGATTTGATAATTGCATTCTTTCGTAATTTTGAGGCCTATGCTCATGAAGACTATTTTTTGACCCTCAGAAACATGAAACAACAAGGCATAGTGGCATATTCCTCTTGAGTGTTTCATCAAGAAAGCTTGTTGGTTGATAGGATTTCCCCTCGACGAGTGTTTGCTATGTATATCGATGGATTGGTCCATTGGGGAGTATGTCAAGGCTTTGTAGCTTGGCACCTTAGAGGAAGCCATTCAACAGGTAGAAGCCTATTCAGAATTGGCGAGGAGTTGAGTTGCAATAAGTTGAGCCTCCAAACATTCCACGACAACCAAGATTGTATCTAGGATAATGAAAACCTCAAATTCTCTTTTGTTTTGAGTGCTTCCCATCAAAAGCTAGGGTCTTGGACTCTACTATGCTGATTTGCATCAAGGGGCCTTTGATACACTTGCAAAGAAACCTTGTCCACAGGACACAAATGCAAGGGTTTGAAAAGTTCCACATGATTTTGTGGATGAAGAAGAACCTCAAGCAATTGATAGTGTTCTAGAGGAATCAACACTCGTGGAGGAGCACTTTGTGGATGGAGAAGAACCTCAAGCAGTTGATAGTGTTCTAGAAGGATCAACACCCACATAGGAGTAGGTTGTGGATGAAGGACAACAAGAAATACCGATTGTCTTCCTTGCTGGCATCTTGGGAATCAACCAACGTTAGATTTTGAGGTAAAAAGCAAAGTGAAGAGTAGAATGGATGTGACCCTTATTGATTCAGAGATGCAAAGCTTGTGATTTCTGTGGCCTTAAATTTGTCCCGTACAAAATTTCAAGGTGGTGGTGGCCAATGATAATGTGTGATAAAGTGCAAAATATTGGTTGAAGGGTTGAAGTTTCAGCTGGAAAATTACAATTCAAGCTTTGATTTTAATGTTGTGGCTCTAGCTAGTGTTGATGTGGTAATGGGAGCATAATGGTTGAGAGCCTAGGGGGTATTTCACATCAACTTGGATGAGTTGAGTTAAGGCATTGGAAGCAACAACACAAAGTGAGTTACAACAATTAATTTTTAAACCTGTAGATGGCTTTCAGGATATATCTCATTGGTAACTGTTAGTGTTCTAGATTGAACCCTAGCTAAGCAGAAGATTGTTCAAGTCTTTTACTCAAATCTAGTCCAACATGGGACTGATCCTAGGCTGTGGGTTCCTAATAATGGATCAGAACTTCGGAGAAGGTCGGCTTCCTTCTGGATCTATCACCTATACTAAACCTAAATTAGCACTTGCTTGGAAAATGGAGAGAGATTTTGACAATAACTTATGAAAGCATGTAAAAAAGGGTGATGCACCAATGATTCGATCACTCAAACTCGCAAAAAACACACTATGAGACACATTCAAGACCAAAGAATATCAATCTCACATAAATATTTCAGAATAAGGCATTAATCAGTTATCAAATTAGCATGAGAGGGCAAATATCCACTTTCAAGCTAGACAACAAACTGTAAATTGCACTTATAATGACCCGTAAGAACTACTAAGCACTTCTTGAAGGTGAGAAAAAGTCAGACATAGACAAGAAACATACATTCACTTAACCACAGTGCATGCATTCATGGAACACACTTCAATCCAACTTAGAAAATGATGGAATTCAGTCTTTATTGCATCAAAAGGTGTTAGTACAAATTTCAGCAGAGTCTGGTCATACCAAAAAGAGGGATACATTTCAAGGCCTAGAAGCTTGTATTTATAGAAAAGGGAAAGGGAGAGAGAGAGTTGTGCATTGAAAGAGGCCCAACCACTTTCGATGGATTAACACCAATTCGAGGATGTTGACTCACCATCTTATCAAGAAAGAGGGTCCTCGTAAAAGAATTGAATGCTCCATTGATTTTTATCCAACCGCCAGGTGTTCATCTCGAGACTATACATCATGCTCTTGAGGACTAAATCTTTATACCTTGGAACTGGCAGAGCCATGTTGTTCTACTCTAGGTAGCTATAAATATCTGCTTGTCTAGGAAATGACCATGCCGAAGGACAAGAAGCTTCCCATTAATTACATATCTGCCCCAAAGAAATATCTGAGCACAAGTGTCATTATAGATCGAAAACCAATCATATTTATTGGTTTTCCTATAGTTATCATGTCGATGAAATGGAATTTGCCAGCTGTTCAATCTTACTTTGACAACAGTCGCCAACACTTATTCTGCTTTAGGTCCTATGAAGACCTATTTTGCTGCTACTGAGCTTCAATGGCCCCCTTCAATCCTTAAATACACGCTTTGGTTCAATCCTGGGCTGTCTTCGAACTCAACTCCTTTGTATTTACTTGTCTTGCCCAAAAAAGTGGCTTGTCAACTTCTGTCGAAAATGTCTTGGGCTTGCTTTCTGTTTATTGGCTGCCGAAAATTGACTTGGATCATTGACATATTGACCAATCTTGCTTCATTAGATCCTGCTCGTTCGGATGAACGCTGATTGTCGATCTTTTGCCAACTGAATGCGCTTGTGCCACTTGTCATGTATGCATTTGCCCTCAAGATTCGCTGACTTCTTTGACCCTACGCTTGTTGATCTTGGATGCACGATTGAATGCGTGTCGTTGATTTGCTTGGGCCCATCAATTTGTCAGTCGCTGCTCGTCGTTGAATCTTTTGTATGATCAAACGTGGATCGTTGATTTGAATATTTGAAATACAATGGCTATTCCACGAGGCTTTACTTTGACATCCACACGCCTGTATTTGACGTCTGCGCGAACGTATTTGACGTCCGTGCAACCGTCACTGGGATATTTGAATTTCAACGGCTATCTTCTGTGCTTAAAACTTGACACTTGTGCGAATGTCTCATTGACTTCTTGACCTTACGCTTGCCATTAGATCTTTGCTCAGATTGAACGCAGACCGTTGATCTTGGACCCATTTGAATACAAATGGCTATTTGTCGTGGCCTGAAATCGACATTTGCGCAACTGTCTTTACTCTGCTAGAACACAAATTCCCTGAGCCATTTCCTTCGGACTCTTGTCTGCAAGGCTTTGTTGTGGATTGTGTTTCTCGACCACTTTCTCCAAAGGAATTGTTTGTGGCTCTTTTGCATCCGACAAAATGTTCGAGGAAATTGTCGCGGGACAATTGCTTGAAATAATTAAGTATGCTTTATCTTTGCCTTGGACAATTTCTTGCAGACAAAATGCCCGATAGAATTCATGCCTCCTGGAAAATTCTCCCAGACAATTTTTTAGAAAGAATTGTACTTGGCTTTTTGCCTTCGGGATTTTTGTTTGGGCCACTTTCCTGAAAGATACCCTTCGGAACTTTTGCTTTAGACCTTTTGGCAAAGAAATACCCTTTAGAAAAATGGTTTGGGACACTTTGCTTCAGAAAATATGCTTCGGTAAAATGTATAGGACACTTTGCATGAGAAAGTACCATTCAAAATTTTTGTATCGGACACTTTGCTTGAAAAAGTACCATTCGAAAAAATTGTTCGGACCTTTCTCAAAGAATGACCCTTCGGAAAAATGGTTTGTGACACTTTGCTTGAGAAAATACCCTTTGGGATTTTTGTTTGGGACAAAATGTCTGAGACAATTCAAGTCTTCAGGACTTTTGTTTTGAACAAAATGTTTGAAACAATTCCCGACACTTGGCCAAAAAACCCGAAACAAATTCCCCGAAAGAATGAACACTTAGTCAAATAAAAGGTCCGAAAGAATTTAGCTTTAGCCCAAATGAAAGCCGAAAGAATTTTCCAGTAAAGACTTAGCCAAAAAAAGGTTTTGTACTTAGCTTCTTAAGTTGCAAGCTCTTCTGGACTTGTGCAACTTGCCCTGTTGCTGAATCTTTGGAGGCTCAAAAGACTACGAAACCCTGAAGCTTGTGCAGATTTGTTTCATGACCTTGAACTGCTTTGACCACCATGAAAATTTACTCAGGAACCTGTTATCACTCTGGAGTGCACCCTGTTTGAAGATGTGCAAAGCACACCCTCACTTCAGCTGATACAATTAGAACTTCTCTGAGCATGGGTGACTCTTTGATGAGAAGAACTTCTAGAGAGGGTTGGTTCCCTTTAGATTTTTCAATAAACTTGATTACTGTGATTTTTGTGATTTTTGGGGTGAAAAGGGAGAAGGAAACTGAAAAGGGAAATATAATTAAAAGGGGGTGATACACCTGAATTGTCAAAACCCTCTGAAGTTACTGAAGTCAATGCACACATATAATCAAATGAAATCTATAATTCTGTCCTTAAGCATTAATATTTCTGATGAAGGGTTGGAAACCAATTCAAATGACCTGCAAAAGGGTGAGAAAGGAAGAGATAGGTGAGGAAGGGACTTGCAAAAGGAGATAAATCTCACTTATACGCTGATACACAATCAGATTACGCACTATCTCTTGTCAAAAACTTAGATTCAGAATAATTTCTTTATTGATGATTGGTCCAACTTACAATTTCTTCTTTCAAACTTTAAGGCCCTTTTTCAATGGCTTGACTAAGCCAATAAATAGACTTTTCCAAAATCTGAAATGAGAGAAGCTCGTCAGATTTTTTGACTTGGCCTTTGAACTTTTCCTGAAGGGTACCTACCCTTTGGGATTTTTGAAATGATCCCTTCCGAAGGGCACATACCCTTCGGGCTTTTTGAAAGAGTCCTTTTTTTCGCCAAACTGCCATTTTGTAATTCCTTTGGACTTTTTGTAAAGTCCTTTGAAAACTCTTTTCCCTCGAACAAAAAGTCCGAGGAAATTGTCCATCTCTTAGCCCGAAACAATTTTGGGGAAGAAAAACACTTAGGAAAAATGCAACTATTGTATATTCTGAAAAACAAAACTGTAATCCTGCAGAATCCGAAAGAAAACGCTTGCCTTTCTTTTGTAAGTGAATCTAGAGGCCTGTAGCTTTATAACTGTATATGACATTTCAAAAAGGAGATATGGCCTTTGAACTTGTTGTAGGTGTCTTTAAAATTTGCATGGCTGTAGCTTGTTAATGACTTCAAAGGAGGCTCCAAAGCAAATTTGATCTTCATTCTTCCTCATATTGCTTGATGAGATTATTTGCACTGATCATATATATGGAGACCATTATTTCTCTCATATCCATGTTGCCCCTTGATCAACCCTAGTTCTCTTGAAATAAAACAAGGTGACTTGTTGCGTATAGGTCTTCAGGTATCTCTCATCCTCCTTATCTTTATCGCAACATCATGACAAAAAAAACTTAACTGTTATAACATTGCTGTAGGTGTTCACTTGACTGTGCTTGATGCCCTTGAAGATCTACAAACACCTTTATCAATGCTTATGACCCTTTGATGATGCTTTGGCTCCCTAATTCATCATGGCTGCATTTGATATTTTGACTGTCCACATATCACCTTATTCATGCCTTTAGACTATAGATCACTAGTTTGGCCATCCACATAGGGGATTTGACTGTTCTGGGAAAGCTTCAAATAGTAAGGGTAGTAATTTGGCCTTGACAGGCCAAATTACTAACAGAACCTTCTCTTTGCTCTAATCTTCGGGACACTGTACTACATTCAAACAAGTTTGCTATGTAGGCCAAAAATTGGCTAACAGTTACCACTTGATAGGAAACAAGAACATATTTTTGATCTAGATCTAGGGGCCAGATCAATCATTGTTCCTCCCTATAGGTATCCAATGTTAGTTTTGAATGAAATAGAAAGAATAGTACAAGAACTATTAGACATGGGTCACAAAGTGCCTAATAAGAGTCCCTTTGCCTCACTAGTAGTGTTAACTTGAAAGAAGGACAAATCCTTCCATATGTGCATTGACTATGAGGAATTAAAAAAGGGGACCATAAAAAATAGATTCTCTATTCCACAATTAGTTGAATTGTTGGCTGAGTTACATCAGCTGGTTATCTTTACAAAGATTAATTTGAGATCTAGGATATCACTAGATAAAGGTGAGAGAATGTGACTAGTTTAAGATAGTTTACAGAACTCATCATGGTCACCATGAGTTTTGGATGATGCCTTTTGGGCTAACCAATGCCCCAACCACATTTCAAGGTCCGATGAAACAAATCTTCAAACCCAATTTGAAGAAGTTCGTTCTTTTTTTGATGATATATTTGTTTATATCAAATCTATGATGGATCACTTGAATCACTTGAGGATGTTTTTGGATTCTTCTGAGTTCCATTGCCCTGATTTGATTATTTGTGGACATTAATATAATATACTTTTATAAGTCTTCTGTTGCTGGTAGGGTCAATGCCATCTACTACAAAGAGCTAATTTTCTTTCCCCAAGCATCTCTTAACTTGCAGGTTCAAATCTCTAAATGTATTTAGCCTCATAATTTTTTGTAAACCTTCATTTCCCCTCATGATGTATGCAATTAAAATCTTCTTATACCAACCACCTCAAGCCGATGGGGTGTTAACTGTTGTCAACCTGGAGCTGCGCCCTGAATCGAAGACGTGCATGAAATGGCCAGTCCTCTATCCGGCTGAAACAATGGGATCTTCTCACGAGGGTGGGTGCCTCAATGGTGAGAAGTATCTCCAGAGAAGGCTGGTTCCTGTATGATGTATCAATGAGGATCTTTGCTCTATGCTGCGAACTACCATGGAAAAGGGAGAATGAAACTTTAAGGGGAAATCCTACCCAAAAGGGGTGATACACCAGAAGTTTGATCCACTTAACTTGGAACTAAGTGAACGAACAAGGGAAAATGAAGACCTATGATTTCAATCAATCACTTATGCATAAATATTTCATGAAGAGGTTCGATCCAATGACCAAAACCTGAGGGAAAACGATGGAGAAAGGTCCGATACAAGACACTTTGCGGCCACCTAACATCCACTTACAGCTTCAGCAAAAGACGTAAAGAACACTGAACATGACTTGCATAAGGATAATCTAGCAACTAGGTATGAACCAAAATTTGGGAAGGGAGATAAATCTACCACTTATGCAAATTGCTGAATGAAATATACACTATGCCAACACTTGAAATTTGAAACTACAGTCCTTCTATTGATCGAAGAGGTTACATGACTCACCAATGGCAAAGTCTGGTCTAACCAAGAGAGAGATTGGATGATTTTTAATCAAGACTAAAAGCCATTTTATAGAGAATTACAAAAGGCCAAAGATTGGCATAGAAAATTTGAAGAGAAGGATTCACTTAGGTTAACTCAAGGCTGATTGGCCTTTCAATAAAATATGTTTTCTTTTGTCTTTGCATGAAGCTTCTTGCATTTGAGGAAGTGAACTTGTCTTTGTTATGAACCGCCCACATCTCTTTGCATGGAAATCCACGCCAATGTTAATTTTAGAACTCTACGTGAGCTGCTTGATGCCGAATTGGAACGTTGGAAACGCTGAGTTGGCTATTTGATAAGCTGAGTTGGACGAAGGGATCCGCTGAGTTGACTGTTTGGCAAGCTGAGTTGGTTGAAGAGATCATTCTCCCTCGCATGGAAAGCTCCTAGTGGATACGGCGTTTAACAATTAGTCAACTCTAAATTTGGAACAGTCAACTCGACATTTGAATTTGGAACTTCAGTTGACGCTAAGTTGGACCCTCGGATGCATGCGTTGATCCGGAGACGAGCAGGCCTTCAATAACCAGTCGACTGAAGCTCTGACCGGTGCTTGAAAATAGCTCCCGCTTGCATGTATTTTACCCTATTTTGGTCTGCCTGTTCGTGTCTATTTTTGGCGAGATTCTATATTCGGATGTATTAATCTATATTTCCTTGGATATTCTGTTTTCAACTCTCCATCGGATTATCTATTTTCTATCCTCTTTTGCACAGTCAACCTCCATTACTTTTGGATTTCTGGTTGTCTCGGCTTAATTCTTCAGGTCTGTCTTCGGACTTTCCTGTGGCAACCTCTGTCGGACAAATTGTCCGCACAAATTGTCCTGACTGCAGGCTTGATTTCCCTCGGCCTTTTCTTCCGTAGTATTCCTTTGGACTTTTCTCTTCCGCACTTTCCTTTACCTTCCCTTTGCTCAGGTTCCTTTTCATAGTCGGGTTTTCTCTTTCTTGGCTCACTCCGAATTTCTTCGGACAAAAAGTCCGAAAGAATTAATCCTTCTTTTGCCTTCTCTTTGCCTTTGTTGAATTCAACTTTTCCGACGCCCTTTGTATTTTGCCGTCGGCTTTTTGTCTTCGGACTTGTTTCCTCGGGCTTTTTTATGCGGGTCCTCATTGTTTGGCGGCCGAATTTCTTCAGGACTTTTTGTCCGAAGGAATTCCTTTGGACAAAAAGTCTGAAGGTTTCCTGTCCCCTTTTGCTTTTCAACCAAGTGCCTTCGAAATGCGCCCTTCGGAAATTTGCAATGGTTCTGCCGCTGAACAAGTGCCCTCCGCAAGGGCTCGTGTCTCTTGTCTGTGCCCTTCAGAAAAATTGCAGGGCACCCGGGCTTTTTGCAAAGGTTTTGAATTTGCTTCTGTACCTTCCCGAAGGGTAGGTGTCCTTCGGGATTGTTGAAAATGACCCTTCTGAAGGGTACCCTGCCCTTTGGGATTCTTGTAATGGACTCTTTCTTTCGGCCTATTACTTCTGTTTTTCTTCGGAAAAATTGCAATTGGTCTCTTGGCCGATAAAATGACCCTTAGGCAAATGAATGAACCCTTCAGCATCCTTGGAAGTTTTGACCCTTCGGGAAAGTTGTAGTCCTCCTCTCCTTATGATCCTTTGGGCTTTAAACAGGTGCCATTTCCTTCAGACCAATAGGTCGAAGCAATTGAATCTTCAGCTAGTGACCCTTCGGACAAAAGTCCGAAGGATTCAAACCCTTTAGAATTTGCCCCTTCAACTACTTGAATAAATCTGTTCTTTCCTTTGGGGAAAAATTGTCAACATTAACCATTGAGCCTGGTGAGAGCATCACAAGGATCAAGGAGCAAAATTTTGGAATTCACCCAAGTTGAATGTTTAATCAATCCTACTATGTTATTGAGTATTGCTTTTCACACTGTCTTTTTCATATCAATGATCATTACTTGTTGCAGTATATTAAATTTTGTTGTTACAAGCAGGAGCTTTACTCTTAGAATTTGTGTTATACAACAAATACCTCTCTCTCGGATTTGTCAAAATAGAGATAGGTAATAATTAATAATTATTACTCAAATAAAAAAAGGGTCTATGTACCTTATTCAAATATTTAATCATTCCTTTATCGTCATAAATGTTCTATTCATTACATCTAAATAACAAGTATAACAAAATGTCAAAATAGTTTCCTACATCTATTCCCTCCTATAGACTAGTTGCTAACTTGCTACCCTTGTTGACACAATTCAGGTATTGGGACAAGGGTCAGGTTCGGCAGTAGCATTAGTAAACGACGTCGGGCATACAGCTTTAACAAGTGAACTCACAAGCAATAAAGATGAAGATGCTTTTCCAAGGACCGTGAAGCCAAAATCCGTGATCCAATTGAAGCTGAAGTAAAGGGATAATCAAGGGTTGCTACGGAAGTTGAACCGATGCTTTTCTACATCTGCTTGTTCTCCCATTTCAATCGCTTATATGCCTTCCAAAGACTTTCTGCTTGCTCTCTTAAATGTAGATTCAAATCTCTAAATGGATATAGACCTCAGAATTTTCTTGAACCAGCCTTGAATTCCCCTCATCATCAATGCAATCAGAATTATTTTTATATCGATCAGCTCTAACCCGAGGTTGTGTTTACTACTTGAGCCCAAGCATCTCAAGGACCCAGGGGGAAAATATTAGAATTCACACAAGTCAAATGTTTACTTAGCTCTACTATGTGTTTCTCTCACATTCTTATTCATATAGAGAATCATTACCTGCTGCATTATATCAAAGTCTATTGTTATAAGTGGGTATCTTACTCTTAGAAATTGTCTTATAAATTATGCCGAGCTCTTGGATCTTTCCAAAGAAACCTACGTTAGTCTGTCCTTTTTCCTTGAATGTCAATCATTGTTGGTTGATAATCTGTTTGTTAGTTTTGCATGACTGATGATTGTATGTGGGTAACAGGAACATACAACTATTCTAAGCATAAACCAATACAAACTATTCACAGTGCATGCATGTAATATAGATAAGTACTGGATAAACATACAGAAGACACAAATACTGGAAATAGGAATGTTCTCATTATACTCATACGCAATGCACAATAACTCCAAGGATCATAAACCTCACAATTTTGTGGATAGAGCTCTTTCTATCATCAGCATAAGTTCTCATCTAGACGAGAGGACGACTAGTGTCTCTATTGGGAACAACTGATTACAAGTCATTTTGCTTAAAATTAAATTAAGGCCTATCTCCTCCAATTGTAGGTAGATTCGTAAGTCCGAGTTTACAAATGAGGTTGGTAATGAGGTTAAAACTTAGGAGTACATAATTTGAACAATATATAAAGTAAATGGATAAACAATCCCCTTGTGGGCTTTTACAAGCGGGATCCCCTACACCAAATTCGTGTCTCATTGGGTGGTGGCCTAAAAAACTACTTTAATTTTACCTTTTCACCTATTAATTAAACGCAAATTAACAAAATAACAAAAGGTCTAGATAATTTCCTAGATCTATCCCTTTAGATTAGTTGCCCTCCCTATAGACACTACTTTAATTTTACCTTTTCACCTATTAATTAAACATAAATTGACAAAATAACAAAATGTCCACATAAATTCCTAGATCTATCCCTACCATGATAATATACATAGTAATGTACATACACAGGAGATCTAAGATGTAGAATAATTAACAAAGCACAACATAATAACCATATCAATGTACACAATGAGTTAACGTGGGAAAACCTCCAAGAGTTAAAAAAACACAGGGGATGATTATTCATATATCTAAGAAACCCAATTTACCCAATACATAACCTCCTCCTCCTCACTTCTTCAATAGCCTTAACAAAACTATTTGTTCACGCATAATTCGTGATTCACAATATAATATTTCCACACACTCGTGTTATTTCACAATAGGGGTAAAAACCCTATTTATAGTGAAAAGTGAAGGGATGTGACTGTTGTAAATAACGGGTCTAACCATCCTGAATAAACATTTAATAAAACATTGGTAATTGTTAAATAAATATAATATTGTTATTTATTTACACGAAATAAATAATATATTATTATTATTTAATTAACTACTAATGTAAGATAAGGGTTAAATAATTACCACTTAGACATTAAATGCTCTAACATGGACTAAGGGGCAGATGCTGAAATAGCCTCAAAGAAAGTTATTGGGAATACAGCCGTGACAAGGGCTGCCATCGATGATGAACTCACAAGCAATAAGGATGAGAATGAATGGAATGGTTTAATCTCTCTTTCCTTGGGAGATGCACCATTTACTGTTGATGGATTAACATTTTGTTGTGTTAGCTTTGGCCACTGTATGACAATCCACAAATGTTCCCTCTTGATAATGGTGGCTTATTCTCCAGTGATAGCAAAGCAACAATATCACTTGATGATTGAGCTCCTACTTTATCAACAACTTCAAAGAATAAAGCAAATGCATGGAGGCACATAGAAAATCCTTTATGGATACAGTTAAGGAAGCTTTGAATCTTGGAGGGCAAGTATTCCATTGATGCCTTTCGATGATTCCTTCAAGTACAACACCAACCAAATAGGCTTATCTCTTGCAAGACCCTTCTGCGAGTCTACCAATCGCTGAATCTTGCAAGCATTTGAGTTATGGAGTTCACATGTGCTGCATTTTGAGATTCAAATTTCTATGACAGATCAACTTATCTTTCTGTTCATTTTGTATGCGCATCAAATAATTCCCCTGAATATACTTCAGTTTTTCTTCTGAAATAGGTTTGGTTTGCTCAATCGGTTGCCCCAGCATGGGGAACCCCATAACCTTGTGTAAATCCTTTGGTTCATATGACACAATCACCTTTATGTGCATTAACATTATTGACTTTTGCTTGCTCGGATTGTAAGTTTTCATCAAATTCATCAAATGAGCCTTATGTGGATGCTTATAAAAAGCATGCATATGAGAGCACAATTCACCTGGGCTCTCTTGGTGGACTCCTTCAATGCAGATTGCTGCTCTTGGCATGTACCACTTTATGTTCATAATCATCACTTGATTCTTTGGTGGTTTTGATCCATGTCGGGCCTATTGAGTGGCACATAGGACAATACAAACTAGCTAGTAGACAGACCTATTTGACCAACCTACAAGCTATAGTTGAACATGCAATGAAAATATAAACAGAAACAAAAGTACCATTATACATTCAATGGAAACAAGAGATAACAACAATAGCTCTTCTACTCTCCTTGAAAAGGGTAGAATACATATGATTACAATGTCGGATATGTAAAGGTTAGTTCAGGGATGAACAGTGTGGCACGAGGATGTGAATACAAGATTGAGAATGACTATATCAACAAACATGATATATGAATGCTCCAGAAAGTATTAACAAGAACTAACATGGTGACAACCTAATGGGAATCAAATTTCTTACAGTTAAAGACTACCAGATCAATTATTGTTCAATTTAATTTCCCAAATTGTTTCATGATCCAATGATTTAGTTTACCAAATTGGTTCTTGATGTGTGTTGTGAGGTGTTGGTTGGCTTACAGGTGTCATTGGGGAACATTATGCAGATCAAGCTATGTGGTACTGCAGTATAGCTGTTCCTAAGTGCAGAAATCAGAAAATTATAGTGTCATTGGTTTATTTTAAAAGGGTTTACGAAAAAATCCGAAATTGTTGCGTTTTATCTGAAAAGGGACATTACAGGTGGCCTGCACACTATAACAATGGTGGCATATTAAAATTCTCCTACTGCACACCACAACTATGGTGGCCTATTTGATTACTTGGAGGTACACCTTTTATGACCACTCTACCCTGGATAAGACAATCTGTCCCTAATGGTTATACCATTCCCCTTTTGCAGCATGATCAACCTCCAAAACATTCCTAATGATGGAAGTCCCATTACTAATGACTTGACAAGTACCACATTTTCAAGTGCTTATTACCTGTGCCTTTTCCAGTGGTGGATGTCCCTTAACTAATGACCTTACAGGTACCACTTTTTGAAGTGCTTATTACCCATGTCATTTTTAAAGACACTCTTCAGGTTCATGCCCATTGTTGAATGCCATTGGCTGCCACTGATTATAGAGAGCTACCACATTAGAACACCTTGTCACTTGAAAATTTTGTCTAATGCACTTCTTCCACATCAAAACACCATGTCACTTGAACCCTTTTTCTGATGCACCCCTTCCGCATCAAAACAACTTGACACAAACACTTCGTCTGATGCACCTTAGCCTCACTGAATCCTCCTTGGCTCCCTAACCTTGACCTGACACTATCCATCTCAGTAGATGAGATATTTGCCTCTTTTTGCTACTTGAGATAAATAAACCATTATACCAGCAAACCATTACAAGTTTGCAGGGACATGACAATATTTGTCGGGAAAATATGTTCATCAATCCCAACTGTCTATTATATAGACAACTTGATGTTTTTAATCAACTTTAGAGATCTACAATAAATTACAATCACAAAATCTTGGAAACATAGCTGTACAATCAAACACATTCTCCAACATCATCCATATTCCATGAGCACATTTTTATTTTCAGCATAAATGAAATGCATACCCTTTCATTAACTCGAGCAACAGAATATTCCTGCTCATCACCTTGCCCCATTTGTTTCTTTGATCGGCTTTCCATTACCAGTGGCATTTCATTCTTTCGATTATCTTTTATCGTGGTAAATACAACTTTGGTCTTTGTCATTGGCTCTCATGATTTGTCTGTGAAACATGAGTATCACTCTGTTTTTCTGCAGATCCCCCTCTGGAACTTGACACCTGACATTCCCGACTCTGGGTTCTGTTTTATTTCAACACCAAAATCTCATTC
Organism: Torreya grandis; assembly: GCA_037957365.1. NCBI lineage: Eukaryota > Viridiplantae > Streptophyta > Pinopsida > Cupressales > Taxaceae > Torreya > Torreya grandis. The sequence goes on along the minus strand of JARHVA010002954.1, from coordinate 633,559 downwards.
CATAATTATCAGGAGCAGTCACGCATACAATACTATCTATAGACTTACACGAGAAAATTAGCTTTTCATCTACAATCACATCTCTCCTAACCACAATTTTTCTCAACCACAAATTTGCTCATAGAGACATCTACTAATCTGTATGCTTTTGAGTGCTCAAGATACCGACGAACACATATCTGATCTCCATTCCCCACTAGAATATCTTCAACCCATTCCTTTAATTGTGCATCCTTTCAATAACCCCATCAATTATTGAGTGTGTCTGCTTCCTCCTTTTCACACCACAACAAATTGTTATTGAATGTTTTGCTCATGATCATGTGAATGAGACCTTTCCACAAAACCGTTATCTCTTTCTGTATCACTGTCACAATCATTTCTTTCGCTTTGATCATTTGAAACCTCTTCAACCTCTCCTAAGCTTGACCTCATCAATAATCTGCAACCATTTGACATCCCCCAGCCTGGTGAGCACATCCCTCAGAACCACACTATTGCTCTTCCTGTTATCCTTGTGCTTTAATGTCTGGTGCTCCTGGCGCACATCACCAGATCTTCTACCCGGAGTAGCTTTATCGGTGACAAAAAAGATTTGGATAACCACATTGCACATGGTCATTACATTTTGTCATTGGTAAGCTCCTTCAATCCACCCAAGAAGAAGTCCAAAACAACTGAAACACAACCCAAATCCATAGATGTTTCCTTGAACTCACATATTTTGACGACAGAGGCAGATCCTATATGATGTAAATCCACAATTACATTGCCCTCCTTACATAAACCTTTTTTCAATTGCGGTCTTAAGAGGAGCATCTAAAATCAATTCATTCGATCCAGATGAATCTGCACGTCCAGTTAATTGAATTTGTTGTCAATATAGGAACCACAACAGAAAGAAAAGGTACAGCAGGCCTATAGAAGACATGGGTATCCTCAGATCCACACATTTTGATGTTCCGCACAGCCCTGGAAACACCTGCGGTAGCGTCAACAGGCTCCCAAACACAACTGAGAAGCTCTCTGTTACTGACCTGTACTTTTCACTATCACCACCATGAATTATGTCAAGCAACTAGCTAGTAGAAGTGCTGCCAACATCTTTGTAACTCCAAAGTGACCTGCTAATTTGGAGTAGTGTGTCTCCCAAATGAGTCTTTTGCGAGGAGTTCTAGAGAGAGCACACAGGTATCCCAGCTTGTAAAGAACTTGGTCCTGCAAATAAGTCTTTTGTTGACCTTGAGGAAGGGCAGTGTAGGTGATTGCGAAGTCTGGATCTCCAGAGTACTGGGAAACTTACTCCACAGTGTTGTGGCCTGGAGTGTCGAGCACCGCAAAAAGATTTCTGCATGGTGTGGTCTACAGTCAATAGTATTATTTCTTCATTTCTTCGTTTCATGTCTTCATTATGGTTTAGTTAATAGATCTATATTGCCAAATGGATTTAGTAGCACTGGTTGTAATTGAATCACTTGAAAATCTGTAAAGTCTCATTTGTACTGTTTTATTGCATGCTGGGGTGAATAATATGATGAATATGAAGAAAAGCATGTGTAGACTTGTTGAATATCATTTGTTTTCCCAGATCTATGTGTTTCAATTAGTTATTGAGTGGATTTAAAATAGGGAAGGACCCCCTGAATCCTTGTGTCAAGGTGAATAGGATTATGAAGTGAGAGCGGACTTTCCCCAAGATTAGCATCTGCTCTGCAGCTGCACTCTTATGATTTTGCCTTGAACGGTTTGCTTTAGCAATTTATTTTGAGGGTTTTTTCAGGGGACAATAGGAATCTTGCGACATAGGAAACAAGTAGGGAAGACTACACAGTTTGGGACAATTCTCAGGAGTAGAGCCCTTTTACATAAAAATTAAAGAATAAAAAGATTACAATGGGCATCCTAGTTCAGTATCTATGAACCACTGGAAATCTAGGTTTTTCACTATTGTGTCATTTTCCTTGGGACAACATTTTGTAGCACAGGGTTTAAAGAAAGAAAGAAAGTTAAAAAAATAGCGAAATTTCATTATTAGTTTGAACAAGGTTAAGTCAAATCTATCTACACAGAGTGTGATAATTTTTTACGCTTTCATTGGCCTGCGAAAAATCAAAGATTGATTTTACTTCACTAAATCATCAAAGGAGCCTTAGGTTGCAGGAATCTAGTTTAAAGAGGGGCATGCATCAATCTGGAACATGCAATTGTCCTGCCTGCATGGAAGAAAAATTCCCTCAAAAGTTCAGTTTTGTGGAGTCAGCTATTAAGGTTATGGCAAAGGAAATCAGTTCTATTCATAAAAATCAAGCACAAGGGAAGTTTCTCTTGGAAGCCTTCTCCAAGATGCAGCAGAAAAATTCGAATGAGGTAGACAAGGAAGTCCCTAGTCTCTGAATCATTCCAGACGTTCAATTCTGGCAATTCATGATGAGCAACATGAGCAGTCATAAGCGGTCGGTGCTGCAGGTAACACCCCCACCAGGAAAAGAATGAAAGGCAGTTTCACTCCCCCTCACTCTAATATTCCGAAGTTTTCATTTATTAATGAACTACAGAACCCATCTTTGAGAAATCAATTTGGTCTTCTTCAGAATAATCCTATGCCTCCAGTCTCTGTTATCCAGCATTCCATTAAATCTCCCTCTCCGCCACTACCACAGCAAGGCCTTCAAATACAGTGACCACAATCCCTCAATCAAGCTTGGGGCTATGCTGCCACTAACTTCCCTCAACTGCATCTTAGAATGATCCCTCAGGACCCTTTGACCAGCCGTCTCATTCGGCAAGTGCTGAATTTGGAGCTTGCATTCTCCGATGAGCAGAGAACTCCACCACAGCCAGTTGAACCCCCTCTCATATTCCCCCTGAAGTTGAACAGATATTTCGATTCCCAGAATGGTCTGAGTTGGAAATTTATGGGCAGATGCAGACTATGAATCACTATTTCAAGTTGATATGAGAATCCTAACCAGAGAAATTCTGATAACAAAGCCTCCGATGAAGAGCAAAACCTGATTTTTTCACAACTTCTCTGAGATGGCTGCATAAAGATTTCACAAGCATATCTAAGTCTCGGTTAAAGGCAAATCATCCATTTGAGGTTGAAACAGAACATGCCACTTCATCTTCAATCTTCAAGAAGCCATAGATACCAATCACAGCCTGTTGCAAAATTCCGCTTCCCGGAATAATTGCACTATTTTCCTGCTATATTTCAAATTCTCTGCCATTGGCAATTTGCAGCAAGGAACGGATTTAATATTAAGGCAAATTGCCTAGGAATACCCAATATCATTTCCCTTTTTATTTATATGTGGGGATGATATAGACTAGTCCACCTGTTATTTGAAGTGGTAACTCCACTTATAGCCAAGGCCTTTATTAAAATGGTGTTGAAGTTAAAAGCTTCTAATATTTTATAATTTAAAAGCCACAAGCATGCATGGAGGAGAAGGCAATGAAGATATTTACCTTTATAAAAATAGAGGGAGCCCACCTTTGATTAAAGGCCCTTAATTTTTTCAAAATTTAGAAAGCCGTTGGAGTGGCGGGCAAAAAAGGTGGAGATTCTTTTATTAAAAGCTTTTAAGCTTTTCAAGAAAATAAACAGTCGAAAATATTAAAGGCTTTTGCCTTATTTTACTCTCCTCATATGAATTCACAGGAATATTTTGGTAGAAGTGAACATAGAAATGTGTGGGGATATCGCGCAGTTTTTTGCAATGAATGTTGGCTGCAAGTTCTGACATGTGGTTGCACAACCAAGGCCTACTACTCCTCTTCTTTCTTCCTCCTTTTTTGTATTAAATAGGGAGAGTCTCCCTGTAATTCGGGTCCTTGGCCTAAGTAATTTTTCTAGTTCTCTATGAGAGCTTTCAGTGTGATATTTGTAGCCGTGGCATTTGCCTATTTGCTGATTATTACTTTATTCCCAGAATTTTATCTAACTCTGCATTGTTAGAAGCACATTATTAATATTTTGTGGCTCTATTGCTGCCCTTGGTCTGACTTCATGTGGAATAGTAACCTGTTTGCAGAGTTGAATCAATTGTCTCTTGCATTTATTTAATTTGCGAATGATTGATAGTTAGTTTCAGCACTTGGTATGTGTTTTCATTCCTTTTAATGGCCCCCGGATGAAGCTATTCTAGTGCATCGCCCTTTACTTTATTTGCTGTTTTTAGCTTTTTCCTCTCCCTTTTCACCCTCCATTTGTATCAGGTCAGCGCTATAGTAGGAGGAGCCGGCCTCTCAATCCCGGAGGTTGTTTCACTGCCACATCCCATGTGGTGGACCTTCCCAACTGTTGCGCTCAGTGGCAGGCACCATATGAGGACATTTTTGACCATCAATACAGCCTAAGGAGCATCTTCCAGCACAGTGAACATGGTGACAACCCTGGCAAAATATGAGCAATATGAAGCACCTTCCAGTATGGAAAGGCCAGAGTCAATACAATAGCACAAGGCAGCTATTCCTTTTACCAGGATATTTTTCAGTTATAGAATGTTTCTTGCTATGAAGACTGAATGCTTCAGTTTATTGTCGGAAGCATCTATCATCTCTCTTTTTGGTTACTTAGGGAAATAGATTTATGTTTGGTTAGCCTCTTCAGTCTATATTGTAATGGTCTTTTTCCTTCTTTTATTACTACATACAGATGCAGCATGATGTACCAACCTCTGTGTGTGCAGAACATTGTTCTAGGCTATCAAGGATAGGTTTTGGACTGTTGTATTATGTGCCTGCAGTCTAAACTTCTGGTACAAAAAAATTCAGAACTTCTGCTTTGTAATATCCATTTCATTATAATTATATAAATGTACATGTGTTTTGCTGATAAAAGAGGTTTATTCAAATCTTGAACAAGTTATTGCCAAGCCAATTCTTTACTCTTTGGCCCGCTGAGTTGGTCCTCAGTCTGAACCATGTGCCTGTTGTATTAAGAGATGGTATGGCATACTTCAAAGCTGGAAAATCATGTTGAAATAGCCTAACCCGGTCCTGTATTCTAATAGTAATTTGGAGGTTCAAATAGAAGAGAATCAAGCATATTACATGCCCACTGATAATATGTAAATCATCTGAAAAAACTTAGTTTTGCAGTCTTGCACTTATTTCCATCAGTATACTGTATGAGTACAGGAGCTTTGAATTGCATAGAAGTCAGTGTTTGCAGACAAAGTATTAATGCCCTTAATTAACAAGCAGTTTCAGTATTACTATCAATGAATCAACAGGACAATTCAGATTGATGATGAATCACAAATGTGAAGGGCACCATTTAAGTGACTATAGTTGTACAGAAGATCTGCAGTTCCAGCAGTAATTAGAAACATGAAATACTGTTGAAAAGAGTGTTGAGTGGCATAAGTTGTTCACCATAGCTGATGCTATTTAGAGATATTTGATGCCGTTTTGCATGTCCTTACCCAACTTCCGACTATTCATTTGTAGCTATTTAGAGTCATCTGGTAGCTGACAAAAGCTTTAATGCCCTTGATTGACAACTAGTTTGATTTTGAATGAATCAATGTTATAAATTCAGATTGATGATGACTATGATTTGACATAAGACCTCTAGTTATAGAAATGAGATTTTATAAAATTGCAACTATGAGTCTAAGAGAGTGTGGAATGGCATGAGCTGTTAAGTATGAAGATATTCTTTTGATGCCATGCTGCCATGTTCTTAATCAATATTCCTAATTTGGTAGGTATTTAGAGACATTTCTAGCCGACATAAAGCATTAATGCCCTTGATTGGCAAGTAGTCCAAATATTTTTTCAACAAATCAATGGGATAAGTCAGTTGGATAATGATCATAACTAATAGGGCACCAGATAACTTACTTTTATTTAACAGAAGATCTCTAGTTCTAGCAGTAAAGAAATATAATTTGAAGAATATGGAATAACAGTAGAAGAGAGTGTGGGATGGTGTAAGTTTCTTACCATAGGTGATTCTATCTAGAGTCGTTGATCCCGAGTTGCTATGTACTTAGTGGTTTTTTTCTTTCCTTTTTCTTAATACCAGAATGGCTCATTCGTGGAAGCTGTAATCATGTGCTATGATACAAGGTTGGGAACCTATTCTGGAAGACCAAGGCCTGGAGGTCCACGGGCAACTTTGTGCGTGTCATCACAGGTAATTTGCTTCTTGTTGTCTTGAAGAGAGAGCAATGCATTAACTTATATACTCCTATTTAGTTTATATCATTGATTTAGAATGCTTTACATATTCTAGCGTTTTAAATTCAAGATTAAAAAAATCAACTGTGCATAAAGCATAGTATTGAAACTCCATGGGTACTTGCTGAGTTCAAGGTGAGGCAGTTGTGATGAGTACTCGCCGAATCTAGCTGAGTTTGCTTAAAAGATCAGAGAGCAATTAAAAATTAAAAATAAAACCATTATAAACAACTTTTTATATAATATATTTTTAAGAACATTGCCAAGCTTTGGCTCAGGTTTTTCACCGAGTCTGAGTCTCAAAAATATGGCATAAAGAATACCAAAAGTTCTAGCTTGAAATGTTCTTTGGATTGAAAATGATACTCTGTTATGGTTGCAATGTTAGGTAGGGTGCAAAATGGGTTGCACATTTTGTGCGACTGGAAGTATGGGATTCAAGAGCAACCTTTCAGCAGGGGAAATAGTGGAGCAGCTAGTCCACGCATCTCGGATATCACAGATCCGCAATGTTGTATTTATGGTAAGGTGGTCTTCTAGTTTATGATTGGCTATTGAATGGTAAAGCATGCATGAGTTTTGTGCAGTGTTACTTTTTCTGTTAATGTTAAAAGTATTATATCATATTAAAAAAATTGATGCATTCTGTAATTACATTTTGGAGCCTTATCGACCTGATTGGTTGGGGCTGAAACCGTGAGGTCATATCTACTGAGAACACTTTTGTACTGAAATACAAACAAGGAAACCACCATATAAAGTAGGGCCAGCACAGAGAACCATGGCTAACACTATGACAAAAATGCTTCAAAACAAAAAACCCCAGAGCATATGGGTGAATGGAGTCATGTATGCAGGCTGCAAATTCCTTGATCTACTTGAGCTCAGTATGCACATATTCCATGCACAATTCGTGCTGCGCTGCCAGTTCCTCAATGGCTGAACCCATTTTTTCTGGAACATTCCATCTTCAATGCTGGGGCATATTTTGTCTTGGATTTCTGCCTGGGCATGGACAATGCCAATGGACGCCCTGCCAGCAATTCCACCTGTGATATCGTTTATGGCACTATTCAGCCTCCATGCCATCTTACCATTAATGGTACTAGTGGCAAATTTAACTCTGCTGGCCATGTTCCCTAAAACATCCTACAGCATGTTTACCAAAGCTCCCCACAATCGTGTCTTCTAGGTTTGTCAATTCCTCCTCAATATTTCTATCATTGTTATTCTTGATAAAATGATGGCAACTTGGATATGTTCTGTGACATTCTTGCAGAAGCTTTGGTTACATTCATGTCTGTAAGCATTACCCTCCTCCAAGTCCATATCCTTTGGTTCATAATTTACCACATACATCACCGGGTGGGCAGGTGTGTGACCAACAAAATCAAAGTGAGCTGCCATGGTTGAAGCTTCGGAGGAGTAACAAAAATTGAAATGTTGGAGGAATTGAGAGAAAGTGGGAATGAAATCTTACATTTATAGATTTCCTGTCCTGCTCATGGTTACAGAGTAGCTTTGCAATCCGAGTCACATCCTTGAGGGCATCAAAGTGTCCCTTCAAGCTCGTCTGATGATGGCATTGTGATAATTTATATGCTTTTCCCTTGCTCTGCATCCCGTGTTAATCGTGATATAATTATCATACAAGGCTTGTTTAGGTGACAAAATTAAAGATGGGGGCTTAAAGACTGCTCCTTGCCACCTGTCCTTAGGCCCCACATCATGCCATATTAATTTTAACGTGGCTTGTTGTGTCACATCAGGCATAGGCTTAGCCTTGCCTCTCCATGTGACCACGTGCTGATTGCTGCTGCCTACCATTCTCCTACATTTGGTTGTGCTTTTGAAGCTCAGGCTACCATCTGTCAGGATCTGGATGTCTAGAGGATTCACCCTGTTTCTATAATTCTGTAACTCAATATGGAGGATGTTGTACAGGAGGGCTTCATTTTTCCTTTATCTGCAAACTTCTTATACCCTCCCATCTTCCCACAAGAAGCTATTCATCTGTCTTCTTTCCATTATCCTTGATATCTTTTTCAATTTGGGCGCCAAGCTGTGAGCAGTGTGATTCTTTTGCACTCTCACTTTCCACTTATTGGATTTACTTTCTTGCTTGAATATGGATGCTAAGATTGGAGGCATTATCTGCTCCTCTATTTATTACCTCCAAATCATGATTATTACTGACCTGTATACCACTGTTAATGAGCTAAATTGTTTCATATAACAGCTGTTTTAGATGCTTTAGATGCCAGTATAGAAGTGAGATGTTCTTAATGGCTCCAACCAAGCAACCAAAACAAGAGCCTTTGTGTAATGTCAAAATTCTATATTGAACAACCAAGCAACAAAACAAGAGCCTTTGTGTAATGTCCTTAAATCGCAGACAATTATCAAGGAAGTTAGATCGCTGCATTTACATAAGGAAATCGCTGTCAAGGAGAAGCGCTGCCATTTACATAAGGAAATCGCTGTCAAGGAGAAGTGCTGACATTTCAATTGGCAAATCGCCCATTGAGGGAGTGCTGCCATTTAATATCCTTAATCATTCAAGTGGAGCGCCCATGTAAACAGCAGCAGTTAGTATAGTATTAATTAATTAATTAGTCATTAAACATTCATTAAGCGTTAAGCAAATGGGGCCACCCTTGGGAAAAGACATTTGGAAGAGACACATCTTTTGATGGAAGATTATGAAGTATTAATAGTCATTCCTTGGTATGGAAGGAAGGCATTCAATTATGCATTTAAATAAATAAACCATGTACAAGCTTTATGCTTACAACCACTTTTAAGGACGAAATCCCCTAATTGTGTAATTTATTGCAAGGATAGAAACCCTTGTAATCGGAACCCAAGGACGAAACCCCTTATGGTGTAACTTTGTAATATTCAAAATCTATATTTAGAAATAAACAATTAATCTAATTGGACTTTATTATTATTTAAATTATTATTTTATAAAATATTATTTATAGGAATTTCGAAAAATCCAAATTAATGTAAATTATTCTGATTTGGAATAGTACAGTGGTATCAGAGCTGTTTTTCTTGCCAACCTGTGAACCATGGGGTCACTAGATAAGGGAATTATGGACAGTTTTGCGTCGTACAACGTCCTTTCAACAAAGATTCGAAAAGAAATCTCTTTTTTCAGACTTTTTGGAGTTGAAAGAGTCATGGAATGGAAACAAACACTATGAGGAAGACGAGTTTGTGAATTATAGTTATGGCAGATCGGTATATGAAGAGAAATTCAATCTTCAAGAGGTCGTAGAAGAAAGGAATACAAACAAATCAATAGTGAATATACCTCCTACTGGGAATGGCAGTTAGGAAGAAGAAACAAATAATAAGATGAAAGATGATGGTTCTAGTAGTAGGGGTAGTGGTGATGCGGAGGAAGAAACAGGGACTAAGATGAAAGATGATGGTTCTAGTAATAGTAGTGGTGGTCACGAGGAAGCAGAAACCGATTATATGGTGAAAGGTGAAGGTTCCCTAGCAGTAGCAATGATAACATGGAAGCATAAATTATTAAAATGGAAGAGGATGAAATAGAATCTGCATCAAAAACAAATTATTTATTTTGCTCAGATGATGAAGAGTATCACAATACATCCGCTGATAACCCTCTTCCCATACCCGATTATCTTGTCATTTCACGCCAACCCAACAATGCAAGTGGGTGGTCTTTGTATGATAGGGGTGTTCGTCCAAATAGATTTCATTATGCTAGCACTAGCTTTGGAAGTGATTATATGTTTCATTTCCCAAAATAATTTGTTGCTACAATAGAGATTGGTAACTACAACAGAGCCCCAGATGGGAATGTATATTATGCTGATAGGTGCTTGAGGAGTTTAAGACGTGGTATAGTACTTCTAGGAAGAGGAGAATCCGTAGGAGCAGATCTCAATCAAGGCATTGGGACATTTATTGAAAAAAGAGATGATAAAGACATGGCATCATTCAGTGATATGCTCGGTTGCAGAGGAAATAGTAACATAAATCTGGATAATATTCATTATGTAACCCTTAGAAACAGCCTAAACAAGATCTTACAAACTGCCTACAATAACTCTGATGCATGGGAGATGGGTGTCCACATGAGAGCAAACACTGTTTATATAATTGACTTGCTAGCTGAAAGGCCAAGAAGTGTAAGTCAAATGGACAACAAAAGAAATTATTGGGACTATTATTTTAAGCACCTTGCCACAAAAGATCCAAATGATGGTGGGAATGACCATACAATAGATGCAAATGTTGAGAATTGTGCATTAATCAGAACAAAACTGGGTGTTCATATGATTATCATGGCTGCTCAAATGGATTCCTATGATAAAAATAGAACGGATGGCAGAAAATATTATGTTTATATGAAAACTAGCCGTGATTTATCTGATAGAGTAGCGGTAGAGCGGTTTGAAAAGAGTAATCTATTGAAGTATTGGATTCAATCATTTGTAAGTAGAGTTCCTTGCATTGTGGTTGGATTTTTGAGTGACGAAGGTAGGCTGCGTAGAACTCAAACTTTTGGGCATGAGGAGATAAGGCAAAGTGTGAAGCCTAAAAATTATTGGCAGGGTGGTGTTTGCATGAATTTTATTGACGAATTATCGTGTTGGCTATATGGTAGTGTTAGAGATTATCATGATTATGTTCTTAGGTTTCTGCCACCAGGGAATCGTATAGAGCTTATGCAGTCAGATTCATGCCCTCATGTTATAACAAGCCATTTTGAAAATGTAATAAGTGCTTGTCTAAGTCTTGATTGTGGTAGGGGCAGTCCTAACAACAATAACACAAAAGTTTTATACAAGCTTACAGATATTCAGTTAGGGTCTGTACCAATAACTCTGACCAGGAATATGCAGGGTCAGCTTAATGTGGTACACGAGGGAGATGAGCTAAGGTATGTTGGGTCAGAATATCCTTGCAAGGAGAGATTTTGGGATGAAGTTCACACAATTACATATCGAAGGGCAGATGCACCAACCAAAAGAAATTTGGTAGAATTCCATAAAATGTGTTCTACAGTTGTGCTTATTAAGAATGTGTCTTTTATTGACAATATTTTGCAGAGAAATATTCCTTGTGGTTTTGAAAAGTCAAATAGCACATGATATTTTGTTGGTACTACGAGTTATAGAAAGGCTTTACAGTTTATCTCCTTGTTTGAGATCTCAGAGCTTATCCGATGCATTTGCAGAAGGAAAATTGCAAAGCCTAGATGAATTGAAAATTGACAGTCCTCTTGTTCCTCACGAAGATTTTTTGAGTGGCAAATTGACACCGAAGTTAGCACGTCAACTGCAAGATGCAACAATTTTATGTAGTATTGGTCTGCCACCTTGGTGTCACCAGCTGATTAAAGTCTGTCCATTTTTGTTTCCTTTCGAGATATGGAGGCAATATTTTTATTTTACTGCATTAGGAATACATCGTGCATTACATTGTTTGCAGCAGCAACAGATTGCTCAGAACCCAAATACGACAAACAATCGAGGACGTCATGTTGGTAGACTACAACGACAAAAGGTTCATATCTCATGGAAACATATATTGGAGTCAGCTGCAAAAGTGATGGAGTTGTGCTATGGCCAAAAGATTGTTCTTGAAGTTGAATACTATAATGAGGTTGGCACTGGTCTAGGTCCAACTCTTGAGTTCTACACACTTATCAATCATGAATTGCAAAGGACTACATTTGGCATGTGGAGAACAAATTTGTCGTCCACTGGAACTAGGGATACTATTCAAAATGGAGAGTTTGTTCAAACATCTCATGGATTATTTCCTTGTTCGTACCCACCTCATACAAAATCTTCTAGTGGAAGCAAATATTTGAAGGTGATAGAGAATTTTTATCTTCTTGGACGTCTAATGATTAAATCTCTTCAAGATGGCCGACTTCTGGACTTGCCTGTTTCAATGGCTTTTTATAAACTTGTTCTTGGGAAGGAGCGTGATTTATATGATATTAAATGCTTTGATCCTGAACTTGGAACAATACTGCAAGAAATGGAAGCTCTTGTCTGTCGAAGTAAATTCTTGGAATCTATTCCAAGTAATAAGAGAGAGGAAATATTTCATCATGTTTACATTACCGTGGAGCACAAATTGAAGACCTTTGCATTGATTTCACTCTTCCTAGTTTCTCTGACTATTCCCTTAAACCAAGAGGGAACAACATCTTGGTTAGCATGGATAACCTCGATGAATATGTTTCATTAGCTGTGGATGCAACTATTAAGATAGGAATCATGCGGCAAATTGAGTCCTTTCAAACAGGATTTAATCAAGTGCTTCCTATTTCACCTTTGCAAGTGTTCACAGAAAATGAGATGGATACTCTCTTATGTGGTGTGCGTGATTTATGGGTGGCTGAAATGATTACCGATCACATCAAATTTGCTCATGGTTATATGGCCCAAAGTACTCCTGTCATCTACCTTTCGATTGATATAAGTTATTCATATTTTTATTGTGACTATTCGCTATTGAATAAAAATGAGAAAACTACAGATTACAGAGTGTTGGTTATTTGCAAGATCTTCTCATGGAAAAAGTATACAAAACCTCTTGACATTTTGATCATTCCCACTACGACTGTTGTTGTCTTACGGTATTTGATCACATTTGTGAGATGGCCAATAATCGATACAACATTGAAAAGTGCATTAATTCTTAAACTCCTCAATTTACTATTGCTTGAGGACAAACAATTAGGGGAAGGGAGGTCTATAATGCCCCTAAATCGTAGTCAGTTATCAAAGAAGTTAGATCGCTGCATTTACATAAGGAAATCGCTGTCAAGGAGAAGCGCTGCCATTTACATAAGGAAATCACTGTCAAGGACCTGCCATTTCAATTGGCAAATTGCCCATGGAGGGAGCGCTGCCATTTAATATCCTTAATCATTCAAGTGGAGCGCCCATGTAAAAGCAGCAGTTAGTATAGTATTAATTAATTAATTAGTCATTAAACATTCATTAAGCTTTAAGCAAATGGACGCCACCCTTAGGAAAAGACATTTGGAAGAGACATGTCTTTCGAGGGAAGATTATGAAGTATTAATAGTCATTTGTTGGTATGGAAGGAAGACATTCAATTATGCATTTAAATATATAACCTCTGTACAAGCATTATGCTTACAACCACTTTCAAGGACGAAATCCCTTAATCGTGTAATTGATTGCAAGGACGGAAACCTTTGTAATTGAACCCAAGGACGAAACCCCTTGTGGTGTGACTTTGTAATATTCGAAATCTATATTTGGAAATAAACAATTAATCTAATTGGACTTTATTATTATTTAAATTATTATTTTATAAAATATTATTTAAAGGAATTCCGAAAAATCCAAATTAATGTAAAATATTCCGATTTGGAATATTACACTTTGGAAGGCCATCTTCCTTCCAAACGCTCTTCTAGAATTGGGTTTGGTCCTCCTTTGTTGCTTGGTTAATTAGATATCCATATCTTTCTTTGACTGAGTACTCATGTAACTTGTATTGGCCCCATAGAAGTTGGTCCTGACCAACACCATTAGGAGGCCTGACCCCCTGCATCAGCTCTTTGATGTTGATCAAGTCCAACTTCAGTCCTCTGGGATATGAGTTTCTTTCCACTCAAGTATTCCTTCTCTATTGATGGTTGAAAATGGGTTTGTCAAAATTCTGTTTCGAACAACCAAGCAACAAAACAAGAGCCTTTGGAAGGTCATCTTCCTTCCAAATGCTCTTCTAGAATTGTGCTTGGTCCTTCTCAGGTGCTTGGTTAATTAGATGTCTATATCCTGCTTTGACTGAGTGCTCACCTGACTTGGATTGGCCCATGGAAGCTGGTCCTGACAAACACCATTAGGAGGCCTAAGCCTTTACACCAGCTCTTTGATATAGATCGAGTCCAACTTGAGTCATCTAGAAAACGAGTATCTTTCCACTCAAAAATTTCTTCTCTATTGATGGCATAATCGCTGATTTGATCTCTGTGTTGTTGCAGCAAAGTCTTAAGCCTCTCCCATCTAGCTTCATTCAAAGTGAAGCTTGGTTGGAGTCATGGGTCATTCCAGCATTTTCCCTTGTTTTCTTGTTTAACGTTCCATTGAATGGCCTTCAGAATCGTATTGCTGCAAGAGGAAAATAAGTTCCTAAGGACTCAGCCAATTGGATTATGGCTTATGGTGAGGATTCTATAATTTTCCATGGAATCCAAATATTTGTGTATGAACACTTGGTTTTGTACCATAATCTTTGCCTTTCTTCGAGAGATCTCCATATGAACTTTAGCCCCAGAGGCCTTTTTAGTTTTGCCCAAGTGTCTGACCCAAGCCCTTCCTTCTTGTTTGGGGATATAAATCTTTTTCTAGGATAAAACTGTATTTTGGTCTTTTACTCAATCCCATGCCGTGAGAATTTCCACTGAATGCTTTCTGGTGTCTTCCTGACAAATGCTGGAAGTTTGAGAATGGAAAATAGATGTGCTGGGAGGGCTTGCAGTTATGCAGTTAGGAGCTGTAACTTTGCAACTGATGTGAACCAGTGGTCCTTCCAACCTTTTAGCCTCTTTCGGAATTTATCAATTCAGCCCTCCGAAAGATGCTTGGTTATTCGTCCTTGGAAGAGAGCATCTCATCAACTTATTTTATCTTTTTCTTATTCGTTTAGCTCTGTTGGAAAGAGTTGTTAATAGAAGGGGTAGAAAGTTTTAATGGTAAAGAGAGCCCTCTATGGATCTACTTGTGAACTAGATGAATTTATTTTTTTATGGTGCAATGGCTGAGTAATTTTTTCTAATAGGAACCAATAAACCTACATATATCTAGATGTGTGTGTGTGTGCATGTGCGTGCTCAGGCATGCATGCGTGTGCAGGCATGCACGCGTTTGCGTGCACATGTCACTGTGCATGCATGAGTGTGTGGGCACGTGCAAACTTGGAATACCCAGCCCAAATCATGGCCATCCGACCATTGGAAGCCTTGCACACTGGCTTGGAGGTGGATATATCTTGTTGGTGTTGTTTTACACTAGTAATTTTTGAATAAAATGGCATCAATATAGAAGTGATTGGTTGTATATTGAAGATTTTTGTGTGTATAGGTTTTGGGGAAAGGAAATAAAGGACGTGGGAAGATCATTGAGTGCCCATGAGAGCCTTGACACACTCCCAAACCAACTTAAGCATTTACAAGTCGGTTGCATTGTTCCCCTTTTTATTATTTGTATGGTTCTATTGGAAAGAGTTGTTAATAGAAGGGGTGGAAAGTTTTAATATTAAAGGGAGCCCTCTAAGGATCTTTTTGTGGACTAAATGAATCTGTTTTTAATGGCTGAGTAAACTATTTTTTAGTAAGAACCCATAAACCTACATATATTTGTTTGTATGTGCAAGCGTGCGTGCATGTGCGTGAGCATGTGTGCATGAGCGTGGGTGTGTGCATGTTCATGTTTGTGTGCGCGTGCATGTGCAAGTGCGTGTGTTTGCATTTGCATGCTCGTGTTCGTGCGTGTGTGCACGTGTGGATGTGGGCATGTGTGTGTGCCTGCATGTGTGCACGTGTGTGTCTGTGCATGCAATTGGGTGTGCATAGGTGTGTGCAATCGGTTGTGTTTGTGGGTGGGTGTGGGTTTGGGGGGGGGGGTTGGATGTGCCTCTTTGTGTGTTTTAATGGAGATATCACAAGTCATTTTCCTTTCAAATGATAAGTTGTGACTCTACATAGCAGCCCTATATAATTAATTATGCTTAATTAGGTAGATGACATGCCTTCTTGTGTTGGAATGGCTCCAACTTCAAAGCACACATATGATATGAGAGACTATAAGATTTTGATAACTTTCTAGAATAGCGAAGCATAGAATTAGGATCGATCTATCCTAAACCCATCTTAATTGGTATATAATACTGTTGACTTGAGTATGATTGATTTGGGATCCACATATCTTTCCTGTAATCTTGATTATAATGCCTTTAAATTTAATGTCAGAGTTGAATACTCTCTTGATGGTGAGGGTGTCGATAAGGCTCAACTTTAGGTTTAGTTTGTACCTTTTGATCTATAGTTTCAACTTATTTAATATTAATGGTCTTTGTCACATTTTGCAGAGTATTGATAGTTAACAATTTGCTTCAGTTTGAATTGCTTGGTTTATGTTGAATTTTGTGTATTCAATAGTAGTCTCTTCATCGATAACCAAGGTTTTCTTTGACTAACATACCTTATGTACTTCTTCAAGGCCTTTTATTGAAGCAAGAAGAACCTTATTATGATTATGTAAGCAGATAAACTTTGTGATTTTTGCGGATATTGTGTTATTAATGTTTTTCAAGTTCTTAAGTTGTGACAGTGATCTTTGATTTTGATCTTTTAGTTTTTGCATCTCAGCTTTTTGATTTTTCAGTTCTGTCTTCAATGACTCAATTTCATTGTTTCTATACTTTGGTATATGTTCATTCATTGAATTTTTTTGATGCATTAACTTTTTAAAATGATTTATTTTAGCTGGTTCAAACTTTTTCAGAAAATCATTAAGAAAACCTTTCCAGGTCATGGTAAAACCTTCAGTTTTCTCATGCCACCAATTATATTGTTTACATGCATTTCGTCTTTAATACAATGCTGCAATTTTGATCATCTCATCATCTTTTTTAATAGCAATCTGAGCTTAAAATATGTTTACATTTAGTTTGCCCAGTCAACTACGTCATTTAACTTTTAACTATTCAAATTTGGCACATAAAATTTAGTGCAGGTTTGGTAAACATAAGGGCCTTTCACATTACCAATCTGCAAGGTCTTGGTTGTCTTATTTCGATACTTGTTTCTGATGGTAACCATGATAGTGCACTTATGCTGGTTAACAATTCTATTGATTTTTTAATGAAGGTTTAATTTTGTTTTATTTTTTCTTCAACTACCTCGTTTCCCCTACCTGTGCCTTCTTTTCAATTGCACTACAATATTTAATTGTATTTTAAATTTCTTAAATATCTAATGTTTTGTTTTCAAATTGACTTCCTCGTCTCTATTTATTTTTGAACTTTATAATTTTAAGGCCTTTTGACTTCTAGCAAGCTTTGAAATTTTCGAAACTACATCTAATTTATTTTATTTTATTTTTTTAGAATAAAGTTTATTACAACCTTAGTTTTTTAATGAATTCTTTTGAGGTTTACTTTTATATTTGTACTTATGTTTAAACCTTAACATATTTTTTTGTTTTGAAAAAACAAATGTCACAGCTATTATTAATCAATTCGTTTGAGGTTTACTTTTATATTTGTACTTATATTTAAACCTTAACATATTTTTTTGTTTTGAAACAACAAATGTCACAGCTATTAGGCAATGGGACACTAGTGGGCAGCAGAACAGCAGAGGTGGGAGGGGGAGGTAAGAGTAGTTGCAAAAGAATCGATAATGGTGCATTAGAAGTAAGGGATGACCAAAACTTGGATGAAAGGATGCTGGGGTATGAAGATAGAAAGATGCAAGAAGGTTAAGGCAAGGGCCTTCATGCAGAGCATGGGAAGAGGAGAATGGAGTGTCAAGAAAGAAAAATGATGGGGCAAAAAATGGTTGCAAAGTAAAAAGAAAATGAAATCTGTAGAGGAATAAGGGAAATGGAAGACAAGGGTGCGGAAGTTCTTGGAGGGAGGAAAACACAACAAAGGATTTTAGTAGATTAAATGAAAACCAAAAAAGGGCAAAGGATTATGTAAGATACAGAACAACGAAAAGGGAGAAACTTGAGCCACATGAAGGAAAGAGGGTCAAAATAAAATGGAGAGGGACTACAAAACATGGGAAGGTGTGGAAGAAATCAAGTAGAGGAAAGGAGGGTGGTGTTAGATTTGGTGATAAGGGGTTTTGGAGTGACGGAATGAAGGGGTTTAAAGAATGTCTGGGAAGGGATGAAGACGGAAAATGAACAAGGGTAAGGAAAATGAGCATAGGTTGGCATGAGATGATGGTTTTAGATTTTTTTCTAACCGTCTTGACTTTTTAGGTTGGGACATGGCTATTTTCATGGAATTTCTCTCTATGCATAAAAAGGAAAATGGGTATAACCATCACACTTGATGTGTGGGCAAAAGAGAGTAGAATGGGGGAAGGAGGTGAGTGGAATGAATGGACGAGAAATAGAATATAATGGTAGCGTATGCTATATATTTTAAATTTTCTGACAAAATATTTAATTTCTGAAATTCTAGCCACTGGTTGAGATTTTTTTTTAAATTTTTTTGTAAAAGAAAAATATACTAAATTGGATTAACTTCAATTTGGGCTTTGTTTTTTTTGTTTTTTTAAATAAGTTTAGAAATATTTTCGGTCATGAACCATTTGAATAGGCGACTTTGAAAATAATTTGGTCACAAATTAAAAATCTAACCAAACCATAGGTCTGAGGTCCAAGCGCAAAAGAGTCCTTGCTGGATTTGGTAGCACTTGTTATGTACCTGGTAGGTACATGGATAATAAATATGTAGACTATTACACAATAAATTCAAGAGACATGTCTTCCATGTCTGGAGACACCAGGTCAAGTCTTCAGACATCTTTCTCTCGACAGACGTGTCCCTTAAAAAATGAACAAAATAGAAAATAAAATTAAACAATCATGTGGCCTTGACCACTAGCACTAAACCCTAAATTGCTAACTTGAACCCCCTCAGCCATCCTCACAACACTATCAAAACAAAAAGAAACCAATTAAATTCATTTTGATGGGATTTTGAAAAAAAAAAAAAGAAAGGATTTTTGATGGCAAAGGAGAAAAATGGATTTTAATAACAATTATGAGGGATTTCAATGCAGTAGAAGAGAACATTGAAATATATTGATTTCAAAAAGGGAAAATTTCAATTTGGCAGCAGTTTAAGAAATCTAGACAAAAGAAAAATTAAAAACTCTGAGGTATTTTGATGTCTGCAAAAGTCTGATGTTTTTTTAGGAAAAAAAAGATTTCAAAGGGCTTACCTCACTTTGAGTTTCAGTTTAAGGCTTTCAATTTGTGCAGGTAACTTTAGGGCTCTTTTACTCTTTAACGTGCTTTATTAAATTATTTGCTTGTTATGCTATTGTTTTTTTTTTTTAATGTTTTAAAGTTTTTATTATGGTTTGTCTTTAAAATGTTTGTTAATTTTTTTAGATTTTAGATTTTTTTAAGGTTAAAAAGTAAAAAACATTGATTAAAATTATAAATATTTTTTTATTAGATAGGGTTAAAAAATGGGTTTTGAAGGGTCCAGTAGCCTAGACGAGACAGATAGAAAGATAAGCCCAAACAAAAACAGACTAGGAACAAACATCCCCCAAGAAGTTGGCAAACTTCCAGCAATAACCTTTAATTAAATTTTGATATTTAATTCTAAATTCATAATAGTAATTTTGTCAATACCATGGTAACTTATAAAGACGCACCTAAACATGTGCTTTAGTAGGGACATCCTATGTGAAGTCATGCAATAACATCCATCTTTTCTTATAAAGCCCTGAACAACCATTTTTTTTCCTTTTTCCCTTGAAAAATTCGTAACTTCATATTAAAAATAGGAAATTACAATTTGTAGATGCTAGAAGCATTCCAAAAGGAAAATAGAGCAAGAAAGGATGGAGGATCACCCCAATAAAAAAAAAAGCACAAAGGGAAGAGACCAAAGAAGCCCAAGATCCAATAAAGGGGAGCGAGCCCACCAAAAAGCAAAGAGAACAATTAGGCAAGAGGGCCTCGAGCCACTTGAGAAGATACAAAGCAACCAACCCAGAAGGAGGCAAAGAAAGAAAATGAAAATGAGAGGAAGAAATATTAGCCCTTCAACATTGAGAGGAGTGTTTCCTGAATACAAATATGTTCTCTGAATTCGGATATGATCCAGAGGTTAAGATCCGATAGCAATCCCTCCTTGGAAAGAGAATCAGCCTCCGAGTTGAGCTCCCTAAAAATATGAGAAAAAGAGATGGAGTCGAAGGAGCATGACAAGGAGTTAGTCAAAGTGAGAAGGGGCTGTAAAAACAAGTTGTGTATCTTTGAAACACCCTTTTTCTAGTTGATAAAAATCTGTGAGTCCCCAAAGTTTTGGAGCTTTCGCATTCTTCTAGCGAGAGTAAGCCTGAGGAGAATCTTTAGAGCCATCAACACTGCAAAGTTGTTAGTACCTTGACCCAGGCCAACTTTGAAACAAATGAAGTGCTTGGAGTTGAAGAAAAGAATTCCACTAGCACCACAAATGAATGGGGTGCCCTGACTAGCACCATCAAAGAACACCCAAGAAGTAGTATGATTGATGATAGGAGAAACCAACATCCATTGTCATGGAGTTTTTGGGTTGATTTTGAAGTGCCCGAAAATAACTTGGACTTGGGAAATGCTTTGAAAGGTAGGGATAGTTTTGCCTTGGAAGATAACAAGCCAAATACACCAGGATACAATAAGCGGCAAAGCTTTTGAGTGTTTTAGCTTGAGCCTCTGAAACTAGTTGGCAAGACACTCAGCGATAGAGTTAACCTGCAAGCAGACTCAAACCCCTATGGAAGACTCCAGCTCAAACCAAATCTGTTTGGCATATGGGCAAGTGACAAGGAGATGATACATAGTTCCAAGTTCTGGAAACAAAGATTACATCATCTAGGTCCTTGCCAACTTCTTTTTTGGAAAACTTCCCAGGTAAGGGCTTTGTTGTTCAAATCCAGCCACATAAATAGTTTAGTTTTGTGGGGATCTTTGATTCTCCAAATTTTCTACTGCCACCAAAGTCACTCGACAGGAACTTCGTTGAGAAAGGTAGACCGATAGCCTAACTTCACACTATAATCCCCTGTGATAGGATTCTTGGACCAAATGAAAACATCATCCTCATTTCGAAGACAATTGTGACTCCAATGCAGAGTAGTAATGTAAGAATCCCATCGACAATAGCCTCCCCAGCCAGACCCAACATAGGAGCACTTTTCCAACCCTGGGGCAACCTATGCGAGAAAGGAAATGCCTAGGTCAAACAAAGAATCGATAAATTCGATAGGCAATTTGTAGTCAACACCACAGTTGACCCAAGGATCAATCCCAATTCTAATTTTGGTCCCTGATCCCACCTTCTAGATGAGCCAATTACCAATAATTAGATAGGATTGCATGAATGCTTCCACATGTTCGAAGCGTTTTGTCAGGGTTTAACAAGACTTCTGATCCATTCTTCAACGCCAAGTGGTCAATGTATTTATGGATGATGTTTTGGCTCCAAAGACCCTCATTAGAGATAAGTCTCCAGAGACCTTTTGCCACAAGAGCCTCTCCAAAGAGGTGGATGCGTTTTAATCCCCAACCATTGATGTCCTTAGGTTTAGCTAGTGACTGCCATTTAACAAGAGGGATTCCATCCTTATCTTTTCTGGCCGTCCAGAGGAATTTGAAGCAATTTTTGTGAATCCTTTCCAAAATGCCTTTAGGAATTCAAGCTAGAGAGAGCCAATATACTAGAATAGCCTCCAGAACCTAATTCATATGAGTAAGTCGGTTGCCTAGAGATAGCCATCTATTGCACCAACATTTGATTCTCTTATCTGCCTTTTCGAGCAACGAATTCCAATCATGCATCAGGTAGTCATTTAGCTTTAGGAAGAAACCCAAATACTTGAAGCCACCAAGGAGGTTGAGTAATTTGAAGGATAAAAGATCAAGAACCAATTGACCTGCTGCTCCTCCAAACAATGGAAAGAGTTGCTTGATTTTTTCTCATTTAGCTCCATCCTAGTGGCCAAGCAAAAAAGCTCCAAAGACTCCTTGAGGAAAGTCATGTCTCGATGAGAACCATCATCAAACAACAAAACATCATCCACAAATAGCAGATGCATGAGAAATAAAGGCCGACTAACTCTTACCCCTCTGCTAGAACCAAAAATTTTAGCCTCAAGAATGATCCGACTAAGACCTTTAGTGAGTAGAAGGAAAAGCAGTGGAGAGAGGACAGCCCAGCCTTAATCTACACGAGGGGCAAAAAAACACCAACGCAAAGCCATTTATAAGTAAGGCGAAAGAAACTGAAGACAGGCAACCCATGATCCAATTCACCATCTGTAATCGAAACCCAGTGTGAATGAGAAATAATCTTAGGTAGAGCCAATTTGTCTCTTCAAAGGCCTTAGAGAGGTCTAACTTTAGGACAACCACCGACAACTTCCTCAATTTGATAGAGTGTAGACCTTCTTGAGCCACTCCAATAACATCATGAATTTGTCTCCCATGCAAGAAACCAAATTGTTTGCTGGATATACAATCAGAAAGAATGCTTTTGATCCTTAAGGAGATGATCTTTACAATGATCTTGTAGATGTAGTTACAAAGGGAAATGGGATGAAAATCATCGAAAGTGGATGGGATGTCCTTGGGAATAAGGGTGATGAAGGTGGAACTGAGAGATCCAAGAATTTTCCCACAAACCCTTGATTGCTCAACAACTTTGAGCAGGTTTCCAACCAACAAATTAAAAAAACCCTTGAATAATTCAACAATCCAGCCATCGAGGCCAGGGCTTTTGTCCTTTTGGAAAGTTGCCAGAGCAACTCGTAGTTCTTTCAAAGTGACTTCCTTCTCGAGGCACTCGTTATCTTCCTTAGTGACAAAGCTAGAAAAAAGTAGAGATTTTGACAATCTCAACTATGTTGGCTTTTCCAGGATCCTTATACAACTTATGGAAGTGAGAGATGCCCAAATCAACAATCTCATGGAAAGAACGCACTGTGGATTCGTTAGCAGATTGCATATCCCAAATGATGTTTTTGTTTTTACGGTGATTGGCAAAATTTTGATAATATTTACTATTCTCGTCATTGTTATCCTACCATAAAGCTCTATTTTTAAGTCTCCACTAAGCTTATAAGTTCGCCAATAGTTCTCGCTTCTGCTTCGGAGTTTTGAGTCGAGTTTTAGTAACTTCATCAAATTCCTTATCAAGAACGTGATCAAAGATATCAACTATTTGAAGTTCCACTGATAAGATAGCCTTTTCAACATTCTGTCGCTTGATGGCCAACCAACTGATGACAACCTTCATTCATTTCATGTTATCAACAAATTGGAGATTGGTTGATTCTCGAGAGGAAGCATTGAAGGCAATCCACTGATCCTTGACCAACTTGGTGAAAACACCCTCTTGTAGCCAAGAAGGATTGGATTTGAAAGGGCTCGGGGGATTTTTGTCCTCTTTTTCAATCTGGAGAAAGATAGGAAGATGATCAGATTCGCCATGCAAGGCCACCTAAGATCTGATTTTCTCAGTGCTATTTAAGAGGGTGTCAGCTATAAGAAATCTATCAAGTCTTTTGGCTACGTGATTGGACCCAACTTGCATGTTTCGCCAAGTAGGAATGAACTTGATAGGCTCCAAGTCCACCAATCTAGCCTCCTCAATTTTGTGGAGAAAATAATCAACCAATGAGTCAGTTTGTGCATAAGCCCCCCACACTTTGGCATTTTTCGTGGTAAAATTAAAAGTCTCCCCCCATAATGGAGTTGTCCGTTCTCAAAAAAGGTTGAGCGAACATGTCCTCCCAAAAAGCCATTCTCTTCTCATACTGCTTGTAAATATTTGTCACAACAAAGTTTTAGTGAAATTCCATAGAATGAATCTCCACCCAGTGCTTGAGGAGAACAAAACAAAATTCACCAACCTTAAGGATGTGGTATTCCAACGCGATACCAAGCCCCCAGAGCCACCAATATAATCAATAGACAAGAATGCCCAATCTTTTAGAAATTTAGATAATTCCCTGATAACCTTAATACCATCCCCCTTAGTCTCCTGAATGAAGATCATGTCCAGCTTGTGCAGGTGAACGTTTGTTGCTTTCCTTGTTGAGAGAGTAGTGAAGTTCGACCTCTCCTTGTTCTATGACTACTAATGCCCCCTTTGATACAACCATCTTCCTTGTTTGTAGTTGCAAGCCGAGATCTCAAGGGATATCGAAAATGCCTAGGAGCAATGAATGTATTATGAGAGTGCACTTTTGAAGAGCTAACCATGGGTTGTTCAACCAAGAGATTTGTAGTTCCTTTCATCTCGTGACTTGGCTCACGTCCTATGCCTTTCGAATGTACCTTTGACCTTGACCTCTTTGCAAGGATAATAGATAAAAAATCATCCTCTTCCATCATTGATCTTCCTAGAGAAATTTGTCTTTAAGTCCCGAGGGTGAGAAATCTGAATGGTGGTGGGGTCCAATAACATCGCGTCTCGAAGATTAACTGGCGGAAAACCCTCTATTTCAAAACCTAGATGGATAGGTGGAAGACTAAATCATGAGATTTTACTCAACCAACCTCGGAAGATGAAAACACTCCTCTGGTTGCATCTGATTTTTTATATGAGCTGCTTCCTCTCGAAGTGGTATGCTAAGACTCCTATCTAATGAACTCATGTTGATGATTGGGACGCTCAAGGCCATTGACAATGAGCTTCTCTTCAGACCGAGAAAAGGGGACTGGTTTCCTCCGCCATATACGACCGTGATGACCCCCAAAACCATCTATTCATCGAGATTAAATTCACATCTTCAGTGGTTTTGAAGATTAAATCAAGCCATCCATAACCAAGATGTGTGAGTCTGGGATGTACCCAAGAAGCGACTGCCAAAATTGATCCATCCAAGAATCTAGGTTTTTCCAAAGATTCTCTTCCTAACGAAGCAACCAATCAAGGCTGTATTCACTAGTTCCATCACTTGATCCATCTTAACATCCTCTCCAAGCACTAGTTTGGCTCTTTTTCCTTGAAGGTTAATACATCTTCTGCCTTTTCGCCTATGAGTCGCCTTGGGAAGGCCTAGGACCGCCTCCATCGGCATTGATTGAGGAGTGGTCCTACCAACGATCAAGTCAGAGGTTTGATCCAACGAGGGGCCAACGGAATCCTTATGAGAACCCAAATGATTAGAAAGCACCCTGAGTTGCTCAATATTCTATGAAGACTCTACTCATCTATGTCGAGGATGAGTTATGTGGTTAATGCAAACATTGAGAGTCTTTGAGAGCCCAAGGGTGCTAAAAACAATTGGGCCCTTACGTCGAAGGATGGGAGAATTGATCTGTGAAGAAGACTGGGCCGTGTCCCCAATCACTCCAAAAATAGCTAAAGTTGCCTTGTCCAAAGCCTTCTTTGACCAACCACTACTTCCAATGCCATAGTCTAATCCTGATTCCTGACAAAAGGCATGATATATCCAAGTGGCATGTGTGATCCCTATGAATCTTGGGAGTCGGGCTAGCAAAACCTTTTCAAACATCCTTCGTGAAAATAGAAAAGCCTGCAAAGGAGTCATCAGAGCAATCCACTAGATCTTCACCCCTATCCAAAGGGTCAAGGTCCAAATGAATGCGAAAACAATCTGCAAATGCTGCCATCAATGAAGAAAATGAGCAAACATCCCAGTCAACAAAAAGAGGTCGATCCAAGGTCAGTTAAAACAACAAATAAAACCGGTTGCAGAAAAAAAACAAACACTCCTCCACATAGCACACCTAACGTTCAAGTATATCAAGTGACAATTTCGAAGGAGCGACTATCAGAACAAGACTCTGTACAAATAAAGGTGTCACTGGTAGTGATATTTGACAAAACCATGTTGAGAAACCTGTATAGAAAGATTAAGCAAAAAGAGTGCTCTTTTCACCCCAATTGTTCCTTTATTTCACAACCCAAAACGAAATATAAAACCACCTTTGATGCTCCTTTCTTCTCCAATAAAAAATATGAATTACAAATCACAACTTCCGATTCACGGAATCCACTTGTTCTTGGTCAAGACACTTCCATCGAAGATGCTAAAAGAAGTCCAACGACTAACAATAGTATAAAATGGAGCTAAAGCTAAGAAAAAAAATGCCACAATAAGGAGAAGAACAAGAAGTTGTTCATGAGTGGAAGACGAAAGCAAGAGTAGGATAAAATTTAAAATGAATGAACAAATAAGGAGAAAACAAAAATAAAATAGAGTTGAATCGAACTAAGTGGAGTAGACAGGGGAAGGAGGCATGAAGCATGAGATAAAAATGTGTTTCTATCAGGAAGCATGAGAGCACAAAGGAAAATATTGGACATGGAACAAAGCAACTCTTTTTAGGCAAACACGATATAAGGTATTCAAACCTCTCTGGTGGAAGGCAGTCTCAACACATCTTATAAAATGGTCCCAGTCCTGCTCGAACCAAAGACCAAGCTTCAACAAACAAACACGATTTCTTTCACACATCCAACAAGTTAGTCATCAGGGACCTATGGGAGTCAAGGCATATGTTGGGATTCGAGGGTTGTCTAAACAGTTCTCGGAGTCTGCAGACTATTTGAGCCAAAGATGGAGTTCGAGGGAGGAGAGAGCAGTCGTGGGGTTCTGGGTCTGCAAGGAACAACACTGGAGTCTATGACTTGTTGAAGCAAATGATTGAGCTTGCGGGCTGTCTAAGACAACAACAAATGCTGAAAACTTCTAGAGCAAGAGCGGGGGGTTGATCCCTGTCGGAGCAAGGACAAAAGTTTGAAGACTGTTAGTGGTCCTGTCGGCATCTGAGGCTGCCTAAGCAGTTGCCGGAGTCTGAATAAGGTGGGAACAAAAAATTAAAAAAACATGTAGAAACGGCTAGTGTTGAGAAAAGTAGTCAAAGCTTGGGGATCTTGACGGAGGCAAAGAGGCAAAATCGAATGCCAAGTTGAGGGGTCCCGAACTGAGTTGTGTGCAGTTGCAAAGTTGAACAGAGTCTGCGTGGGAGGAGATAAAGACAGGGATTGCAGGGATATACCAAGTAGTGGGGCACTAGGACTATGCTGAAACAAGAAAATATCGTGTAGGAAGGGCTCAATGGAGTCGGATTGTACTGAGCCAGCTTTTCTTTGTACATACCCTTGTGTGTTCCTTCAATGTCTTGTGTAGTTATTTAAGGTGTGCATCTGCTAAGGCTTTTGTCATTGTGTGCAAGCATCATGTTAGTGTCGTGATATTTGGTTCGAGAGTATATGTCATTCCGTCCTTTGGTGTCCATCCTTCGCCATTCAACACGGCTGCATCCTTCCTTTCTCTGAACAACCATTTCAAGAGGGTCCATCTTTTAAAATCAATGCTTTGCCCTCCTCCATGACAAATATTGCCATAAAATACCACCGCGGACCTGTCTTCAGCTCAAACCCTAATTGGATAGTCCATTTTCCCTTAGTCTAGTATAAATCTTTCTCCTTGAGCCATTCTGCATATTAGTGACCTCCTAGCTAAGAGCTCTGACTCATGATCAACGACCTCTTGATTGAGCTCTATAGCTGGTTCCAAGTCTTTTACTCTGAAATACCCATTTGGTAATAGCATTGCAGTTGTTGATTTTTCAACAAGATCTCAGGGCTTGTGCTCTTGGTCGCCCATTTATGTTTCAATCTGGTGCCTTAAGCAAATCATTAAAATTGACTCAGGCTTTTTATTTATTCTTCATCCATAGAGCCATATCGGTTAGCTCATCTGGTTTCTCAAGCCATGGCCATTGTCGAACAAAAAAAGTTCCAACTGTGCCCTCACTTTGCTTTGATGCACATCCATTAAAGCTACTTGCTTAGTTATAACTTCAAAGAAAATGTAAATTACTTTATCACTTCATCAGAATGGGTCTGAAATCTCTCTGAAAAAGGGACCGACTATGCATTTAGGATCTGAATATCATATTTTGGTAACTGGGATGCCAGTCGTGTTTGTGTCTAGTAGCAAGAATGCACATTTGTATCGAGATCAAATATTTTCAATTTACACAATGCTATGATCGATACGAAACAGTCTAGATTCATTCTTTTCCTCATGGATTCTTTCACGAGGAATTGTCTCATGCAGATGAAAGAGTTGTGAAGATGGGAGAGAAAAAGTAGAAGGAAAAAATTAAATGTTCAAAAGCTCTATATTTTTTAAAAATATAGGAGGAAAAAAGAAAATGTTCAAAAGTTCTATATCTTGTAATCAGGGAGAGTAATGCTCTTGCTTGGTCTAAAATATCTTTCCCGTTTATCTTTTTTTTTCAATCTAATTTCAACATTTGTTTTGAACTTTAAAGGAAGGTTTTGTTCTGAAAATCTCTCTAAAATTTGCAAAATAAAACATTGTACGATGTACTATGTCACCATAAATTAATCAAGATTGAACTAAACATGGCATGTAGGCTATCACGGACAATTATTCATAGAAACTGCAACTAAATAGGACATCCAAAATGACACTGCAGATTCCTGAAGGTCATACCTTCCTCTCTTCTTGACTCAAAATTTTATGCCAGGCAGAAATATCTCCAGCCCATGCCTCTGTTTTCCTATGAGGACAGAGGCCAGAAACACAACTCAATGCTCAAGTAT
Source organism: Torreya grandis (assembly GCA_037957365.1). NCBI lineage: Eukaryota > Viridiplantae > Streptophyta > Pinopsida > Cupressales > Taxaceae > Torreya > Torreya grandis. Next base: position 604,978 of record JARHVA010002954.1, on the reverse strand, counting down.
TCCTTAAATGGCCACCCAGTCTGATTGGAACACCTTGAACACACAAAACATACAACGGATAACATCTGGATACACTCCTTGGTACTCAGAAGACTCGAATCCACTGTCTGACATGGACGTTTGGTCAATAATTCTTCTGATAATGATTTCTTGCTTGGTAAATTCTGTGAAATATCCTGTACAAGCAGGATTAATAAGATGACATGTGTTCAAGATCTTTGTTCCTGTTCATATAACTTAGCATCTGTTTTTTGTTCATTTGTACTTTAACATATGACAAATTGTATGCGTTACAATTTCCATTTTACTCAGAACTGAACATTACGTCTCACACTACCTTTTGCAATGGCGGAGTATGACCTGTTATGAGTAATTGAAGCTAGGATTTCACAGAATGACCAAAAAATTGATTAAAAGCTAAATAAAGCATTATGAGGTGTAAAATTAAGTCCGTACGTGAACCGGCACTAAATTGAAGTTCTGATTAATAGATGATAGCTTCAATGATGTAGATTCTATTTAGTTTGAAATAGACAAATAATCTATTTGTTGAAATAAATGATAAATTCAATGATTTAGTTGTATTTAGGTTGAAATAGCCAAATAATCTATTTTTAAAAACTGAAATAGATCACAGCTTCAATGATTGAGTTCTATTTAGTTTGCAATAGACAAATAATATATTTGTTGAAATAGATAATAGCTTCAATGATCTAGATTTTATTTAGTTTGAAATAGACAAATCATTTATTTGTTGACATAGATAATAGCTCGCACGATTCAGTTTTACTTAGTTTGAAATGGACAAATAATCTATTTTTGAAATAGATAGTAGCTTCAATGCTTTAGTTCTACTTAGTTTGAAATAGACAGATAATTTATTTTTTGAAATAGGTAATAGCTTCAATGATTTAGATTCTTTTTAATTTGAAATAGACAAATAATATATTTGACTTAGCAAGGATGCGTATTGTGTGTCAGTTGTTGCCAACATAGCTTAGTCTTCCAAATGGTATTGATTCTTCGTATTTCTTTAGATTTTCTCTGAAAGTTTTCAGTACAGGAGCTTTTAGATAATGCTATTCTTGAAAAGTCACATGAAAGGGCACATTAAAAGGGTATAACTATATTTTGGTTTCCTCGTTCCCTTCTTCCTTGAGACTACTGTGTAGGATTCCTTTTTTAGGTTCTTTATTAAGTGCCTGGGTGTGTAAGAACGTTGATGAAGGTAACAATTTTAGATGGTTTTGTATATGGTTCAGGGAATGGGAGAACCTCTAAACAATTATGATTCTGTTGTAGAAGCTATTCGATCCATGACAGGACAGTGTTTTCAGATAGCACCAAGGCATATTACTATTTCAACAGTGGGTATCTCTTACTTTTTTCAATGGAAGCAGTGTTGCCAATAGAGGGACCTTTTTTCTGAATTGCCAAATATCTTAAGTCTTTCCTCATTTGGCCTTTGTTGCATCTTTCTATTTCATAGTTGGCATGGACTGCACTTGCAATCAGATAAAAAGTAGATTGGCTCACATGAAGGAAACGAATACACCAAACCTGATCAAAGCAAACTTCTAAGATTTTTGTTTTTTCTTTGGAGATTGATAATACTAGTTGCCAAAATTTTGGCAGTGGGCTCTGTATATATTTTATTTCTCATGCTTTATTATTAAGGAATTGTAATATGCTTTAGAAAAGTTCAAACTGCTTGTTTGGCATTAGTTATATATGAGAATCCATAGACCATTCTTAATAAAAGAGGAACATACACATGTACACAAACTCATGCACACACACAAACATGCACAAATATGAATGTAGCAGAATAATTGTCATGTAAAAATTGAATATTATATTAACACAATTATAGTATTATATTTTGTTACAACCCTGGATTTAGAAGACCATTAGGTAAACCAAAGAGATTAAGGAGATTATAGGCTTCATACTGACCTATGAGTTTCTGTGAAAGAAGAGTTTTATACACCATCTTTAAGTTGTCATAACTTGATCCATTGTGCTCCACGATATGTGCTAAGGAAATGGGTTCATTTGGAATTTTAATTTACTGGACAATGATCAATTCTGAATCATGGATGAAAAGTTCTGAGCTTTGTAATGAAACTAATTTTGGAAGTTGAGATTGGCATTGGCAAAAAGAGCTATTTATATTGGAGAGGATGTTAAATTGTTTATTGGCTTATTCATGCCATGCGGTCTAGTAGTAGTCTTAGTTAATATTTATGCATGTTTTGTTGATTATTAGATTTTTTGTATCTACAGCAGTTCATATACTTATTTTGAATGTATAGCATGGGCTATAGGAACTCTGCCCTTAGGGTGATGGTTAAGGCTTTGTTGTTACTTCCTCTTTATTTGATAATTGATTTCCTTATGAATTGTTTTTATGGGATTTGTAAGGAGGTTAACTTCGAAGTTATAATATGTTATTGTGCTCGATGATTTTAAGTTTCTATATTGTTTATTAAATGCCAGTTTGTACGGAGAAGTTGGTGGAGCCAAAACTGACGAGTTCAACTCCCAACAAGGTTATGAGTGACGAACACCATGTGGTGCTGGCCGTAGGGGTTGATTCCCTATGGGAGGCTCGTTGATGGCCATACTCCATGGCTTTGTTCAAGGGTTTCAACATTGATTTAATCATCATAGTTCTCTTAGTGCTCGAGTCCATAGTTTCCGATATCTATTCTTGTTTTTCATTAAAGTAGAGTTGGTAAACCCCACCTGTATGAGAATCAAGTAAGGTCCCTCCTTGTAGGCATACAAATATTGTTGTGCTACCATCGTCCTGAACACATACCTCTGATTCCTTGACCAATTTTGAGAATCATTGTGGGAATTTCTTGGCTATTAGTTGTGGTTCTCTCAATTTTCTTTATCTTTAGATAAATGGGTAGGCTGAAGTTGTCAACAAGGTTTTTGTGCATGCCTTGTGCACAAATCATTAGTCCAACAAGCAATGAGAGAAATATGTAAATCATCCAACATAGCTATAAGTTATAACAAGGCACCACGTCTCCAAAGGTCACCTTTACTAGTTTCATCTCCTTGCACCACATGAAATTCCAGTTGCCCATCCTGGTCTTTCCACGTGACATGAGCAAAAGGAGCACGACAAAGCCACTGCTTTTGGAGAATTCATTAGACAAGTACATGCCAAATTCAAGGATTTTCTCGTACACATGCAAAATATATATTTATACAGGGCAAACATTAGGTGCAAGATCACTTGGACATAGACTTTGGGTACTTATGGACCAACAAAGGTTCAATAAATGGGAACACAACGAAAAAATTATTTAACGCCTCTAGAAAGTATCATTCAATAATAAAGATAGATATAAACTGAATACAAATAACACAGAATGATGATTTATTTGCACTGATTGGCTTAAGCATATATTAGCTTAAAATATTGCCCACGTGTTATCCCTAAAATCTGTATAGGGGCAAATCTGCTTGGGGCCATGTGCGAACACACAATCTCTCCTCTATTTGCAAGGGAGGCTTCCCTTCAGAAAACACTTGAGAAATGTACAATGATGACAATTACAGTTCGATGCACATATTTACAAAAAGATTCATGATAGAATATGGCATTATAAGCACTTGAGATAGAAAAGCTAAAAACTTATATAAAAAACTTAGAAAGGCACGATTGAAGGAATAGTGATAGAGTTCCTCCCCCTATGCTAGATTCAATGTGAAACAAAGAAATTCACCCACAATAGAGTAGAAAACCGAGGCAAATCAGATCTTACAAACCAACCCAAGTAGAAAACATGGAACCTCGCAGAAGTAGCGTAGAGAATCTACAAGATATCATCGCAAACGACAAACACTAAAAGCTCAATAACCAATTCTCCCCCTTCACTTGGTACTGGTCTGGTTCGTACCCAATTCGGGTTTGGGTTTGGTATGCTTGTGGGTTTGCTCTGGGTGCGGTCTAGATAGGTCGGGTACACCTAGGTTTTTCTCTTGAAGAACCTGAGCATACCTGGACTGTCCTGGCCGTGCCTGGGGTGAACCCATAGGTTTTTGCCTATTTTTGTGATTATTTTTTTTAAAACAATGTTTCTCACAATTAGATTTAAATTAATAAAAAAAAATTACAACCCAAAAAGTTGCTAAAAACTCAAAGATAACATAAAACAACACTTGCCTAGAATATTTATATTTTTTATATATTCTTTTGTATGGCCATACCGAAGCCATTCCCAAGGTAAAAAATTCCCGTACTTTAACCTGTACTCAAAACAAACCAGCTTCTTAGACTGAAAGACATAAAAACCTTGATGGCATTCATCATGACTCTTCTTGTCATTGATACTCAAAGTAGTCCTTGGCTACAAAATGTAGCTTGATAGCATTAGTCTCGCAGGACCTAGTGGGTTCAAGATCTTCAAAATGAGAGCCAAACTCTATTTATAACAACTTAGGTAGTTATGTGCACATAACTATCTTTTTAAAACCAACTCATAACTAATAACTAATTACCTTTAATTAGCTAACTAAAGGCTAACAAAACCCTAACACACTTTTGAAATAAAGACTTTAAATAATTACTTTATAAACCTAAATTGAGACGGGTTCCACCCAAACTCAACACGAAAACAGATCATTTAAAGTTATGAACAAACTTTGGAGTCACATTGAGTCTAGTTGCTTTCATCCAATTCAACAATGGCACAATCATGTTTGATGGACTTTGCTTTGATGAGAGGACATTCCATTTTTGGAGGACTTGCTCCAGGCATAAAGTCTTGAATTCCTTGACATGTAATCTTTGTTGAATGATGAATTGATAGGCCCAAAAGCTATTGATCTCGAGATCCTTTATGTCAGATTTCAGGCCATCTGTGCTAGAGGAAAGGTCACATTATTCCTTAATGGACAATTTGTTGATGACCATATCTGGTGGAGGAGCCATGAATACTTTCAAATTTACATTAACTTGCGCCAAACTAATCTCTCTTTGGGAACTTGAAAGGAGATCATCCTGCACCTCATTTCTGAATCTAGTCACTCAATGGGATTGGAAGACCAACAAAACATCATGAAGGTATTGACGATTCTATTGTATGAAAAAAACAATGGTTTGGCATGACTTCTTGAGGACTTCACATTTGTGCTTTAGAGTGAAGAACCATTCTAACACAACATGCAATTTAATTCCTATTTGAGCATCAAAAGTTGGTATGGGTGAGAGCACTATCACCTTGAGTTCATCTTAAATCCTACACCCTGACTCAAGCATTGTATAATGTTTCTCTTATAGTGGGATCATCTTGTTCCCACTTTATTTCAGAGATTGGGCCGCATCCCAAAGAGATTGGAACACAGTCTTAGAGACAATCAGTAATAAATCCTTTGAAGGCTTCCCTGTAAGCAGTCCATTCACTGACTTGAGAGTGCTTATCTGGTTCTTTGTTTGATAATGAAGACATTTCAATGGAAATGGGAGCTTGCACACTTACTTGTGAAGCACATGCTTGAGCAATGTGTTGACTAAAGCCTCTTTCTCAGCTTTCAAGTGAGCATTTTCTTCAAGCAATCTTTGAAAATGAGAGTTGTTGAATTCTACTGCTTGCTAAAGTATGTTAGGAATGTCATGTGGATTGATATGCGGAAAAACATGCTGTTGAAGTTTGAAATATTCGAGCCTTACATCTTCCATGTTCACTTCTCTCCTTGGACTAGCAATATCAACCCCCAATCTATCCATTGATGCATGGAACAGTTGTTATGATACAAGTCTTTAGATCATGATGCTTTGCACATTCAAGAACTAAATCTGGATATGTGATTGTACCTGGAAAGGCAACAACAACAACTAGGCCAGAAATGAGTAGGTTATTCCACAGTTCTTTTTGCAATAATTCCTTGGACCATGTTTTCATGTCACTGTATCTCAAATCAGTGTCGCAAACATCTTGAACCTCACTGAGCATGTACAAATATTTAGGTTTCATCTTATATTTCATAGTTAGCTGATTTAAGAGCGATGCAGATGAATTTTTTGATGGAGGTGTCCAAAATGACGTGGGAAATAAATTCTGTAATTTTGATAAAAAGCAATGTTTTATCAAGGGTTGAAACATTTCATGCATATCCAGCAACCATTCCGACACAGACCAGGGGAAAGAAATAGGTCTGACAAAATAGGTGAGCCCAGGAGTTCAATTTCATGGTTACCAATTGCGAGTACTTAAAATTCCATGGACACTCAGTCGAGGCATTTTTTCAAACAATCACACTCTCTTCTTTATACCAGTTGACATTACAACCTTTTCATCATCCAATTGCTACGTTGCCAGGGAACGGAAATGGGTACGGAAACAGGTACGAAATGCAGATTTTCAAAAACCCTTGGTTTGGAAACGTCCGTACAATATACTATAAAAAATATAAATATATAATATATTTATACCTACATAAAAACAATCCATAATACTCATTTTTAGTCCAGAAAAAGATAAAACTCTTGAAAAATACTCTGCTAGGACAGAGGATAGAGTATTTAGACTCAATATTCTCTTTCAAACTGCTATGCGGCTACAAGGAAATGATTAACCTAATAAATCGATTAATTTCTCCAAGCTTTGAGACCAAATGGTAGATAGTTCAGATCATACTATTTTACTTGAGGACCCTGATTTGTGTGCCTTATAGTCCTTTAATGATGCACTTAGCTTTCAAACTGTGGAATGGTTAGAATGGATAGCATTACATTGACAATGGAAGGAAGGATAGTTACGTTTCTGTTCATGACTGCCTTGCAACTAGAGCTGCAGCATTAATCCTGAAGCACTTCAGGGCAGAACCATAGAGGTTTAGCGCCCCAGTGCAATGGCTTAGGGTGTTGCTTAAATCTCACTAGTAGATCTGCAATTTCTGATCTGAAGGTTAGGGCTAAACCTTGGGAATAGTGATGGGAGAAGATGTTCTTACTGAGCCGGGCTGAGCTTGGTTCTCAGAAGTGGAAGTGGCAAGGATACCTAAATAGAAGCATTGAGATCTCTGATCTAGAACCCTGCAATCAAGATATTTAACCATGCAAGTTAGGACTTGGTAAAAGACCTGCCCTGGTCATCCGGGGCTAGATTCTGACATTTGAGCATGGTACGTGCAGGACTACACTGGATTTGCATAGATGAAATCAATTTGAGTGTGTTTATATAGGTTTTAGTTAGTGTATTCTAGAAGATTAGGTTTAAAAAAAAAATGTATTAGCTGTTTTTTTTGGGATTTGGTCAACTGTTTTTTCACTGGAAACGTCCCAGAAATGCCTGGGTAACTGACGGAAATGTCTGGATGTTTCCAGCTCGTGCCTGGGTGTTCCTGGCACGTTTCCAGTGTGTTTCCATACTGGAAATGTTTCCAGGGCTGAAACGGGGGGCCGAGGACATTTCCGTGCAATGTAGTCCGATTATATCTGCCTAAGAATTTTCAAGACATTTCAATACCCCTATTTTATGCATATATGAACATTATTCCCTTGTCCATGCTGGGCACCAAATGATTATTTTAAATTTTTTAAACATGCTGTAGCTTTCAATGGAGACATCTTTGTTGAATCTTTGTGAAATTATTTGAACCCTTCCGTCCAATGAAACATCTGAACTCTATTTGAAATTAAAGACTTCGTAGGTCATGCATATGGAATTTCTCCGGGTACAGCTCCCTGGATTGCTTATCAATTTCTCCTTCAATGGTTGTAATGTATATTGCTCCCAGAATATCATACAGGCCATAAGGAGTCATTTCATTAAGCTTTCAAAATGAATTTCAAACAATTTAAAATCCAACATCACATGCCTGGATCATTTTTTTTTGAAATGTGATACCATCATTCCAGCTGAAGACTATAATTTGGATATATTAGTTTACTTTCTGGACGCCCTTGCCGATGAGAACCAGTCAATAACTTGATTAAAAGTTTGCCTAGATTCTTCGTGGGGATGTCCTTTCTGGGAGCTGTTTGATATTTAGATTCTTAGCTCAAATGTGATCACAAAAGCAATGCCTTTATTATCTTTGCTGAGCTGTACCTTCCATATGCTCTTCTAACAGGATAACTTGGCATTGAAAACACCCTGGGAGTCATAAAGTGCCTCAAAAAGAAGTCTTTTTTTTGCCGTTCTTAAAATATTTTTTTGCAATTGTTGTTGTTGGAGCTATTTTGTTAAAGAATAGGCTAAAGTTTCAGACCAACAATAAGATAAAAAAGAACTTTTAATATGCCCAACATGCGACCAGATATTCCTGCATTAACTAACAGCAAGAAAGGCAAAATGGAGGAGATAAGATCCCATTGTAGAGGTGTTTGGGATGCAACAACAAAGAGAAAATCCCCATAATGCATTCAAAATGTCTCTCTGCTATATATATCTTCCCAACACTGACTGGGACGCCCCTTTATACAAGAGACAATTCTGTTCCTGAACTCCTCTTAATCTCCCTCTTTTAAACTTCCATTGCCTACTGCTGTCTTCTTGTTTATCAAAATGATACTCAAACAATGCCAACCATTATCATAATTGATTCTACATGCCCATGTCCGTATGCTTATTAATGAAGAAGAATAATGCATTAAGCAAATTCAGAACTCCTTCGAAATGCCTTTCTCATGCAGTTACAATGGAGCGTATATAGTGGTAGATGTTGGAGTTTGTTTTCACACAGTGGATCACCTTTAGACATGTAGCCCACTCCAAATTGGAGTTTGTTTTCACACAGTGAATCACCTTTAGACATGGAGCCCACTCCAAATAGTAACCTTTTCTTTATTAAATTCCATGTTTGATTTGAAATTTACTTGCAGACTCTGGCCTTTACACAAAGCACACATATTCTTTAATTCGAGCGGGAGGTGGGACTATCGATAATTTGGATTTAAGATGATAATATGCATGAATGCCACCCACACATCTCATGATATGGAATTCTGCATATATACATATATGTTATTTTGCATTCAAACAGGAGCGTAAGGTGGGAATGAAAAACATTTGCATATTTTAAACTTGACTTCCACCTCCGCACACTTGCATGTTTCAAAATTGACTTCCAAATTCTAACTTCAAGACATTCCTTTTTAAAATGATAAAGTTACTTGCACACTACACTCTCAATTCAAGATGTCTCTTGACTTCATTAAATTCCCCATGTAAAAATTAATTAATTAATAGTGAGTAAAATCAATTGATTAGTAATTGATCAATCTAAAAAAAATGTTCTCACTACTAAAATAATTAATTTAGACTATTAAAAGTGGTCATTTATCATTGTAACTTCCTGACCATGTTATTCCATGAATGCCCTTTCAGATGCAGGTGGCTGAATGTAATTCTAGCTTTGTAAGTTAAGTGACACCCCTTGGAAACTCCTCGACATGCCATTCCTTTTTAAGATGAGAAAATTATTTGCACACTACACTCCCAATTTAAGATGCCCCTTGATTTCATTAAATTCCCAGTATAAAAATTAATTAATTAACAGTGAGGAAAATCAATTGATTAATTTGTTAAAAAATGTTCTCACTATTCAAATAATTAATTTAGAATATTAAAGGGGTCATTCATCATTTTAATTTCTTGATCAAGTTATTCTATGAAAGCCTTTTTAGATGAAGATGGTTGGATGTAATTCTAGCTTTGTAACACACCTTGGAAACTCCTCAACATGCCATTAGGAAACTTTTCTTATTATCTTCTAACAATTTGAAACTCATGATCTTGGTCTTCTTGAAATGAGATTGGGAACTGTTCATTGTCATTTTCATTTTTATGAAACTACGAACAAATCTTAGAATAGATATTAATAAAATTACTCTCGCTCAATTCATGCGAACTCCATGTACTTGTCTAGTCCCGGTGCAAAGATGTTTTGTTAGATTTCCCTAGAGATGTTTTCAAACCTATAGTTATAATCCACATCCCGTACCTCAGGGAGATTCTTGACGATAAGCTTAACAGGGGAAGGGTGACTTTGGACAAGACGAATAGAGACACTTGACAAACATTGGAGTGGGAGATGATCCAAATCATGACTCAAGATGACCAAATCCTCTAATGTGAGTTGAAAATAGACCTTAAAATTTTGGGGTCTAACACCATAGTAAGTGTAAGATCCATGTTGATGGATATTTATTACTCATGACATTGGAAGTTTAGTTGGAAAACTATTTTCGACAATGGGTAGGAGATTCATCATGTTTGTTAGATATTTATTTCTCACAATAATGGAAGATCCATGCTAGTTGGATATCAACGACTCTCAGTAGTAGAAGACATATAATCTTTGACTGAAAACTAATTAATGAATGGGTGTACCATATATTTTTCAAAAACTTGATCATCTAAACATATATAAATATAGTGAATGTTAATATTTATAAGAAGAAAAACTGTAGTAATATAAAATTTTGTTTAAAAAAAAATGCAATTAACAAGTCCCTAAAAGAGGAAGGCGTCAACAAATTTTTAATCGACAGGGAAGGTTAAGTTGAAATTCTAGCCCTGGGTATAAGCTAAGTCACAAGGTTCGAGTTCGATGAGGATAAAATTTGGTTCAAGTTCACGAATGGATAAAGTTCGAAAAAAAATTCACCATTAAGTTCGAACCCTAGAAAAACATAGGAAACATATAAAAATGAGTCAAATCAAAATATTAAAGATACTTTTTAAAAAACCAAGTGTTTGAACTAAGTTCTTAAGCTTCATACGAACTATACAATAAAAATTAAAAATCAAATAAAATGGATTTAAATAAAAATAATTGTAAAAATAAAATAAAAATAAAAATCAGTTTAATAAATAGAAGCAAAATAATAAAAAATCAGTTTAATGAATAAAAATACAATAAAATAAAAATAAATGCAAAAAAAATAAAAATAAAAATAAAAAGTTAATAAAAAAGAAAATGAATTTAAAAAAATATATAAAATGAAAAAAAAATCTAAAAAAACCCTAACACTAAACGTAAACGCTAAAGTTTTAAAACAGTTTGTGAAACTCAAAACCTAGTCGTGACTTACCAATTCGTGACTGCATGTTTAAAAAATAAATAAATTAGTGACTCGACGGCTTGTGTAACTGGTTCGCTGATCAACAAGTTCCTCCCTTGGTATACGGCTCACCCATCAGTGTGAACAAAGAACAAATATTCACGACAAGTTCCTCCATGCAGGCTCCTTCAGAGACGCAGAACCAGAATTGTAGAACTTTTGCCAACAGACAAACTTGGTTGCAGACCAGTCCCATCATTAAATTTGACTGATTTTTAGTAAAGGGCATTAAATTTGCTGAATTCTGATTTTTTAGGGAAAAATTTGGTGAACCTTGTGACTTAGGGTATAAGTATTAGTGGGATGGTCCATACCTTTTAAAATTTGGGGTGGTACTATTTTTTTTGATTTGGTAAATTCCAGTTGTAGGGTGACCTCTGGTTTAAATGCCATGATTGAGGGGCATCTTTTTTGTCAAATTCACTCAAGACTTGCACCCAAACTCGTTTGTTGTCGTATGCCACACCTAATGAGTTGGATGTGGTATTTACCCAATTTTAGGACTTTGATTTGAACTTGGGGCTCCACTTTGGAAGCCCCAATATTTTACCACTTGAAGTCATCACATTCATCAAAATTTGGGGTGGTACCATTATGTTTATATCTTGCTTTTCCCTTTGCTACAAGACCTTGGAAACTATTGTTGAAGTTCATTTTTGTAAAGGTCTATTTTGTTCCCTTGGCATTATCCTTTTGTTGTTAATACCTTCTTGTCTCTAGGTTATTTCTAGATATATCTTTGCCTCGTAAAGGGACTATTTTTTTGGTAAAAAAGTGTACATAACATAGAACCCAAGTGGATGACGTGCCCCTTTCTTTCCCGTTTCCTAAGAAGCACTATGGTTCAATATAATGAGTAATTGGACAAGTAAGGTATCAATGAAAGCACAAGTAGAGGCTATATCCCTATGATATGGGAAAAGTGGTTTTACATCAAAATGCAATACATCTAACCTACACAATGCAAGTAGGTCTAATCAGATTTACCTTAATAACTCAATAAAAGTAGAACTAATTGTAATGGAGAATATTCTAGAATAAACAATAATTGATAGGCGGGGGTTTTAGAAGAATAAATTATTTTTCATGAATCTGTGGACAATCATCAAAAACATACAATAGAAAACATGTACAGAAGGCAAGACAAACAAAACCCAAAAAATCCGAGATGAATGGAGACAATTTTTGAAGTGCACACTTCTGCAAGTGGAACGAACAATTTTGGAAGTGTAAAAAATGGTTTTGGCAAACTGTGAAGTTTTGAAATCTGATTTCACTATCCTGTTTGTTTGTTCTAGGGCTTAGAAAACATCGCATACTTTTCGTAAATTCTATGAAAATCTCTGGGAATCTTATGTCCTTCACAACCCTAACAACTCATCACAAACCAATAAAAATCGAGCGAATGAGTGAGGGGCTTGTGTTATCCTTCTATTATTATTGGGCCTCTAGTTTGGAGAAAATTTGGAAAATAACACTCAGTGTACTTCAACAAGCAATTAGTGGATACAAGCCCTAATCCTATATGACTTTTTATGTTAGGATGAACAAGTGGCTCAAGAAGATAAAATTCTTCAAATCTTGATTCAAATATGCTCTAAATGTTGGACTTTTGCTCTATCACAATAGATATTTTTAATAAATGCTTGACTCTTGCTTTTCACATTCACTTATCACTCTTTGCATTTCTCCTTCATTGTCCTATATGTACAAATACACCTATGCATTTATAAACATCTCAAATTCAAATTAGGACCAAATTGGTGTGCAAGTTGACACGCAATAGACAAAAAAAAAGACAAACAAGGAACACAAGTCACAAGGGTCACAAGGTTCCACACCAGTACCGTATATAGTACAATCTTGGTTTCATAACCATATAGTGTATGGTTCAGGGCAACAGGTTTAGAAGCACAAGAAAACAAGCATGGAGGAAAGAGAAAGAGGAGAGAGAAAGGGGAGGAAGGAAAGCATGACATGACATAGCCAAAACATGGAGAAAATGTGTTAATAAGATCCTAATATGAACCGATAATCGACAAACACACAAGTACTTTAGAACAATGCAATTTGACAACTAAAACTACCCTTGAACCACAATTATGTATCTACATAATGCCCCACTTTGACGTGTGTGTATTCATGCATATCAAAGTGAAACAAACAAGCTTATCCACATGATGAAAATGAATTGAAAGTCAAAAGGAAAGAGAGATCCCTTGATTTCCACCATGGAGGGTTGTGAAGATCCTAGAACAAACATCCATGCTCATGTGTTCTGGGATATAGAATCTTGTGCCCTTGCAAACAAATGAAGAACATCTGCACACGGATAAGTGACTAAATAATTAACGAACTGCTGAAATCAATAAGAGGAGCATTGATACTAATTCACCTAGTTTTGGTAACAATTTGTTGTGTATCTTTAGCATCTCGAAGTCCGGTGTAGGTGTCCAGTGAGTCATAAGATAACAACATATGCAATAAGTGTTTATGAATATAGCCTGCTGAAATCCAAAAATAAAAATATTGGAAATGATACACATGGTGTGGTAGGAGCATGTGCGAATTCCCTTGTAGAAATCCAAATATCGGAACTTGTGCTAAAGTTGGAGGTATCCCATGGTGAAAACAAGTATCATATGTTGTGTATGTTTCAAACATCAATTTGTCACTGTCCTCTCATGGAGGAGTAAATAATTTGGAAGTGTCTTGGGTCTTGGTGTAGAAGTAAGAATGGATAATCTTTATCTCTCTTTTGAGATGTGGGAAAACTTGTGAAGCAAATATCTCAAAAGAAAAGATTACTTGCATCATGTGTAAGATGGGAAATAAAATAATAGATGATGAACATAGTAAGATGTCATCATGCAAGCATGTATGTCATAGATAAATGGTCCCCCATGTGCATGTAGTGTAATCCATATAAGCACAAGTAGAATATGCTCCGTGCGAGCAAGATGCGAGCACTGTAAGCATGGTAATGGTAAGATACCCCTCATGGGAAAAATATAAGTAATCTAAGCACAATAATGATATGCCCCTTGTGGGGAACATGTAATTAATGAAGCACTAAGGTAGTATGCCCCAATAAAAGTAGTAGAACAACAAATATTTCAATGTAAAACATACACATGGAGCCTTGCCCCCAGTAGACACATGATAGGAACATGGCAATGTAGGAAAGTAGATAAGAAACACCTGCATGATATGGATCATGACAAATGTAAGAGAATTAGATATGATATAAATCATGGCACTAATCATACAATACTTCTGAGTAGACATAACAAACAAGGAAGGCACACTAAGCATGTAAATAATCACACCACACAAAGTAAACAAATAAAGAAAAACACATATAGGGCAAACAATTTCATGCATAGAGTATCAGTGAAAGAACAATCAAAGCACATAGAGTAAACAATCATAAGCATGTAACAAAAAATATACAACGGAAACAAGGAACACACATCAAGCATATGACAAACAAGAGATGCACGCCAAACAATAAGCATATGAAGCAAATGTTAGTAATTTGGCTTGTTAAAGCCAAGTTATTACCCCTATTATTTTAAACTTTCCTAAAACGGTCTAATCCTCTTTTCAGCTGGTCAATTTGTGGTCTAAAAGCATGAATGAAGGGTACTTACAGCAAAGGTATTAATAACAGTTGGGTGAAGACCTACAGCCACCATATAGAGCATGCAGTCCCTTCTAGGGAAAGACACCTACAGCAAATTCAAAGGCCACATCTCTTGTTCACTTTCATTGGAAGCACGGAGTTAAAGGCAGCATCATGCATATGTTTATTTTCTCGGGTTTTTTCCAGTCAAGGGATAGAGGATTTCAAGGGATTTACAAAAACCCCAGGTACTTTGCAATAAAGCCAAGAAAATTACAAAGGGAAAGGTCTTTCAAAGACCCGAAGGGTAGGTACCCTTCAGGAAGGTACATTCGAGGAATCCCGAAGGGTATGAACCCCTTTGGGAAGGGTCACACTACCCTTCGGAAAAATGTCATCTTTAAATTTCGGAAAAGTCACTTGGCTATCCGAAGGACCAATTGCACATGTTCGAAGGGCTTTTCTTAAGGAACAGGGGTCACAAGATTTCTGAAGGGTCGTTTCATAAATGGAAGTCTTTGCGACTGGACTAAGACAGGTTGTTCCTTCAGACTTTTTGTTCGAAGGAAAAAGTTGAAGGACAATTTCAAAAATCCCGAAGGGCACCTGTCCTTCGGGAATATATACTTCGGGACAGTTGGAAGGATCATTTCAAGCGGGTAAAGGACTCTTTCAAAAAGCCCAAAGGTCACCTGCCCTTCGGAAAGATACATTGCGAGAAAATGTAAAGAGACAAAAGGTCCGAAGGTATATACGTTGGGACAGTTGGAAGGATCATTTCAAGCGGGTAAAGGACTCCTTCAAAAAGCCCAAAGGGCACCTGCCCTTCGGGAAGATACATTGTGGGAAAATGTAAAGAGACAAAAGGTTCGAAGGATTCCTTCGGACATTTTGTCCGAAGGAATACCTTCGGAAAAGTTGCCGCGGGGTTTACAAAAACCAAGGTGCTTGACAATAAATGTGAAAAAATTCAAAGGGGCAGTTCTTTGGTGGGAAAATTACAAAGGACTCTTTCAAAAAGCCCGAAGGGCAACAGCCCTTCGGGAAGGTCCCTTCAAAAAGCTTGGGTGCCCTTCAAAAAGCCCGAAGGAATTATAAACAACGCAAAGGAAAGAAAATAAAAAAGGAATTCCTTCGAACTTTTTGTCTGAAGGATTCCTTCGGGAAAATTGAAATCAAAAACTCTGAGGAAAAGCTGAAGGAGAAAGGAGATAAACAAAAGTCCAAAAGAATTATTTCGGAAGATAAATTCTCGAGATAATTGCAAAGTAAATCTCGAGACAAATAAGCTCGATATAAAGCATAAGATGGAAAAGATCCAAAAAATATGACTGTGCAAATTAACCCGAAAGAAATAATCCCGAAGAATTTATAAGGGATTTGACTGTGTAGAAAACCAAGGGGAAAATTGCCAAAGAAATTCACAAGAAAATCCTAGAGAATGAACAATGAAAGGCACAGACTTTTGTCTGGATAAACAAGGAGCACACACAGTCAGAAAAGTCATAAATAGAGAAGTCTGAGATTATAAGGTAGGCAAGCAAGCAAGACAAAAAATATACATGCACATCAATTAAACGCTGTAATTGGAAAAGGTCAAAAATAGATTCTTATCTATGCAAACATGTTATTGGACTGGTCAAAACTGCTGTTGACTGTTTCACTGTGCCACATGCTTCTCTCATGCGTCCAAACGTTTCAAACGTTCCAGCAGTTCGTGAGGAGTTCATCTACTGGCTTTTTGCGTGACATTTCATGCAAAGGAGAAGTTGACTGGTTAGACCTGAGTTCCTTCGCCCACTTCCACGCCATCTTGGTCATGCATGTTTGGAGTTTTCTTGGAGAGTTTGGAGAAGCATGCAGATTTTTGTAAAGGAGAATAATTTTATTGAATATTCAAAGCATTGTAAAAGAGGTGAGGCCTTGAGTTAACTAACCAAGACTGACCTCTTCCCTTTTTTGGACTACACTTAGACTGATTTAGACTATTTTTCAAAGCTTATTTATTAGCTGAATCGAGCCATAGAGAATAGCCTAAAGTTTGAAAAAGAAATTCTAAGCTAGACCAGTGATCAATAAGGAGTTTATTTTTCTAAATCTGATTTTTGACAGCAACGTAGTGTGTATTTGATTGTGCATCAACGTATAAGAGAGATTTTTTTTCCTTTTGTAGGTCCCTTCCTCACCTATCTCTCTCTATCTCACCCTTTTTGCAAGTCATTTGAAAAGGTTTTCAACGCTTCCTCTGAAACACTTTTGGTTAGGGACAAAATATAAATTGCATTTTGGTTATGTGTGCATTGATTTCAGTAACTTCAGAGGATCTAATCAATTCAGGTGTATCGCCCCCCTTAGATTTTCTTTCAAAGTTTTCCCTTGCTCTTTTCACCCCAAAAATCACAGTGTCAAGTTTAATTGCAAAATCATAAGGGAACCAGCCCTCTCTGGAGGTTCTTCTCAACACAGAGGCACCCACCCTTTGGGAAGTTCCCATTGTATCAACTGGAGAGAAGTTGTACTTTGCACATCTTCAAGCAGGGTGCACTCCAGAGTGATAACAACAAACACATCAAACATACTGGAATTAGAGCTACACAAGCAAACAATGTAATTATATAACCAAACACAAAGTAACACTGAGGTTCATAACAAATACAAAATGAGTAATTATACATGAAATCACTAAGCACATCAATGTGCATGCAATAGGAAAGATAGATTAGAGTACATGAGATTACATAAAATCTTAGTATAATAAAGGAAATCACAAAAGATAGAACCTAAGTGCTGCCAGGAGATGCCCCCAAAATGCCACTAGGGCGAGCATGAAAGGTGTCCCCAACCAACTATGAATTCATAATCATATGTATATACTTGTAGATCTTGCATCTATATCGACAATATCATCAATAGCATGCGTATAAGCAATATAACCTCTATCAATCGACGGATAATCATAGATACATATAACTCATATACAACACAAGGCAAATGAACAAGCATGTAAATAAATAACAAGGATAATCTAATTTAGCATGAAAAATAGAGTGTTCAATTTCCAAAATAAGAGGTTTGTTAGCGAAGCTAACAAATAATTCTAGGTCTAGAAGAATCATCATAAGATATAACAGTTGAAGCTTTAAGACTGCAAGCAACATGTATAGAGCGTGGTGGGACCCATGAGTGTAAGAGAACAAGTCATCATTATTATAGTTATCTATAATATTATTCGATGTGTAATTGATGTCTCTCATACATTTATTTTCTTTATAATTATGCGTTTGCCTTAGAGACATTACTATGTGATGATTGCGCCCTTATAGGAATTGATTTATGCCTTCCTATAATATTTGCCCTTTACGTAAATGTTGTGATGACTCTAGCGACTTCTCTATGTATACCAATTCATCCTTGGGTTGCTCCTTTAAAAAAATAGTATCTTTATGAATTGTAACCACTTGACCTTGATGTCTAAATTTTAAGCATTGATGCATTGTAGAAGGTATTGATTTCATTTGATGTTTCCATGGCTGACCAAGAAAAGCATTGTATGATCCAGTAGTGGGCTTCACATGAACTAAAGCTTGAATTGTCTTTGGTCCCACTATTATTTATCATCGTGAGAATTGTCTAAGCAAGAGGCATAAAATGGTCTAAATGCGATGAGAAGGGTCTCCTTTTCCATCAAACAACACAAATCTAGGGGCAATAAAACCAATTGGAAAAGGATAAGCAAGTACATCATGAGCCAAAGGATTTATAAGTATTATCATGAGAAGTGACTCTACTACTTGGCTTTTGAGATCATTGAGAAAGCAATTTAACTTGTACATCACACAATTTTTGTATCATAGTAGTCATTTCGGAAGTTTGCATAGGAATAGAAGAAAAGTAGTAACGGAGATTGGAATAAAAGAAATCAAAGAGGGATCAACAACTCTTTTGTTGCAATTTGTGAAGCAATGGATTGTTAAACGAGAGGAATTCTAGAAGCATGTTGAATAATCGGGGAAGCTTGCCAAAGCACTAAGCCATTTTGAACATTTGGAGGAGTTATAGTTTGAGGACGACAAGCAAGAAAAACATTTTGATCATTTGGAAACATAGATTTTGAGAAGAAGGGATAATAAAAGAAATAGAGTCATGAGTGGGGTTAGGAGGAACTACCAAAGTAACACCATTGGAAGAGAGATCTTGACAAAGAACTTCTTTCAATGCATTCATAATTCTAGAGATATCAACAAGATTGGTCACAACATATTTCTTAATATGATCAATGGGATCATTTCTATTTTGGTCTTCTAATTAGGTTTCATAATCACAATCGTTCTCATCTTCATTCCAATAATAATCTCAAGGGGCTCTAGCATTCACATTGCCATCATCATTGATATTCAAATGAACATTGATTGCTACTTAAAAACATTATCTAAATCCACATTATCTCCTCTAGTGTGTGTTACAGTTTTCTTATATCCTATAAAGGAATCGACATGATGTTGTGTACATCTAAAGTCCAAATCCTTATTGCTCTAGCTTGCTTTGTTTGAGACTAACACATTTCCCTTATAATTGGTTCATTCATAGATAAAATTGGCTTTCTATAATCATTAGAGCTTATACAAAGGGGACCAACACCCAACAAATTCATAGCATTTGTATGTTCTCTTGGTCTTACAGGGGTAAAACCTTTTGCCCTAATATTTCATCAATGTTATCCTCACTATCACAATAATCATAATTACTATTTTATACATCATTATGAAAAGACATGACATTCACATAAGCATTTGCAACATCTTGAAAAAGAACATCTAAAGGGCGATCCATCACAAAACACTAGGTTTTCACATATTTTTAGAAATTGAAATGACCTAGAGTTTGAAATCAAACACAATGAGAGTTGGAGCTCATAGATATCAAACAAATAGAACAAGCCCTGGAACAATCATATCTACCACAATGAAATCAAGATCTAATCGTAAGGGGTGTAAGAGAGTATGAGTTCACGAAAATTTGATATGGAAAAATGGTTTCACATCAAAATGCAACACATCCACCCATGCACAATGCAATTAGGTCTTACCATATTTACCTTAATGAAACAACAAAATCAGATCTAATTGTAATAAAGAATATTCTGGAATAAACAATAAATGGCAAGAGGTTTTTTTATAAGAATATCCGTATTATCGTGGATCTGGGGACGATTGTCATAAACAAACAACAAAAAGCAAGTCTAGAAGGCGAGAACAAAACGCATAAAACTTGAGATGAACAAAGATAGTTTTTGAAGTGCACACTTTTGGAACTGCAAAGAATGGTTTCGGAAGTGAAGAGAATAGTTATGGTAGGGTAAAAAACGGTTCCGCCAAATTGTGAATATTTTGAAATCCGATTTTGTGATACTGTTCCTCTACTCTAGGGCTCCGAAAACCTTGCCCACTTTTTCCTAAATTCCAACAGATCTCCATCTCTGCAACCTTAACAACTCATCTCAAACCAATAAAAAATAAGGGAACAAGTGAGGGACCTATGTTACCCCTCCAATATTATCAGGCCCCTAGTTTGGAGAAAATTTAGAAACCAACACTCAATGCACTTCAATAAGCAATTCATGGATGCAAGCCCTAATCTTACATGAATTTTCGTGCTAGCATGAGCAAGTGGCACAAGAAAATAATATGCCTCAAATATTGATTCAAATATGCTCTGAATGCCGGAATTCTACTCTAACGCAATAGATCTCTTTAATAAATGCTTGACTCTTGCTTTTCACATTTACTTATCACTCTTTGCTTGTCTCTTTCATTGTCTTACATGCACTAATGCATCTGTGTATTTATAGACATCTCAAATTCAAAATAGGACCAAATTGGCGTGCGAGTTGACACACAACGTGCCAAAAGAGCTGACAAACAAGGAGCCCAAGGCACGAGGGACCCAAAACAAGGGTCAAAAGGGCTCACACTAGAATCGTACACAGTACAAACCTGGTGACACAAAACCGTACACAATATGGTCATGGTGACATAGAACTGTACAATGTAAGGTTCAGGACAATGTGTCTAATACTACTAGAAAATAAGTGCGGGGGATATAGACATCTAATTCTGGTCAGAGGTACTTGACAATGTTAATTCTTGACATATGTTGAACCACTTGATTTACGCTCAATTATATGACTCTTATTCGCCATTCCTCTATCCATTTATCTATATGTGGGCTTGACCCCTCTGTTCATTGTCAGTACTACACAAGAATTTCAAAGTCATTACTCAAAATGCTTTATATCACTCTTAGATTGCTTTCGGCTTTAGGCTAGTTGTTCTTGTGTTTTCGGTGTAGGTCCACATTCTAAAGACAGGTCCACTGCCGCGGACTTGTCCACTTAGCATGACCTTGTCCACTTAGCGTGACCTTGTCACCGCACCATTTAACAACTAGTTCCCAAATTCGAAATATCCATATGGGTCATCCTCACGTTTTGCAAGTAGGCTAAATGAAATTCTTTAATTCGAGTTCTATAAATACAAATCAAAGGTCATTCATTATTAGACTTGATCTCCCTAGAGCTCAGCACTATCTATACAATACTGCACATTGAGCAAATCTTTCCTATTCTTCAATTCAAGAGCGAGCATTGTCAAGTATCGAAGCCAAATTACTAGTTGCATGCATATAGTGAAGGAGCACAATTGCACAATTATGCTAAGTGGAAGAACTACATGTGACTTGATTCCCTCCTCAGAGTATCTGGATAAGTAGGTAGTGATTAATCACCAATAGGGGCAGTTGGGGTCAGCTCAACCCATTACACTTCCCTTTCTTTTTACAGGTTTCTAGCTCTCGCAAGTACACCTAGGTTTCCAAGGCAAGGAGAAAGAAAGTAGAGGTTTTTGCGTGGCAATAATAGAATCAGAATACCTTAGTTCTCTTAGCAAACACAGGCGTAGGCAACAGAGTAATTACAGTCTTGTCACTTTCAAAGCGGACAAAACGATAGTCAATAAACTAGGTTGCACTGCATAGCTGTCTAGGGAGCGTTGACTTATTCATATATAGCTGCACACTTTGTGTCCGGATCTGAGTTGGCACAACCCTGTTTTATCTTGTTTTTCACTATTAGACACTTGTTACAGCTAGCCAAAAACCAAAAAAGCTATGTATCTTCTTATTGGTTGTACTTACTATATTTAGCATATGCCACTTGTCAATCAATTTCAATCAATTATAATTTACATTCAGATTAATTCTTAAATGACATACATTACAATTTGAATTATATTTCAATGTTTTATGCCTATTAAATATTGTTAAATCAAAATTACGGTAAAACAAAAGAAAGAGAAAGAAAAGAGAAAATGGAACAAGAAAAACATGACAAAATAATGCCAAAACAAGAGGAAAAATGCACCAATAAGAGCCTAATATGATCCGATAACTGACAAACACAAGCACCCTAGAACAATGTGATTTGACAACTAAAACTACACTCAGACCAAAATTAGTTGTCGATGATCCCCATGATTAACTTTAAGAAATTTGTTGGATATGAAGTGGAGAAGTGGATCAAACAAATGGATATGTTTTTCCATCATGTGATTTATCTAGGAGATGGAAGTCAGCTATTTCACTATTACACACGGAGGAGGAACATAAAAATAATGATTTGTAGGCTATGTATGTCTCTGAGAATAAATCTAGGTCAAAAAAATGATTTGTAGGCTATGTATGTCTCAAGAGAATAAATTCAAGTCAGGAAGATGAACACAAAAAATGATTCGTAGGCTATGCATGTCCCATGAGAATAAATCTAGGTCATTCTACGAGGAGGTTTATAGCAAGTAGGCTACATGGTAAACCTTAAGGCAAATGCCATTTACCATCACAGGGGGATTAATAAATAAATACGAAGGAGAAATCAATGGCTAGTTATAAAGTACGATTTAAATTTTTTTGTTATGAATGCTATAATTGTTTGTTATCCTCCCTAGAGATAGAGGATAGAATGCATAATTCTAAACTTGAGAGAGGTTGGAGGATATATTTCATGGATTGTATGAAAAGATTCTAGGTTTGGGCATAAAGCATGAATCAAAACAATAAGGGGACATTGTTACAAATTATGAAGAAATCATCCACATGGATGTAGTAGATAATATTCACAATAGAGTTATTAAAGGCAAATTACTCTTCCATGATTCAGAACCTCCATGACCTTATCGTGGTGCTACATGATGAAATAGAGCACATTGATTTCCTAGGGGTCACAAGCATATGGGATGAAACAACAAAGCTTGACGAAGGGATTACACGAAGCCCATTGCACACCTTCCTTCACCTGGTTCTACTCAAACACAACACATTCACATAAGCTATATCTCTAACCAAGATGGAATGAATCTCCAACAGAGTCAAATTTCCATGTACTCGATAATATGGAAGATTCTACCTTGAAAGCCATGATTTGAGGGCAAAACTTTGAATGGGGCAATATTTGTGTCCTAAGTAGACAAACTTTTTCTTATTTTATTGTTGAGTTGCTCGGTATTAAGGGAGGATGTATGTGTAGATGTGCAGGTTTGTGCGCCAATATTATAGGTCATGGACCAACTAGTGTTTTAGGGTTTAGTATATAGTGGTTTATGGCTATAGTTTTTCACTATTGATCATCTTATATTGTCATTAACTATTGTTGTATTTAGAGAGTCCTCCCCTTTTGAAAAGGTTTGGAGATCATCCACATCGAATAGGGCCTGTTATTTGTTTTATGTTTGAGGATTATCAATAAAGTTTCATTCCTATCTGATGGGTTCTTGCTATTAGCATTGAGTCAAAGGTTTGGAGGCTCATGACATGGCCACCTTGATTGTTTATTTTGGTTGGTTTGGTTTCGGTCATATTTCATAATTTAACATTTATTTTGTGTGGAATGCTCTTTAGTTAAGGTCTTTTTTCCTTATTGGATTGTTATCATTTTTATCATGGATTGAGTGTCCTCAATATGATTGTTGTGGTGGTAATTCTTGTTTTGGGGATTCAAGTATCGATTGTAATTTCTCGTTTTAATGGCTGAATTTTTCTACAGAATATTGAATGTGGGTTTAAACCTTCTATAAACTGAAGTGTTAGTATTTTCCTCTGTGCCACTAAAATTCAACATACATATGCCAACTTGATGTTTGCTAAAACTATGTGCTGCCATTTATATTCTTATTGCTGATTCCAATGTGCACATGGCCAAAACACTACAATATTGAAAATCAAATGTGTTTACAACCTTTATGCTGATGTACACTCCATATCAGAAATACATGCAACTACAGTTGAAGTCAACTATATCCATAGATGTAATACTCGCAGCTACGCTGAAACAATGTCCCATACTATTATGTACAACAAATATTCATCCTCTTGCAATATTAGAATGCGCAATCGCTGATACACCTCAACATGAAGCAATAGAATATGCAAAAGAATGTAAAAAAAACACAACACAACATTTACAAAAATTTACCTTGGAGAAACCCAATTTGAATAAACACCAGCAAAAAACTATGCTTTATTCACCAATTCCAGCGAACCACTATACTTTATTCACCAATGGATCATAGAGAAGAATCTCTCTTGGAGCTCGGAAACAATCTACTACTCCTCTCTACGATGGAAAGTGCTGCAACCTCCTCTTCTATGCCATAGATGATGGTTTTCTCTTTCTTTCAGCTATGGAAAAGATGCCATGCTCATTCATTTAGTGAGTCATGGGTATTTACAAGTGGAATGAAGTTTTGGCTATTTGGAGCATGGGACATTGTGAGACCTCTTCAAATGGTGCTCTACAAGATTCTTCTCAACCCTTCCCTAATCTTCCTTGCATCATTTCTTTTCTACTTTTGCAAGGAATTTAAGGGAAATTTTAATGACAGTAAGTTTTTCACTTAATAAATGATTGAATATTCACCTGAAAACTGATATGTAACATCTTGGTAACCCAATGCACATGTGCATGAAATTTCATCTTGAAATTGTTTTTTTTGGATGGATTCACCTTTTTTGAAGGGGAATCTATCATGAATAATATTTTTGAAAGCCGGAAATTGGGATAGGATCCTAATGTCATGTAGACCTCTCCATTTCAATTTCATGGCCTAATTCACCCTTTTCACGGATTGGTTTCTTTTGGAGTTGAATCTTTTATGCTTCATGTTTTCCCAGTCCAATCATATCCCGTATCACGGTGACATCATTTGCATTCCAACCGTGTATATTTCATAGGGTCTTCAGGGGTCCAGGTACTATTTTCAATACGTCTCTCCAATCTTGTTGTTATCGACTTGGTGAACACCATGTGGTATAGTCTTTTGATGTGCAACACTAAAATGTTCGGTATAGGAGGTCTAGTTGTTTGAGGTACAAATAATCTTCCAGCCAAATGATCCATTTTAGATAAATTCATGACATTCGTTAGTTTGTTCAAAGTGTCTATGGGTTACTTTGTAGGACATTCTTGTTAAGCACAGGGTTATACTGAGACAGGGGGGTGAATCAGTATAAGATAATCTTTTAATCTTTAAACTTAATCAACCACAACAACCATAAGCATTCAAGATCTAGCAATTAATAACACAAAAGAACACAAGATTTATATGGAAACCCTTTCGGGAGAAAACCATGGCAAAATATTGCTCCTATATATATATAACTCTTTTACAATGTTTGTAGGCACCAACCTACTGGAGACACCAATCCCCAAACCAGTAATTTGTGATCACCCACATACTGGAGACACTAATTCCCTCCGCAAAGCACCAACCCGACTAATTCGTGAGCATCGACCCACAGGAGCATCAACCCCTAGACTTTGAGGCACCAACCCCAAGCCAAATCGATTCCACTGTCTGTGATTGCTTCTTCAATTGAATGATGGCTATGCTTCTCCTACACTTTTTCTCTCACTAATTTTCTTATATAATTTTTGATCTCTCTTTCATAATTCTCAAATGATATTCTTCATTAGAATAAATCTTCCCTTCACACTTCTTTTCTTAAGAGATATTTTGTTTCATTTTCTACTGTTCATCTCTTCCTTCTGTCTCACACTTATATGATCTTCAATCAAATTGAATGCTTGTAATACTTCCACATCTCTTCTCCCTTATTTAGTCGTTAAAGGATGTGTCCCATCCAAGAGGCACCTCTTTACCAAAAGATGTGACCGTTGACATTTTCGTCGACATTTTTGTTGACATTTCCGTTAACATTTTCATCGACATTTTCGTTCACCTCCGGCAACACTTCCGTTCACTTCTGGCAACAATTCCATTCACTTCCATCAACACTTCTGTTCATTTTCAGCAACAATTCCTTTTGACATTTCCGTTCATATCCGTTACAATTCCTTTGACATCAATGACAATTATTCCAACAATTTTTTAGTTTGTTCCAAGTGGCCACGAGTAGTCAACTTCGGTTTGATTCTTGAATATGTTGAACTACAACTCATATGGACCAACTAAGACTCGAATCTAAGACCTTTCAATGCTGCTGGAGTGCTTTACCAACTAAGCTACTAGGCCCTCTATGGCCAGCCCATCATTGGTCTGGGTGTGGCTTATTTCCAACACCCCCCGCCTCCCCCCCACGCCCCCTTATGCCACACTACAAGTGCTTGGGGCTCCTAACCTAGCTTTGATACCACATGTTGAGCTACAACTCATATGGACCAGCTAGGACTCGAACCTAGGACGTTCCAATGCTGCTGGAGTGCTCTACCAACTGAGTTACTAGCCCCTCTATGGCCAACCCATCGTTGGTCTGGGTGTGGCTTATTCCCAACTGAATACGATTATACCATTCATAGACTAGTCTACCCTTGAGGTTTTAAAGCAATAATTGAAATTTTATTTGTTTCACTAAACTCACACAATTGAAGGCAATGATCAATTGACTGAAGCCATGTGATCCAGATCCCATGAGGTTTGGGTGACCACACTCTAAATGAGGGTTTAAATGGGTTGTATGCATATGCGGAAGCAATATTGCATAAGATGGAGATTAGAGAAAGTAATAGAATTGGAACAAAAACTATATTAATCTGTACGTTTTGTACATGGCATACCCTTGGGAAAGATGTATACTTTATGGATTTTGAACTGTTTGGGCTTCCATCTGTGACTCTTTATCTTCTGACAGTTATGTGGCTTGAGAGACAGGTGCACGGTATGATGACAAATGTTGCAGCATAACGTGAGCCTTGGTAGTTCCACTTGGCATGGCACAATGTGGCGCAGTTTCCATGTGGCTGATGTGCAATTTGGAGGCCCTGTGTGGAGGTAGAGCTGTGCGGTATGTCTGAAGGTGTTGCACCATTTGCCAATGTTGTGTAGAGGTTGCACAAAGTGGCCCAATGTTGTGCAGGTGGCACATAGTGAGTGAAGGTTGTGTTAAGATTTTTTATGCATATTTTGGCATGGGACAATGGGTGCTGCCCCTCAACCCTGCAAGGCTAAGTCTTTGACACATGCGTGCTCCGCACCTTTTGGGTGGAGTGCATGATGTAGTATTTGGAGTTGTGCAACATGGATCATGGCGTTGCGCGGGATGTGCATGAATCTAGGAGTTGCGGAGGTGCTCGAAGTGTAGAGGTTGTGCAACATGTTCATTGGTGTTGTGTGAGAGGTGTGTGATGCAAGGGGCTGTGTGGGAGGTGCATGATGCAAAGGGCAATGTGGAGCTGCATAAGTGACCAAGACACTCAAGATAACTACATGAGGTGGTGCGGCTGTGCGAATAACCATGCTTGATCCAATTTGTCTTTTTACCATTGGAGTCTTACAAAATTGCCTCCCCATCCATTTTGGGGGTGGAGAGAAGGCACAAGAAATATACTTTCTTTGATCAGAACTTTTATATTTTGTTTCTCCATATCGTGAAATTGATTTGAATAGTTTGTATACCATCCCATATGTAGACTATCATGTCTTATTGATTTTGTTTGTCATTGTTGTTTAATGTTGTGGGAGAAAGGGCTTAAAAAAATCATCTTGCTCGAGTACCGTTGATATAGATTATCTCTTTCAAGATACCTGCACACTAGAAAAATACAAGGCACTTGCAATAAGTTAGTTAATAAACCACATGGATTTGACGTGGAGGACAACCATTACAAAACCATAATGGATTAGTGTTTGATGTTTTTGTCATTAAGACACAAATTTGGGACTTGATCCGACTTGTCTGACTGAATGTTCCCAATTCAAGAAAAAATAACTTTATTCCTACCCAATAGCAAGGTTAAAGCCCATAATGGGAGATAATCCATAGTTTTTATATACTAGAAACTTGATCCAAGAACACGACTTCAATTCAATGCGCCTCAATAACAAAGCTTGGTCCAATAATAAGACTTCAATTCCATATAGCTCAACAATAAATTTTAAGACAATAATAGGACTTCGTCCAATAACAAAACTTCAATTCAGTGTGGCTCAGGAATAGCGTTTGGCCCTATGATTTGGTCTGGTCAATAATAGGGCTTGACCCAATATCGGGTTTACACCAATTAAGTGCACTAGTCAATAATGGAATACATTTATGAGGTTTATATCCAACATTCATGAAAATCAAAAGAAAAAATCATTTTTTGTGTGATTTTACTCATGTATTTAAGTCATCTCAATATGACCTCCATGAGTAGTCATTATCCTATTGACATTTTTCCTCATCAATTATTTGTAATAATCACAACATAGGGGGACCCACTTAGAATACAAGCATTGTAAGAATTTGTTAATTGGGGAGGAACACTGAGTGTAATTCATTGCATTGTGCTTCTCACCCTCTATCTTCTTTCTCCATTGGCAAAGCTTTTGAAGCATGTGATGTCAATAAGTCACCCTTGTCTCACAATTCTTACCAATTGTTATTAACCCATTTACAATCCATTCATATATTTGTGTTTAAGTAATAGAGGGATTCCACGAGCAATTTAATTAGATTATTAATTTCTATGGAATTTTACTCGTGTGTTTAAGTCTCAAGATGACTTCCATGAGTATTACCCTATTGACATTTTTATTAATGTAATTTTTGTAATAATCACAAGGTAGGTGGGCCCACTTAGCATACAAGTACTGTAAGCATTTGTTAGTAGGAAGGAATGATGAATGCAATCCACTGCTTTTGGCCTTTTCACCCTCTAGCCACTTTCCCTATTAGCAAAGCTTTTGGAGCATGTAATGCCTTATAAGTCACCCTTGTCTTACAATTCGTACCAATATGGGATTAACCTGATTACAACCCAATCGTGCATTTGTGTTAAGTAATTGAAGGCTTCCACGTGTAATTGAATTAAATTATTAGTTTTTCGTGGAATTTTACTTATGTGTTTAAGTCATCTCAAGATGACCTGCATGAGTAGTCATTACCCTAATGACGTTTTCCTCATTTTTTGTAATAATTACAAGGCAAGGGAACCCTCTTAGCATACAAACACTGTAAGCATTTTTAAGTAGGGGGAGGAACAATGAATGCAATCTAGCACTTTGGGCTTCACAGCCTCTAGCTTCTTTCCCCATTGGCAAAGCTTTTGGAGGATGTAACACCCTATAAGTCACTCTTGTCTCACAACTCTTACCAATGCGGGATAATCTCAATTATAACCAAATCATATATTTGTGTTGAGTAATTGAGAGCTTCCACAAGCAATTTAATCATATTATTAATTTTTGCAAGATTTTGTTTAATTCATCTGAAGATGGTCTCCACAAATGGTCATCACCCTAATGACATTAGCAAAGCTTTTGGAGCTTGTAATGCCTTAAAGTCACCCTTGTCTTACAATTCGTACCAATATAGGATTAACACAATTACAATCCTATCATGCAGTTGTGGTAAGTAATTGAAGGCTTCCATGTGAGATTGAATTAGATTATTAATTTTATTGGGATTTTACTTGTGTGATTAAGTCATCTCAATATGACCTCCATGAGTAGTCATAACCCTAATGACATTTTTCCTCATTTTGTAATAATCACAAGGTAGGGGGACCCTCTTAGGATACAAGCATTGTAAGCATTTGTAAGTAGGAGGAACAATGAATGTAATCCACCAATTTGGGCTTCACACCATCTAGCTTCTTTCCCCATTGGAAAAGCTTTTGGAGGATGTAACGCCTTATAAGTCACTCGTCTCACAATTCTTTTTATTTTTGCTAGGGTATTGGCTTTTGACTGGGGCTAGAATCGGTCTGGGACACAATCGGGGGCCCAAATCCCCATTTGATATGAGTACCACAAGTACTAGATATTACCAACTATTACCAGCAACTACCGAGCCACAACCGGCCAAAGAATCATACCTAGGACCAAGGATGGCCCAATTTCCAACAATGGCCACAACCGGCTCGATAATCGTTCCAACGGCCATGAATGGCCCAAGTTCCAACAATGGCCACAACCGGCCTTGAGGATGTAAACGGCCACAACTGGCCTCATATGCCTTTCCAGAGATTTGAACCTGGGTGGGGCTTGGAACAATCAAACCACTTAACCAACTCACCCAAATCTCATTGGCATTATCTCACAATTCTTATCAATGCGGGATAAACTCAATTATAATCTAGTCATATATTTGTGTCAAGTAATCGAGAGCTTCCACAAGCAATTTAATTATATTATTAATTTTTGCGGGATTTAATTTAATTCATCTCAAGATGGCCTCCATGAGTAGTCATTACCCTAATGACATTTTTCCTCCTACATTTTTTGTAATAATCACAAAGTAGCGGGAGCCACTTACATTACAAGCACTGTAAGCATTTGTTAGTAGGGATTTTACTTGTGTGTGTTTAACAAATGCTTACGGCGCTTGTATGCTAAGTGGGTCTTCCTGCATTGAGATTACTACAAAAAAATGAGGAATAATGTCATTAGGGTAATGATTGCTTATGGAGGTCATCTTGAGATGACTTAAACACACGAGTAAAATCCCCAGAAAATTAATAATATAATTAAATTGCTTGTGGAAACCTTTAATTACTTAACTCAAATACATGATTGGGTTGTATTTGTGTTAATCCCACATTGGTAAGAATTGTGAGATAAGGGTGACTTGTAAGGCAATACATGCTCCAAAAGCTTTGCAAATGGGAAAAAAAAGCTAGATGGTGGGAAGTCCACAGTGTTGAATTACATTCATCACAAGTAGAGTTCTTCTGGTTTCAATTGCTTAAAATTGTTATTGTCCAACTTTCCAAATCTCACTACTGGATCCATCCTTGGGGAATAAATGAATTAAGCCAATGCTTGGAGAAGAAGAGAAAAGTTTGAGTTCATAAATAGGTGTTCGCGAAACAAGAGGGGGAAAATGGGTGAGGTAAAAGAGGGTCGGCCTAGACAATTTTTAATTACCAAAACATGGAAATTAAAATAAATTCAAATATTACAAAATTAATTTAAAAACATAAGTCAATTAATTGCTTAAAAACTTATTAATTAATTTAATTAAAACATAAATTGATCAATTTAAAGGAACATTAATTACGTAGACAAGTTAATTAGTTAATTGATAAGCTATTGGTGAAATAATTAATTAATTCAATTAGTATTAATAATTAATTTAAATTAAAGTCTAGTTAATTTAGTTTATTGATAAATTTCTTGTCAAATAAATAATTAATTCAATTAGGATTAAATTAATTAAAGTCTTATTAATTTCATATGAACAATTATATAAATAATTAAACACAATTGATAAATGAACGGATAAATTAATTAATTTTGGATAATTAAAGAATAGATTAATAAAGTAATTTGATTGATTGATTACTTTATTAATTCATTAATTTGCTGTTAAATGAAATTAATTCAGCTAAAATCATATAAATAAGTTTAATTCATTCACTAATTAAACAATAAAATACAACTGAAAGGTTCATTGAACTAATTAATTAATTTATTAATTTTAATAAATTTGATAAATTACCAAATTAGTTTAAATATTTTGATTAGTTAATTAATTAATTAATGTTAATAAATTTGACTAATTACTGAGTTAATAAAATAATTTGATTAATTACCAAGTTAGTAAATAACTTGATTAATAAATAAATAAATAAATAAATTTTATTAATTAATAAAATAATTGATTTAATAAATAAATAAATAATTAATAATTAAATAGCTAAGTTAGGAAAGACTTAGATCTAGAAATCAAAAGATCTGTTTGAGGGAGGAGGGAAGGTGGAGACCTTTGTATTAAAACCTGTAGGTAACCATCGGGTCCCTGCGGAAAATTTACATTTTTTTCGTAATGGTTCCACTTGCACTTATCGTGGGCTAGGTAGTGCCCTAAAAGCTGCGGTTAACGAGTAACTAACCACGGTTGCTCGCTGTTAACTGCGGGTTGTATGGCCTTGACCTAGGTATAGTGTGAACATAACAAAAGTGAAAGAAAAAAGTCATTTGCTTCCTTTCCATTGCAATTTTTGGCTCGTCAGTTTGCATCTGCGGGTTTGAATCGTTCGTGAGGGTCTGCGTCTGTCGTTTGTGAGGGTTTGACTTTGAATCGTTGACCGTCATTGTGTATTTCTAAGTCTATTGCCTCTGTAAGCCTAAGCTCGAGCCTCGAATAATTGAATTGCAGCTATAAACCGCGCCGCACAAGAATGATCGTTGTTTGAGCCTTGAACTGCAACTATAGAGATGAGGTTAAACTTTGAGCTTCGAACTGAGTTTGAGCCTTGAGTGACGAGGTTAAACTTTGAACAATGAGCTTTCAACAGGGCTTAAGGTTAAACTTTGAAAGTGATCGAGTGGCAACAGATTGTTTCAAGCAAGCATGCATTTATAACTCAAGAAGGGTTTGTAATTGTGCATTTAGGGCTCGAGCAAGGTTTCAATTTCAAACATTCAAGTTTCAGTAGACTGTGTTACAGTGTTAGGGGACATGTTTGAGCTCGAAGTCTGCTTGTTGCTAGTGCCAACAATTTATTGTAATTGCCATCTGGTCCTGCACATTCCTCATTAATTCATTATCATTAGCCAAATCTCTATTTTAAAAACTGAAATCGAACCCAAGGGCCAAAGGTGGGGAAGGTGGGGTGACATCAACTTCAAAGCAACTTCAAAATGGCATTCGATTCTTGTAGGCCTAAGAAGTCTGATGACCCAATATGAAAACATTGCTATGACAACCCAAAGAACAACTCCATATGCAATTATTGCAGGTTTAAGTTGAGTGCAGGGGTGAATTGCCGCAAATACCACATAGCACGGATTCCAGGGAATGATGTGTTGTTATGCGACAAAGTGCCACCTGATGCTCAAAGAGAGATCGCTGCTGTCTTAGTTGCATTTGAGGAGAAAATAAAAGAATAAAAAACAAGGATTGTTGAGGCAGTTGCAGCCATGATGAATAGGGGGGCAACAAGAGTTGATTCTGATGAGTTAGGAGGCTTTGACTCTTTTGTTGCCCAAAGGGTAGTTCGGGGACGAGGCTCAAGCAGAGAAAGTTCAGGTTCACCTTCATGGGGCTTTTTTGTTCCTCAAAATACTCTTGGGGCACAACCTTCACTCAAAGGTACAACTTGGAATAAAAATTTGTAGAATGAAACAAGGGTGGTTGTGGCAAACTTCTAGTATTACAATAACATCCCATTCAATGTGGTGAAAGGCCCATATTGGGAGAATTTGGTAACTACTTTAACCCCTTGTTGGAAAGGGGTTCAAAGCTCCTACTCCTTATGACTTGAGAGGTTCAATGTTGGAGAATGTTGTTAAAAATACATAAATTATTGTAGATGAGTAAAAAATAATATGGCGCAAGAAGGGTTGCGGCATTTTGTCTGATGGGTGGATAGATGGAAGGAATTGCACCTTGTTTAATTTTCTAGTGGCTTTAAGTGGGCAATTGGTGTTCTCGAAGTCAATTGATACCTCCAACAAAGTGTAAAATGCAAACACTTTGTGTGATATGTTGGACTAGGTAATCATGGAAGTGAGTGTGGAGAACGCCATCCAAGTTGTGATTGACAATGCAACAACGTATGTAGTAGTGAGGAGATTTCTTGAGGAGATACACCCGTCACTTTTTTGGAGCCCATGCTTAGCCCATTGCATTGATCTCCTACTTGAGGAAATAGGAAAAATGACAAGTGAAAAATGTAGTCAAAGAAGTGAGAAATATCACAAAGCACATCTACAATCATCTTTGAGTGCTGAGCTTGATGAGAGAAACACCAATGGAAAGGAGCTTGTGCAACCCGAAGCCACACAATTCACCACAAACTTCATCATATTGCAACCTCACTAACATTTCTTAAACAGGTTTTTGTGAGCACACAGTGGATGGAGTCTACATATAGTAGGAAGGCCAAAGGAAAAGGTTCACGTTGACCGTTTTTGATGATGTGTTTGCAAAGACTACAAATGAGATCATCAAGGTAACTTTAGACTTGCCACTTAATTATTTTTTATTTATTATATATTTCTTTTAAAATGTTTTGGCCCAATTTTCTCTTAGTTTTAATTTTAAAATTATACCTTATTTCCTTTTAGGGGTTAGGGCCTATGGTTAGAGTTCTACAGTTGGTGGATGGAGAAAAACATTATGATGGGGGATTTGTATGAGGCCATGGATAGGGCCAAGGAGGCCATAACACATTATTATGGGCAAAAAAATAAAAATGAGGCCATTTGGCGCCTAATTGATCGTAGATGGAACAAGCAGCTCCATCAACATATACATGTAGCGGCCTATTAATTGAACCCCAACTTTTTTTTAGTGAATTCATTTAGGGCCGATGAAGAGGTCATGGATGGCTTAAACACATGCATAGAGAGGACGAGCCCTAACGAAGCCACTAGAGACATAATTGTGGATGCGCTGTAGATTTAGAAGACCGCAGAGAGGAAACTCTTTTCTTCATTTCTGTGCATTCGAAGGAGAATGACCCATCAACTAGGTAAAAACAAATTCAAATCGAGTCATTTGTTTGTAGTGTTGTTTTTCGTTATAAATGCATGTCTAGTTGACTTACATAGTTATATATGTCTATTTAGAGATTTGTGGTGCGAACATTATGGTGCAAGAAGACCAAATCTTCAAAAATCAACCATACACATTTTGTCCCAGCCATGTAGTGCTTCTAGGTGTGAAATAAATTGGAGCATGTTTGAGGCTATTCACAATGTTAGGAATAACAAACAAATTTTAATGTACTATAGTAATGAAATAAAGAAAAACAAGACAAGATATTACATAGAAAACCTGCAACTTGTAGGAAAAACCACAAGACAATGGCAGTTCTCTTTTATTGGATATGAATAATTTGAGTACATCACAATAACAAAGTCATACCTTTTAAATAGGAAAAACAAAGAAGATTTCAGAAGCGCTTTTTGGAAACCGTGCCAAAAAGTACAGTGGGTCATGTGTCGTAAAATTGTACCACATCGTACGAACACAAAAATAATGTTTATACGGATGCCAAATTTTTTTGGGAGCGCTGGCGCCGATCCCCCGGGCAGGGGGGACCCTCATGTCGGATGGCTTGTACTGCAAATAATATTGCCAAAGGGATTACAAGACGTCACACCATTACAATTGTTGGAGGTCTAGATATTCACTTTACCTCCTAACACACACAAAGAAACACAATAAGTTGACAACACCACTTCAATAACCTTGTCTTTTGTGCAGTACAATCTTCGTCTTCGTGTGAGACAAGTGGAAGGGAAAAATAGTCACAAGGCAATTGACTTGAATGATAACGATCCATACACAAATTGGATTGTTGAGTCTGAGGATGTCCAACAGGAGCCCATGTTTACCGAAGAGGTAAAAAATATAGATAGGGAAGCAGAAAAAGCTATAGTGGCAGGGCAAGCAAAGGCATTGGGAGGGGTTGGAGGATTTGGATGATGTGTTTGTGGATGATGTTCCAGAGGAGTAATCTTTACCTTCCACTTCTAGGGCACAATAGAGGAGAAGTTGGAGATGCATTGATCACTAGTCTATGAGCATTGTACTCTTATTTTTGTTTAAAATTAAGCATTGTACACTTATTTGCTCAAAAACTAATATAAAACATACTTATGACTCAGTTATGTGTTCTTTACAATCATTTCGTTTTTTTATGTGTTTCGATTTATTTTATGAATTTATATATTTTTTAAAGTAGCAATAAAGTTGTTGAGTAATTGTTGAATCCTATGTATGGGTCAACATTTAGGGCTGCCAAGTAATTGCCGAGTACGAGTTTTTAAGCTCCTGTGGAGACAAAGCTAGATGCAAGAAGGGTTGAGTTTGTGGATTAGGGGCTTCCAATTACGACTAAGCTTGAATCCATCATACTTTTTTAGATTGTGCGGACGTTTCTTGATTTCAGTAGCTTCTTTAATCCTATCTTTCCAATGACCTTCTAAAGCTAAGATTTTAGTGTCGCCAATGAGTATAGTGTGATTGGTTTTATGCTCGTGTTTTGTCAATGCTGATTTTTTGATATTACCATGTTGCAAGTATTTTGGGCATGTTCTTTGAACCTGGTATGAAATGTTTTTCCGGTTTCATCTATATAGGGTATGTCACATGAGCACAAGATCTCATATACTCCTTTTTTAAGCTTGGGTTCTTGAGGATCTTTTGCACTCAGACAATTTCTGATTGTTTTGATGGGGTTTGAAATACGTATTGATGCCATTTCTTTTGATAATCCTCATTAGATTTTCCATGGTACCTTCAATATATGTTAGATATGCCTTACCTTCTGTGCTTGTATTAGGTTGACCTTGGCATCTTCTGACCTTATTAAATGTTTTCTTAATTTGTCAGTCTTGGGACACATTCTTCTTTAAAGCCTTGTGTAGGTGCTTTTCTTCAATTGCCAGGTGTTTTGGATTTGGTATTCTAAGTGCTCTTGTGTATAATGTTTTCAAAACGCCAACTTTTTGAGAAAGGTGGCGATGTGAGTCAGCTCTAATATAAACATATGTGTGTCTTCTTTCTTTGAACTTGTCTAGATAGGGAACCATCTACTCTTCAAGTGATAAGGACATCAAGGAATGAAAGACATTGGTTTTCTTCGACTTCCATACTGAACTTGATATCATTAAAAAGGGAGTTAAGATGAGCTAAGAATCCAACAAGAGCATCCATACCATGTGACTATCGCACATTATGAATTCAGACTTCTCTCTTCTTCTCCAAGCATTGGCTTCATTCTTTTCTTCTTTGAGATGGCTCCGGTAGTGAGATCTGAAATGCCGGACAATAACAATTTTATGTAGTTGAATCTAGAAGAACTCTACTCATCATTACATTACGAACAAACTAGGCTCAATACATTCATCGTTCCTCCCCCCTACTAACAAATGCTTATGGTGCTTGTATGCTAAGTGGGTCCCCGTACCTTGTGATTATTACAAAAAATACACGAGGAAAACTATCATTAGGGTAATGACTACTCATGGATGTCATCTTGAGATGACTTAAACACACGAGTTAAATCCCACAAAAATTAATAATCTATTAAATTGCCCGTGGAAGCCTTCAATAACTGAACACAAATTCATTATAGTTGAATAAAATATTTTCCAATCAAGACAACATTTACTCCAGCCAAAAGAACATTTATTGCTGTTAAAAAGTCAAACTGTCAATTCACAATGAAAATTAAGTGTTATAAATATATGATTCGGATTGCTTCTATTACAGTCAATCAACATTTAATACAATCAAAAGCGTGCAATATCCTCTGAGGGTTTAAATAAAGTGAACATTTACTTTCTGATGACAATCAAATCACTGATGTCAGCAATTAGGAAGTACACAAATCACATAAAGTTGATGTCTAAAAGTTGAGAGTTGAGAATTATATTATTAATTCAGCTAATCTATTCAACTAATACATAGTTGAATTTATACATAGAGAGATGCTTGTAATAGGTCCCATGCAATAGAGTTTGTATTGTCCAAATATCCCTACAAAGTAGGGTCTCAACTAATACCTCCCAAATAACATACGGGAGTTACAAAACAATACAATATCTCAAGTAAAGTTGAATTTAAGAGATTTAGGAGATGTTAGAAATAACAAACTAACTACCCAAGAATAAACTTACTATTGTGAGTAATAACTTTTTACTCACATTTATTTTGACTATGGTGAATTAATCATCCCCGGTTAAAGTTAACATTCCCCCCCTTAATTCAACACGGTCTTAAGTGAACAAGAGAGATTCTATGAATGCTTCAAATTTGTCTCGTTTAAGTGACTTGGTGAAGACATCTGCAAGTTTTTTTTTCGGGAAAAATTGGAGCTGGATGTGTTGTTGAACATGTTCGTGTACGAAATGTTTGTATAACTTGATGTGTTTTTTGTGCTCATGAAACATTGGATTGCAAACAAGTTTAAGAACACCTTCATTGTCACAATACAAGATGGTAGGTTGCTTCTGTGGTACTCCCAATCCTTCAAGTATGCGACATAACCATATCGCTTCGTAGACAGCTCCTATTGCTGCACGATATTTTGCTTAAGTGGAAGATCGAGAAACAAAGTTTTGTTTCTTGCTCCCCGATGATATAGGACCAGATCCCAAAAAGAACACACCCAAAAGTAGATTTTTTTGTCATCAATATTACTTGCATGATTTGAATCCGAATATCTTGTCAAGAAGAAATGATCATTCTTATTGTATTCTGGACAATATTCCATTTTACCCTTTATAAATATATCAGTATTTGTTTCTTTTCAATGAGACATCTTCGGCTTCGCATGAACTGTGAAAGATAGCTGACAACAAAGGTGATCTTTGGCCTAGTGTATGCCAAGTAAATGAGACTCCCAATCAATTGTGGACAGAGTTGTATTTACTTGTGATGATGGATCTGGATGAGACAACTGAAGCCTCGTCTCCATAGGTGTAGCAATAGGTTTACAATGCATCATCCAAAATTTCTCGAGCATTGTCTTGGTATATTTTATTTGGGACACAAATATGTAGTGCTTCTTTTGCCATACTTCCAGTCCAAGACAAAAGTGTAGTAGCCCGAGATCCATCATGTTTTGAATGATTGGTTGAGATATTTCTTCATTGCATCAATCATTTTCATTGCATTGCCAACGATGAATATACAACAGTGACAATCTCCCCCCTATTGTTTGAGGTAGAGATTTGGATCATAAGGACTCCTCTGGAATCCATGATCAAGATGCTCATCAAATTTTATATACCATCGTAGACCCTGTTTGAGGCCATACAATGATTTGATGAGTCTACACTTTTTTTCTTTTTTACTAGGTGTAACAAAACCTTCTGGTTGAGTCATGTAGATTTCTTCATGTATATATTTATTTATAAAGATGCTTTTCACATCCATTTGGTGGATTTTCCATCAATACTTTGCAGCCAGAGCAAATATCATTTTGATAGTCTTGATGTTAGCTGTGGGAACAAAAGTCTCTTCATAATCAATGCCTTCTTTTTGAGCACACCCTTTTGCTACGAGTCTTGTCTTGTCCTTGTCAATACTATTGTCTGGGTTGTATTTTGATTTGAAAACCCATTCGCAACTAATTGGCTTCTTCCTAGATGGAAGATCCACAAGCTACCATGTGTTATGTTCCATCAATGATTGATATTCTGTATTCATGGCATCCTTCCAAAGTTTTGATTCTAGGGCTTCTTGAACCGTACTCATCAGGGCCAAATTGACCTCTTCTCGAGCTGTGTTGAGTCCTTGATCCAGTGGTTGATGTGCCTGGAACTCCGTCCAATTTAGCATTTTGTATCGTACTCGTATACCATTTAGGCACATGTTCAATTGTTCTTGTGGGTGGTGGAACTGCAGTATCTGATTGATCATCACTATTATCCCCATCATCATTATCACCATCTTTTGAACTGTCTAAAGGTCTTATTTTTTAATCAAGGGAGTGTGCGGAAGATGGATTGGACTTTCCTTTCTCATCAAACTCAACATATCTGCGTATAGCTAGTTTCCTTGTTTTTGGATCCATTAGTCTCTAGGCCATTGATTCTTCATTATAACCTAAAAATATGTATGTCATTGATTTGTTATCCAGTTTCTTGCTCTTCTTTTTAGGATACCCAAATACCCGAAGATGAGTTATTGAGGGTTCATGCTCTGTCCATGCTTCTTGTGGACAAGTGAAAAAGTAGACATGTCGGGTGTGTGTGCCACTAACAATGGGCCAAATGTCCTCAAATTCCAGATGTTTTTTTACTTGGTTTTCTATGCAATGTAGTTGTCGCTGCACAAAAGCTTAAGAGTCTGGTAGAAAGAATTTTGGTCCATTTCTGGGCATTATGAATAAGCTGACAAAGGGAGATGGATAGGTTCCTTATCACACCAAATAGGTCCCCTTTTCTATATACCATCAGTTCGATATACCACACCTCTCGATATACGTGCTCTTATATACGAGTTGGTACGTGGAAGGAGCTCATCCCTTCGATATACACAACAATATATGAAAGAGACGTTTGCGTACTCGACAGCATAGTGGTATGTGGTACCAAAGACAATATGTGAAAAGATTCCTTCAAACAATGACACCTGCTTGGTGGAAATCCTTGTACGTGGGCATAACTTTCCTATATACTTGGATAATCCAACTATCAGGGTTTACATCGAATGATTGTGGAGATTGGGTAATGGAGTATAGTTTAATGAAAATTTTGGAATCCTTATTACTCCCTGAAGATTTATAGGGATGAAGCCTAGACGTCATTGTGGCAACTATATTAGGTAGTGGATGTAGTAGATCAAATGCGATGGCATAACCCGTAAACGTGATCCAGAGGCATTGTTAATACCGAACATTGTGATTTGTGCAATATGCATTGTTTTGTGCTTGTTTGTTTTGTTTCACTGTTTGCTTGAATTGTCATAAATTGGAAAATACAATGCTTGCAAATGACAATTTTACAATATGGGGAAAAAATCCAGTATGAGGAAAATAAAATACACTCCCCCCATCTCCCCCACAATTTGCAAAAAAAAAAAAAAATGCCCCCTTTACAATTTTCGAAAAAATAAAGCCCCCCTTTACAATTTCTAAAATATATAAATTAAAAGGACCCCCACTATATAAAACACCACTTTCAAAAAAAATATTACTCCCCCCACTATATTTAATACACCCCTTTTGATTTTACATCCCCCTTTATAAAATTTGTTATCACCACCTATTGTGGAGATGACAGATAATTCACAGAATGTCAATTTACAATGTTTGGTGCGAGCCAAAACTGTCTTCACAATTCAATTAAAAATTACCAAACCGTTACAAATATATAAGCCAAGGAATGACTCATCATTTCATATTCAAGAAGTCCTTTGAGCTTCCTATAGGACCATTGAGCTACACACTACAAGACAAAAACAAACTACAACTACTCCTAGGAATTAGGAAATAATATATACAATGATATTACATCCCCCCCTTAATCTGTCAGGGTTGTGAGCTTAAACATTCCTCTGAACTTTTCAAAACTTTCTCATCCAAGTGCTTTCGTAAGGATGTCTACTAGTTGCTCTGTTGTAGGGCAATGTTGCAACTTGACACTGCTATCTTTCACATAGTGCCGAATCAAATGAAATTTGGTATTAATATGCTTGGTTCGGTCGTGAAAGATTGGATTCTTTGCCATCTGGATTGCAGAAGTGTTGTCAACCATGAGAGGTGTTGAAGAAACCTGTTGTTCCTGCAAATATGAAAGAACCCTTTTGATCCACAAGATCTCTCTAGTTACCTCTGAAGCGGCCATATACTTTGTTTCTGCTGAAGAAATTGCCGATATTGATTGCTTCTTGGATTTCCAACTGACAATTGTTGTTTCCAAATTTATCAGAAAACCCGTAGTGGACTTCCTATTTTCATGATCACCTGCATAGTCGGTATCAGAGTATCTAACCAGTTTGAAGTCTCTTGCTGTAGAGTATTTGAGCCCAAAATTATGTGTTACTTTGAGGTATCTGAGGTCTCTTTTTGTGGCTACTCAATGACTATCTCTAGGTTGTTGCATGAATCTTGAAGAACACCAAGAACAAAGGATATATTTGGTCTAGTTGTGGTCACATAAATCAAACTTCCAATGAGTTGTTTATATTTAGTGGCATCGACTCAATCTATGATATCTTCGGATGTCAATTTGAGATTTTGTTCCAGGGGTGTGCTGGGAGGCTTACACTCTTTCATTCCAAACTTGTTCAGAATGTCACCAATGTACTTTTGTTGAGTGATGAAGAAATACTTTGGTTTTTGAATTACTTCAATACTGAATAGTAATGAAGATAACTCAAATCGATTATTTCAAGCTTTTCATCAACCCTGATTTGAACATTGTAGTGTACCATTCATTGTTCCCTGTGATGAGCAAATCATCAACATACACCACCACAAATACAATTTTTTGTCAACTATTTTGACGAAAAGAGTTGCATCTTCAAACTCAAAACGTTTGAAGTTCATGTTCATGAGGTGCTCAACAAGTTTGTCGTACCATGCTCGAGGGGTTTGTTTGAAACTATACAATGAATTTTCTAGTTTGCACACCTTGTGCTCTTGTCTGTTTACTGCAAAACCTTCGGGTTGTCATGTACACAGTTTCTTTGATGTCACCATTCATGAATACAATTTTGACAGCCATTTGGTGAACTTTCTTATCCGTTGTGCACTGACAAAGCCAACATGGTTTGAATGGTAGTCTATTTTGCTATAGGTTCAAAGGTTTCATTGTAATCAATTCCTTCTTTTTAAGCATACCCCTTTGCGAAAAGCTTTGCTTTGTGCTTGTCAAGTGAGCATCAATCTTGTATTTGTTGCGGTAGACCCACTTGCAGCCAATTGGTTTGTAGCCATGTGGAGGATCAACCCAATCTGTGATATCTCTGGATGTCAATTTGAGATTTTGTTCCATGGGTGTGCTGAGAGGCTTACAATCTTTCATTCTGAACTTGTTTAGAATGTCACCAATGTACTTTTGCTGAGTGATGAAGAAATCCTTTGGTTTTTGAATTACTTCAAACTGAAATAGTAATGAAGATAACTCAAATTGGTCATTTCCAAGTTTTTCATCAACTCTGATTTGAACATTGTACTGTACCATTCATTGTTCCCTATGATGAGCAAATCATCAACATACACCGCCACAAATACAATTTTTTGTCAACTGTTTTGACAAAAAGAGTTGCATATTCAAACTCAAAACGTTTGAAGTTCATGTTCATGAGGTGCTCAACAAGTTTGTCGTACCATGCTCGAGGGGCTTGTTTGAAACTATACAACGATTTTTTTAGTTTGCACACCTTGTGCTCTTATCTGTTTACTGCAAAACCTTTGGGTTGTCATGTACACAGTTTCCTTGATGTCACCATTCATGAATATAGTTTTGACATCCATTTGGTGAACTTTCTATCCATTGTGAGCTAGCAGAGCCAACATGGTTTGAATGGTAGTCTATTTTGCTATAGGTGCAAAGGTTTAATTGTAGTCAATTCCTTCTTTTTGAGCATACCCCTTTGCGAAAATATTTGCTTTGTGCTTGTCAAGTGAGCATCAACCTTGTATTTGTTGCAGTAGACCCACTTGTAGCCAATTGGTTTGCAGCCATGTGGAGGATCAACCAATTTCCAAGTCCCATTTTTGACCAGTGCACTGTACTCATTTTTCATTGCTTTTCTCCAAGATTCAAACCTTGTTTGAAAGATGTTGGTTTCGAATCAAACACAACATTGATTTCTTCTTCTGGAGAATCATTCAAGGTGAGTTTTTCAATTCTATTTTGAATTTCTTCAAGGGCCTTGTCGAATTGTGATGCGATTGCATGTGCACTTGTAGTGACCGTTTTCCCAACTTCATTAGGTTTCACATTTTTCAATGTTTGAGTAGCCCACTTAGGCATTTGTTTATGTGTTTTAGGTGTTTCAAGTTCATCCTCTGAAGTTCCCTCGCTTTTTGCCCTTTGTTCTTGTAGCCCCTATTCATTGTCTGATGAAGTTTCACACTCTCTTTCAGGAGGAGTTTCAATCTCATGTATAGGATTGTTATCCCAGTTTTTGAATGGAAGTCAAAAAGCTAAAAGTGTTGAGTCTTTTGACTACAAATGATCAAATTGAGTCAAAGTTGGTCAAATTCATTTTTTCTTAAGTCAAAATGTCTTACCCAAGATTTTCAAGGTCAAAAGTCATACTTGGTCAAAAGTTTGAAAACATGAAAGAAAAATCTAAAAACTGACCAAACTTTTGCTTTGTCAGGGTTTGAAGACTTGTTGCACACATCGGAATTCCGATCGCTGTTTAGTCAGTTATCGAAATTTGATAGCTGCTCGAACACATAAGGGGACCCGACTACCTGCAAAATACTTTGACGGAACCCCATCTTTGTCCGAACATGTTTTGGAATCCGATAGGTGCACGATCACCTATCGGATCCTGATGATCAGATCCACATATTATGATACATGTTGAAACACTTCTTGGGACTTGAAACTTGCTCCAACGCTTGTTGGATTTTGATGCTCACCCTTGCTCCTTCGTTTCTCCACCATTACTCCTCCACGGCCCTTGCACATGCAAATTCCTTGCAGATTGCAATATATTCTCTTCCATCTTTCCATTTGGCCCATCATTTGCTCTTGCTCCTCCCGTCCATTATCG
This sequence comes from Torreya grandis, assembly GCA_037957365.1. Taxonomy (NCBI): domain Eukaryota; kingdom Viridiplantae; phylum Streptophyta; class Pinopsida; order Cupressales; family Taxaceae; genus Torreya; species Torreya grandis. The sequence continues at coordinate 560,573 of JARHVA010002954.1, read as the reverse complement.
CTCTCATTTTGCAGGTTTGGCACCTCATTGGTCATCAACATTGCAGGGTTTTGCAGATTTGGGTCATTCTCATCATCAATAGAAACTAGGGTTTGCAACTATTAGACTTTGACATCAAAATTTTCCTCAAGTTTTAGTCATTTGCTCAAAGTTTTTCTTTTCCAAGTAGTTCTAAAACACTCTACAGAGTTCAACATTCCATTGTGTAGCTTCTCAGATCTTATTCTTGTTCCGCACATCATTGGATTCCATAGGCTCCCCAAACATCATAATGGACTTCGACATCTGTTTGATCACTCATCGGATCTCAAGATCCGGCCAAACACCTCGTCAAACCTTGATATCGTGCTAAACATCTTGTCGGATTCTAAACCCTGTCAATGCACATCTCGGACTCCAAAACCTTGTTGAGCACGCTATTGGGTTCCGATCCTCCGCCAGACACTATCGGATTCCGCCATTTGTATTTGCACTCCCTGAAGCCCGCATCTTGCTGGGACACATTCAAATTTATGTGTTTATTCATAAATCAATTTAGGTGTTGTTCCTTCCCACATAGGCAAGTAATCTTCATCTGATGTCAACATTCGGTACCGTGATCAAGGAGACTCCCAAGAAAAACACTTTGAAGAAGACCCCCATCAAAAAAAGTCTTCAATTGGAAGAGGACATCCATATGAAATATCAATTTTAGGGAGTGGTTCCATCTTCACACCTAGAGTCAAATGTTGAAGAGATAACAGACATTGACCAAGGCTACATTGATATGGAAGAATTCTGGAACAAAATAAGTGTACACAAAATAGATTATGGACAAAGCATCCGTGATAGTGGATTGGCTTAACAAGTTGCATTTCCTATCTCAGTACAATGTCCAAAATTAGTGTTGCCAATGGCCAAACATTATGATGCAGAGAAAAGAGAAGTAAAGACTCCAATGTTGAACACACCTATCTACTGAGGGGGGGGGTGAATCAGTAGATGGTCTAAAACTAGTCCGTTTAGAACCTTTTATAGAAAATGTAAATTCATGTGTAAATCAAAGAACAAATGCAGAAGTCACACACACACATAGACACACATAACACTAGATTTTATGTGGAAAATCCAAAAAAAAAAACCACGATGAGAATCAACTGTTAGAATCTACTGTTCTAATCCAGCCTCACAATAAAATGCCTTACTGACAAACCTCACTAGTTACATTCAAGGACACCGATCCTTACGAGACACCAATCTCCTTACTGAGCACCAACCCATTTTTTATGTAGGCACCAACCTACCTGAATTATGGAGCTATAACTCTAGTGTACAAGATGGATTCACAAGTGAATCCAGTGCAATGTTCTTTGTTACAAGTTTAATCTGTAATTGCTCACCTTTTTCTCATTGTCTGTGTGCTCTATCTTCTTGCTTGCTTAATCTCTGTCTGCATATGTCTCACTTTGTATCTGCATACATTCGGTTATGCTTTATTCAGATACACTTCATTACTCTTCCTTCTTCTTTGCGTTTTACTCTGTCTGCATATTTCTTTTATCTACAACCCTTTTTCTCACACTTGAAAACGTGGTAGCAGTAGCGACAACAACCCATAAATTATCCTCTTGAAGTCGTGTATATTCAACTATCTTTTAGGGTTTTTCATCTTCTCCTTGCGTTCACACCCAGCTGCACTGAACCGGTTCTCATTAAAGATGACTTTTACTTACACATTTCTCGTGTCTCATTTTATGCGTGACCTTGCAATGGTCAAATCTCTTTTCTTCATTTGACGATTGCTTAATTTATCTCATAAATGCGCAGCTTCTCCAATCGAAGATTGATTAGTTGAGTCAATCAGTCTCGAGCCCCGTGTAGACCTTTTTGAGCTCACTGTTTCCCTGGTCCTATCTTTAATTGAGGATTTACTCATTTTGTCTTTGGCATCAGTCACCGTCTATTTTGAGTTGTCCTCTGTTTTTCCTGTTCTGGAACCGTCGATTTTTATCTCGTATCTTGATATTCTTTTGGTTTGCTTTCGCTCCTTTCTATTACTTTGATATGCTTGACCTTTAATCTTCATTTTGAACCTTTGGCTATGTTGCAAGCATCTCATGCTTTAGCAATTTTGGACGTGACTTATACTCCAGTCAAAATTCTTCTAATTTTGGCTCTTTTTTATTCGGGCTTTCTCTCCTTCTGGCTTTTCCTATTTAGGGTCTTTCTATTGAGCTCATCTTCTTCATATTCTTTCTGAGGCTATTTTCTCGAGCTTATCTCTCTCCTTCATACTTTCTTTTCTTCGGACTTTTTGTCCGTCTCTCTTTTTGGTCTTCGGGCTCTTTTTCCGAATTTCTTCGGACTTTTTGTCCGTGTCTTTTCTCTCGAGACCTTTCTTTGAAGTTACCCTTCGGGTTTTTTACAACAGTGCACTTGCCCTTCGGGCTCTTTCGAAACTACCCTTCGGCGTTTCTTCCGAAGGTCCTCTTGCCCTTCGGGCTTTCTAAAAGGTGCCCTTCGGCGTCTTTGGAAGGGTTCATATACCCTTCAGACTTTTCAACTTACCCTTCGGCTTTCTTCAAAGTGTCCTTCGACCTTCTTCAAAGGGTCCTTCAGCTTTTTGAATGTACCCTTCGGACTTTTATTAAGGGATAGTTTTCCGAAAAAGATTTGACAATTTTTCCGAAAGAATTGTCCTTGCCACTTTTTCTGAAAGAATTCCTCAAGGTTGTTTCAGGGTTTCCATCCTTCTTGACTTATGTACGTACGAGAAGTAAAGCCACTCAGAAATCCTGATTGCCTCTTCTAGACCCTTTCGGGTTTTTGACATTACTTGACTTATCAACTTGAGAGAAACAGTCCCTCTTCAAAATCCCGATTACTTCGTCTAGACCCTTTTGGGTTTTTACGTTTACTTAGCTTATCAACATAAAGAAGTAACGTGCTTGCAAATCCCCGATCACCTCTTCGTTGGACCCTTTGGGGTTTCTCACATTGTTTAGCTTATAATCATAAGAGAAGTAAGATGCTCTCGAAACCCTGGTTACTTCTTCTCTAGACCATTTCGGACTTTACACTTTGCTTAGCTTCTAATCACAAGAGAAGTAAAGCACTTGCAAATCCCCGATCACTTCTTCACTAGACCAATTCGGACTTTTCCCATTGCTTGACTTGAGAAAAAAAGGGAAGATAAGTCATGCCGAAACTCTGATATGCATTGCTTAGCTTGACCCGTTCGGACTTTTCATCCAACTTGACTTGACAAGATTGTGAAGTAAAGGCATTGGAGAAATCTGATTAACATTGCAAGTTTGTTCAACTCATCATTTGGCATTAATGCAGAATAGCACCTGCTTTGACATCAATGACAATATCACAGACATCAATGACTATTTCCAACATCCAAATGGAGAATTAGTCTTATGCTTAGGTCAAGAGCATATTGATAATCTATTGTAGTTATTGGACATGGAAACATTTGTAAATTTGACTCTCACATATGCTCAACAATTATGGGATTTTAATACCAACAACTGTTCCAAATGGGTCAACAAGCAATGGTTGACAAAATCTAGGCATAGATCAACAAGGTTGCTTAAGCATCTTTCTAGATTTGAATTCATGAATGAGGTCAATGACATGATTACTCTTTTACATAGAGTAGTGGAAAGCCCAATTGCTAGGAATTTTCCGAACATGGATGTATAGGTATATATGGATCATCTATCAGAACAAACAATATATCAATTGGGGATAATTTATCAGTGATTCAATTCATAAACAACTTGTAGAAGTCAATACAATTTCCGAATTCTATATGCCTTCTTATCTTGTTTATGTTGTGGCCAAAAGGAGGTTCTACAGTAGTTTGAATACAATGGGTGATATGCAGACTACCAAAATCTACGACTTCTATCCCCTACTCTCTGAAAGAAAGTGCACGTCATTTCTGCAGGGTAAACGATGCATTCTTGCAATATGTGATTCGGATTTTCGAAATCTAACCATACAATTTGAGGTTATCAATCCAGATTTCTACAAAAAGTTTTAGGTGGGGAACATGGTTTATACAATTCCCAACTTTCAACTAGAGAATTTATCGCTATGAATTTGGCCCATATATGCTTCCGAAATATGTGGATGACAGATGGGCTTTGATGGAATTAGTGAGACATTTGATCGAAACACACAAGCTGCTGTCTTATAAACAAGTCTAGGATAAAATTTCCTCTCTATTGGTCAATATATTTGTGCTTCTTTGCCCAAAGCAAAATTGATTGAAGAAGAAATGACTCTAGTTACTATTTGATCATTTGAAAGTCGACTTTCATTTGATGCTAGGGGTTCGATGCAGAACATTCTTGGATCTTTAAATCAGCATGTGCATTATTTTGAAGACTACTAGATGGACTGTGATGATGAGAAAGATGTCAGAATCCGTGATTATTCACTGTTCACACTAAAACGAGTTATTGTTTTTGATATATTAGAGATCAAGAAAAATATATAAGATGATGATGTATTAGATCCTATTTATGAAAAATATGGAATTGAATCAAAACCTCTCTCAAGATATGATTGACACAAGATAGAAACCACTTCCCTCATCAATAGAACTCAAGCTGTGCTAGATAGAACTCTGAAATGGTTGAAAAGTAAAGGCATCCATGTTGATAAAGCAGGGTTATCTAATCTGATGAAAGACGCTGAATTGGGAACTACACATCAAAAACATCAAGTAGAGATGGGAACATCTTCTGCGGCAGGAACCAACAAGGATTTAGAAGAAATAGAACCAAAAATAGAAGTTGAAGCAATTGTAGAAGCTGTTCCAGTGAAGAAACCACTCAAGTTGAAGATAAGAAGATTGGGTGAAAAGATTCTAGGTACTCCAAGTCTTTCTATTTCTGAAGCTCCTCTTGATAATTTTGCACAACCTCAAACTTTGGTAACTAATACTAGACAACAGTTTCTAGCCTTTGACTCATCCTTGTTATTTGATTCTTCTATTCCTTCTCAACATGATACTTCTGTGCCATTGTCACTTGCACAAAATTTTGAATTGCCAACTGAGCCTTCTCCTAAGACTCCAATTGATACATTAGTGATAGAAGGTGAAACTGTATCTGAAAAATCTCAGGTTTTGTCAACTCCTTTTGAAAGTCAAAAGGAATTCGATACTGCCCTCGTGCAACAATCTCCTAACACAGATGTTATTGATTGGATAAATGTAGCTGTGAGGAAAAGGGAGAAGATTGAGTAGCCACAAGAAATTGATTTCAACACCCTGACAACTGTCCATCCTTGTGCGGCAAAGAAACCTAAAACGGTCTCGAGAATAATCACTAATTAGAAAGAGGCCAAGTATGCAGAAATAATAGTTCCTCCCATTGACAAAAATAAAGAGGATGTTTGAGCCTTTAATTATCAAGTCACTAAAGTCCACCTGGGAAAAGCCACAAGAGAAGGTATGAAAGAGAATGTCCAATCTGTAATCAGTACATTGTTCGAGAAAATGGACCAAGATAGAGTGACTAAGGAGCAACTCAAAGAAAAAATTGAACAACCAACGTTTATGGTTTAAAAACTGGTGAGGCCTATTCAATCTTCCCATTTTGTTGTCTATCAAATTTATAATACTGAGTCACTCGGTGTTGCGGAAGAAATTGGCCACATGGGTAAGGTGACAAAGAGTGGATTGAGAAAATTTTGCAATAGGGTATCACTATTCTTCAAACAATATCGGTTATTTGTTTTGAAATTCAATCTGAATATGATCAAGCAACTAAAACTGAAAAAAAATATGAAGTGCAAAAATGGAACAAATTGATTCGTAAGTTAGAGGATTTCTCTTTTACTTGTCCAAATGACCTAATCCAAGAAAATGTCATCCAAAAAGAAGAAATTGTGTAACTCAAAATTTTTGGGAGCAGCTAAATTTAGAGTTCACATTGTTAAAATTTGGTGGACTCTAAGTCAATAGGAGAAGTTATTGAAATATTAGGAAAAGTAGGAAAATTGAAATGCAAGCTCACTAATGACTAAGGGAAATTACTATCTGAGGACATTATTGATCAGTTAAAAAAAATATTGAAAAGATTACAGCGCTAAGTTCTGCATTCAATTACGACTCAATTCAAACATTAATCAAGTATTAGAGCAATTTGGAGAACCTCAATGAAATGTTGAAGAATTTGCAAGGAACAATGCAAAAGATGATCGATCTATATTGTGATGCATAAATAACTTCTACATATTCAAATGAGCTAGATGAAGATAAAATGTCAGAAATCATGCAAAAGTTCGATGAATATTAGAAGAAGCAACCACATCCTTAAAAAAAGGAAATTCATATCGTTATCAACGAAGATAATAAAGAATGATTCTATACTCATAGTTCAGTGTTTCTTGAATCATTCTTGTAATTGTCATTACACCTTGTATTAGTTTATTCACACATTGTAACGCTGTGTAAATTTATTACGGTCTTTTTGCAATTTTGAGTCACGCAAATTTGCCAACACACTTTTTCAAGTTGTGCAAATTGTTGGTGATTTTCACTGATGTCTGTAATATTGTCATTGATGTCAAAGGCAGCTTGTGCTATCATACATTAATGTCAAAAGTTGAATTGCACAGACTTACAGTGCAAGTCGGATTTATGAAGAGCTTCTACTTATAAAATAAGTAAAACAATCTTGAGAACCCGAATGGGTCTTGTAATGCAAATCGAGATTCCAGAACAACTTTACTTCTCTCAACTTTATAAGTTAAGTTGTCTTGAGAACCCAAATGGGCCTAGAAGTGTTAATCGGGTTTATGCAATGACTTTACTTGTCTCATTTTTATAAGTCAAGTGGTCTCAAGAACCTGAAAGGGTCTAGAAGAGTTGATCGGAGTTTCGGAAGCACTTTACTTCTTTCATGTTTATAAGATAAGCAATGTGGAAAACCTGAATGGGTCAAGGAAGAGGTAATCGGGATTTCAGAGTGACTTTGCTTCTCTCATGTTTATGAGTTAAACAATGTGAATAACCCGAATGGGTCTGGAAGAGTTGATCGGGTTTCTAAGATGATGTTACTTCTTACAAGTCTATAAGTCACGCTGAATGAAGACCCGAATGGTCTTGAAGAATTCTTTCGGAAAAATTGGCAAAGACAATTCTTTCGAAAATATTGGCAAGGACAAATCTTTCAGACAAAAAGCCTGCGGAAATTGTTTCGAAGGGCATGTAGATGCCTGCAAGAAAGCCGAAGGGTAAGTAGACCGTTCAGAAAAGCTGAAGGGTACATTCAAGAAAGTCCGAAGGGTATGTGGACCCTTTTAGAAAAGCCGAAGGGTAGTTTACAAAACGCTGAAGGGTATGTGGACCCTTTTAGAAAAGCTGAAGGGTAGTTTGCAAAAGGTTGAAGGGTATGTGGACCGTTCAAGAAGGCCGAAGGGCACTTCTCAAGAAGTCAGAAGGGCAAGTGGACTGTTTAGAAACACTGAAGGGTAGTCCACAGAAAGTCCGAAGGGCAAGTGGACTGTTCAAGAAATTTGAGGGGCACTTCTCAAGAAGTCCAAAGGGCAAGTGGACCGTTCAAGAAACCGAAGGGTAGTCTATAGAAAAGCCGAAGGGCATGAGGACGTTTCCAAGGATTTCGAAGGACAATTTGTCGAAAAAATTGTCCCGAAGAATTAAGTTGGGAAAATAGCCCGAAGGGAAAAGTCCCAAAGAAAATAACCCGAGGAAAATACCCTGGACAAAAAGTCTGCGAAAATGGTCCCAAAGGGAACATGTTAAAGTTCGAGCAAGTCTGAAGAGATCAACGAAGGGGAAGCATCTCAAAGACACTGAAAGAAGCGAGATGAAGTCAACATGTCGAAGGTTAATGATCTAGTCAACATAAAGAGCAAGCATCTTTGATGATCCAACGGCACACGCAAGTCAGGATTAAGAAGATCCAATGGAGTGAGTGAATCCAAAGCCTTAAAGGTGCTCGAAGGTTAATGCACATTGGCAAAGTTAAAGATCGAGCATATTCGAATAAATCGAAAGGAGCGAAAGCGACGCTGATATATAGTCAGTAGCGAGATGCAAAGAGGAGCTCGATGGTTAGACTTGGCGCGAAGAATGAAATCAAAGGTCCGCATTTAATAAATTCTCAACGAACAATTGAAGGAACAGACAAAACCTGTAAATGATTGCACAGAGCTTGAGATTGATTGATTCAACCGATCAATCATCGATTAAGGAGGTTGTGCATTTAAGAGATAAATCCAACAGCTGCCAAACATAGTAAAGAGACCAAAACATTATGGCGTGATGCATGAACCAAGACAAGAAAAGGAAACGACGCAGTTATGCCCAGAATCCCGTAGTTGTCAAATAGGCAATTGATGTATGATGCGAGAACCAAGACGCGAGAAAATGCAAAAGTCAAATACGCATTAAAGGAGATTCTAGAACTGAAACTAGTTAAGTGCAAATAGAATGTGAATGCAATGAGTGAGTCAAGAAACCCTAATGAATCCTTGTATAAACATGACTCTTAACACATCATAAAGGTGCTGATGCTATTGCGTTTTGATGTGAGAAAAAGGGCTGTCAATAAAAAGAAATATGTAGATAGAGTAAAACGTAGAGAAGAAAGAAGGGGAATGAAGTGTATTTGAACAAAGCATAACAAGATGTATGCAGATACAGAATGAAAGACATATGCAGACAGAGATTAAGCAAGCAAGAAAATAAAGTACACAAATAATGAGAAGAAGGTGAGCAGTTACAGATTAGACTTGTAACAAAGAACATTGAACCGGATTCACTTGTGAATCTATCTTGTACACTAGAGTTGTAGCTCCATAGTTCATGTAGGTTGGTGCCTACATACAAACTGGGTTGGTGCTCAGTAAGGAGATTGGTGTCTCTTAAGGATTGGTGTCCTTGAATATAACTAGTGAGGTTTGCCAGTAAGGCATTTTATTGTGAGACTGGATTAGAACAGTAGATTCTAGCAGCTGATTCTCACCGTGGTTTTTCCCTTTGGGTTTTCCACATAAAAATCTGATGTTATGTGCTTCTATGTGTGTGTGTGACTTCTGCATTTGTTTTTTGATTTGCACATGAATTTACATCCTCTGTAAAAGGTTTTAAACGGACTAGTTTTAGTTCATCTATTGATTCACCCCCCCTCTTAGTAGATAGTTGTGTTCAACACAAATTTGTCATTGTATTTTTACAAGTTGTGCAAAAACACTAATGCATTTTTGCAAGCTATGCAAATTGCTTAACGTGTTTTTGCAAATTTGAAGTTGTGCAAATTAACTAATGTGTTTTTACACACCCCTAAAAAGACAAAAAAGGTGGTTACGCACCGTAATCACCTATTTCAACCTATAAATATGAGTTGGGGGTTCATTTGTAAGGGTTCTTGATAGTTGGATTTTTCCAGTGAGTTATTTAGAGAGGAGATTGTATTTGTGACTCAAGAAGAATCAACACAAGGAGAATTTTTTCAAGCTTTGCATTCAAAATATCTTTTTAGATAGTGTACGTGTATGCATCTATATGTATTTGATTTTTTTTTTCGAACGATGGCTGAAATTGTAGTTAATCAATCAAAACATAGAAATTCCATTTGTAGCATTTCTTTTTGAATCTGCAATTGTAATTTCTACACTAGTGAAATCTTGGTCGGGTAAAAATATTAAGTTTAATTGTTTTTACACACCCCTAAAAAGACAAAAAAGGTGGTTATGCACCGTAATCATCTATTTCAACTTATAAATATGAGTTGGGGGTTCATTTGTAAGGGTTCTTGACAGTTGGATTTTTCTAGCGAGCTATTTACAGAGGAGATTGTATTTGTGACTCAAAAAGAATCAATACAAAAAGAATTTTTTCAAGCTTTACATTCAAAATCTCTTTCTAGATAGTGTACGTGTATGCATCTATATGTATTTGATTCTTTTTTTCGAACGATGGCTGAAATTGCAGTTAATCAGTCAAAACATAGAAATTCCATTTGTAGCATTTCTTTTTGAATCTACATTTGTAATTTCTACATTAGTGAAATCTTGGTTGGGTAAAATCAGTAAGTTTACTTGTTTTTACATGGAGATAAAAAATAATTGAACATTTTTTTTATCAATGATAAACAATTATTTTTGGTGTATGTCATGCATTCGTGTGAATACACGTCTTTCCTAACCTATTGAATGAGAAAGATTTCTTTTTTAGTAAAACTATACTCTGTGATATTTTTAGTTAGTTTTTGAGTTTGGCTCATTGGAATTATCATCCCTATACCTCCATACAAACTTCTCTTTTCTTTGTCTCTCTTTTAATTCCTTTCTACCACCTTTAGTATTTTAGGGTTAAAAATACAACCCCTTGATGAAACCCATTTTTTGTTGTAAATATTTTTTTTTACTGCACTTTTTTTTGGTTTTCAATAAAGGTAGCTCTACCTGATAATAGGAGAGACTTTTCTTGTGATTGTTGATGAGAAACATCGATTTGTCCACTTGACAAATTTTTACGCCAATAGTTTTTGACGTGCATTGTGGGACACGTTTCTGCAACACTCGTGCAAACCACATTTTGAGATATTGGTCTACATGACTTTGCCATCAACTCAAGGATCGCTTTATCAACTCGAGTTAGATCTAGAACAATCGACACAATTGGACATCATTTCGCACATCAGACAATTAGATGGGGACTTGAACCGAATTTCAGTGATTCGGTTTCAAATTATTCTAGGGATTTTGAGCCAAGAGTTAGTTCATGTAGAAAGAGTAGAAAGAATTTTTTCTCGTAGAGAAGCCCACAAAGCTTGTCAAGTAATTCAAAATCAGTGGATTTTGTTCATGACTATTTCGGCTATTCAAAATCTTGGTCGTCAACCTGGTTTGCACTGGATAGAAACCGTTGAAGAAGACATTGCTTCAAGTCTTAGACAACTACCCTGGGATAACAAAACAAGTTTCACTCAATTCAATATTGTCTCTATGGCATAGTTCCATAGAGTTTCTTGACGGGGGGACGTGGGGATGGGTTTCTGGGATGGGGGAGGGGTGGCTAAGTTTGGGGATGGTGGTGGGGGAGCAGTGCTGAAATACATATAGTACTTAAAAAATTAGTTATAAAAAGATGTATAAGGAATAAGTATATTGCATTGAACATCAACAATTTAATATTGTGATTTAATCATTTAAGTTTCAAGTTTGATACATTGAACCAATGAACATTGGACATTAGACAATAAACATTGATGATTGAACATTGAATTTTCAAATTTTCATAATGATGATTCATGATTATAATCAAGTATCAACAATGTTCAAAAACAAAATACTAAAATAGTGAAATACTAAATAGTAAATACAAATGACTCAATGGCTAATCATCCCCAATGTCGAACTCCTCATCACTAGAATTACTGGACTCCACACGCTCAAGCTCCTCCAAGCTAATACCAACCAGCCCTGTCTGTGTAGCATCATCAATCTATGCTGGCTCTTCTGGCTCTACATCCCATCTGGGTGTTGGACTCTCCTTGTACGCAAGTGTGTTGCGGTCAATGAGACACAAGGCACTATGTACAACGATAAGCTTCTCTTCCCTCTTAGAGGTAAGCTTGTTCCTCTTCATGGAGTGGATCCAGCTATAAGTAGACCAATTCCTCTTAGCAATGTAAGAACTAGAAAACTAGGATAGCAAACGAATGGCTAGATTGGTAGTCAAAGAACGAGGCCCATGCAAAGTCCACCAAAAAATTGGTTCCTCTTGTGCCATTGTCTCCCTATCTATTTCGGTCTCTTGTGAATACCCCTAAGAGTGGCAATTTTTGTCCACTTAGTACGAATGATGCTGGCCTCTGTAGAATCATACATTTTTTGAATGGCCTTCATGAACCCTGCCTTCACCTCAACATCTTGTATAGGTGTAAGTCTACCAGGCCTTTGCACATACCACTTCGGGTTCAATGCATAGTCAGCCATGTGCAAGGGAGTGTTGAGCTTTTCCCATCTACTGTGAATGACCGACTGAATATGCTTTGTGTAGAATGTCAATGTGGGGTCCTCTCATACAACCACCTTCATTTGATCAAGCATAGTATCAATGCACTCATACACCTCTCCAAGGGTAGGTGCATTAGCATCCCCATATCTGATCACTGTGAAGACTGGAGTAATGATGGAGACAATATATTTGGCATCAGCCCAAAAAACATCACTCTTCACCACCTCCTTCACCCTCTTCCCCTGCTCTGTCTTCGACTCAAGCCACTGATTCCATTCTGCTGTCATAACCATTAGTTGCAATGCCTCTTGCAACTCAAGCATCCTCTCCAAGAGAATAAAGTATGATGCATACCTAGTCTCTACAGTTTTCAAGAATTCCTTCTTGGAGAAGGCCCTGAAGAGTGCATGTGAAGTGTGGTGGTTGCAGATAAACATTTGCACATCTCTAACATCATTAACCACTGCTTTGAACCAATTGATTATCCCCATGTCCTTCAGTGCATTATTCATGGCATGCACACATCAAGGAGTCCAAATATGTCTATAGGCTGCCTCAATTAACTTCCCTGCTGCTTTGCACACATGGGCTGCATCTGTCACTACTTGCATCACACTCTGTGGCCCAACCTCTATAGCATCTTTGAGGATCTGGAACTGAAAATCAACATAGTTGTGATGCCCTGAACAATCAATAGCCCTAAGGAAATAAGGGCCAGCTGTACTTGTAACCATGATATTGATGAGTGGACGATGCCTAATGTCCGTACACCCATCCATGACAATGCTGCATCCACTAGAGACTCAGGCTGCTTCATTTTCTCCATTAAACTATTAATCTTGGAATAGTTCTTATCCAAGATTGTTGTCCTCAATTTAGTCTCTCCTAGTGGCACATATGATGGTCCTGCTCTTGCTATTTTTGCTATAGCCTCCTTATAATAAGGAGAGTGAGCCACATGGAATGGAATGCGATTGGCAAAGAAGAATTTGCCAAGGGCATCATCTGTCTCATCCTTTGCTTGCACATTGAATAAATCCGCTAGTGGATTTGAAGCATCACTAGTCATCTTCCGTTTCCCCTTAGGCCCTGCTGCCCTTGAACTTGATGGATTCATTGCCATTGGCCTCTCCAAAGTACTAAAAGTAGAACTTTGTCTCTGATAACCCCTCCCTCTTCGTGGCAAAGTAGTAGATGAAGGTGCGTCTTCTTCATTGGCACCCCATACTCTACATATTTCAGCCCTCAATTTCAGATTCTTTTCCACCTTTTCACATATATCTACGCCTTTGCCTTGGATAAGGAGGCGAGCATTTTTTTAGTCATGTTGCCAAACCATTCAAGGTTGCATAGGTTGCACTTCCATCTCCTAGTGCCGCTAGATGTCCCAAGCTTTGAAGGTACCTTGCTTGCAAATTGTTGTAAAGGTTTCTTTGGATCAAAGAGACCATTAGCATATTGTTGAAGGGCTTGTGAAGGGAAACTATAATTGGGACTCCCAACAAAACTAGTTTGATTTTTACAGTCACTCCTCACTCCTAAACTAGGATCATCATGTTCATAATTTGAATCATTGTCACTTTCAACTTCAACCCCAACCCCTTGAGGTTGAACCTCATCGTCCCTTATGCTATGAGAACTCATAATGACACTGCAAGAAATGATAATTTTTTTTTCATTTTGTAAGTTTATAAATTATAATTTAAAAAATTAAAATTCAAACTATGCATAATGTAAGGGATTAAAATTTAAAATTTAAAATTAAGAGAAGGATTTTCTTTTTGTTTTTCTTACTTTAGTTCGCTCAAAACGCAAAAGCAGAGGATACACAAATAGGATTCCTTGTTCTTAAAATTTAAAAATTAAAATTTAAGCATTTGATTTGAATGAAGATTTAAAAAAATTTAAATTTAAAATTTAAGACACAAGGATTTTCTTTTTGTTTTTCTTCAGTTCGCTTGAAGCGTGGAAGCAGAGGATACACAAATAGAAATCCTTGTTCTTAAGATTTAAAAATTAAAAATTAAGCACTTGATTTATCATTTGAATGAACATTGAAAATTTAAAAATAAAATTTAAAAATTTATTTTTAAGCATTTGAATGAAGAATCACAAATAAATATAATAATTTTTCATTTAGAAATTCAAATGATTCAATGACATGAATGAAAGAACAAAATAGTTTACAAATGAATAATGATTCAATGAAACAAAAATGTAACAATTAAAAATCAGAAATTGAAAGTCATAGGGCCTGCCTTGTGGGTGAAATGATGAAATTGAAGAGGCTTGAGTCTTCTTGGCAATGGCTTCTCTATCCTCTTCTTGAGCTTACTTTTCTCTCTTAATGCTCTCTCACTCTTGCAAACTTCTCCCTCTTAGCTTGCTGCCTCTACTTTCAACTCTCTACTTCACTCAATTAAATTTTTGTGATTTGGAATGAGAGGTAGAGGGCTTTTTATAAGCTTTTGGGGGGCCTTGGGGGTGGGGGTGCGTCCCACTAGCAATTAGGGTTAAGGTTAGAAAGCACAAAAATCCAATTTTAAAAAAATAAAATAAAAAATCTTGCATTTTTTGGCATCCATTTGTGCGAGGGACGGGGGACTTCTGGACTCAGAGTCTCCAAGACGTCCCCTTTTTGAAGGAATGTCTCTCTTAGAGGGAAATGTCCCGGGGACGGCAGCGGAGCGTGGCAGAACTACTGGGGGACGTCCCCGTCCCAAAAATGCAGGATTCTTTAGGGGGACGCGTCCTTGTGGAACAATGCTCTACGGTGATAAACACAGAGGAAGATTGTATTGCCATTGCCCAAAGAAACAATGAGATTGTCTCTAGAAGGCAAGCAAGAAGACAAGCACAAAGACCAGTTCATATAGTTGCTTAAAGACTTTCAACAGTAAGAATTTCATCTAAAGACCATTCAAGCAGTTCAAGCACTAGTTCCTGAACCAAATCTTGAGTGGTTAAGTCAGACACAAGATGACATTTCGCCTGATTTGAGAGCATTTGCTTGGGACAATAGAACTAGTTCAACACATTTTCATAGAGCTACTAAAGTGTTAGAAGACGAGGAAGACCGTGTTGCTTTAGCACAGAGCTGAAGCACTAGCTGCACGTAGAATTCAACAATCAAGACCAGCTCAGAGAATTCTTCAATTTGGACTAACTCTTCATCAACAGTAAAAACTGGTAAAAAAATGGTTCACTAGTGTGAGTAAATCAAAAAGTGAAATTGATCCTTTCTATCAATTGCAAGAAGCTTTTGCTTTTAAACTGAATCCAAAACAAAAAAGTAAACTCAAAAAAACAGCTAGCCTTCCCACAACTCCTACGAAAGATAAACAATTACAAGGAGGAACGATTGTTCGTCAATCTCTTGTCTTGCTAGGTGGTGTTTTACCATTATAGTCTTTCTAATGATGGCTTTACCATGGGATAATATAATTGGTCCATTGGCTTTGGGGCGTTTACATGAACTTCCAAAGGGATCACGAAAGAACTTTTCAAAATTTTTAGGTGATGGTAAGCAACATCTAGATGAACATGTTTTTTCTGTAGCATATGAAATTTTAGGTGTTGAACATGGGGTAAGTGCATCAAATTGGGGGACAAAAAAGGGCCTACCCGTGGACATGATTTTTTTGAAATTTGAACTTTTGTAGATAATGTGAGATGGCTACACTCAAAATTTGAAGATGGTATAAAAATATGAATTGTAGCATTTCAAGTCTAGTTTCCAAAAAATGATTAAGTAGGTCAAACATCTAAAATTTGAAGAGGACCTCCTATAATTTTTAAGAAAACATAGTAGATAGATGTCCATGCGGCCCACTATTTTTTAAGCATCGTTAAATATTGTTTGAAACCCTTTTGTGAATATTTATATAAGATCTTCTAGTGTGTTACGATTTTTTTTTTAATATTTTTTCAATAAATATATATTTTTTTATTAATTTTGCAATTAAGTAGATCCTAAAAACTAACAGAAAAATGGATAGCCGACCGTGCAACCCACCCTAACTACCTTAAAAAAAAATGATTTTTTTTGAATGTGTAGAATTAGGCCTAGTTTGTTACCTATACGATTTGTTTTTCAATTGGATCAACGAAAAACAAATTAGCTAAACATGAATATTCATGTATAGGTGCGACATGTAGTGGCCTAAAAAAGGTGTAGTTAGAAATAAATATAGTTTGAATCCTTAAAATAGACCAAAAATTATAAAAATCATATATTTAGAAAGAGGACAATGTGATCGTCGTGACGGTAATAATTTTTTGAATTTTGATGTTGGAATCCATAGCGTATTTGGTGATTAAATTTGAAATTTGCTGGTTTTTCTCAAAACTCTCAGTCTCCGCTGTAGATGCATAGTCACAAGCCTTTGGCTTGGAAATCCAAGCCATTTTCGAGCCTAAAGGCTTGGTTTTTAATTCAAATTTAAATAACGCATATGCGGTATATAATATGTACGCGTTGCTTTGTTATAAGACCAAACCATCTCCACGAGCATTTGAGAGTTGCACGTGAAGCCAACTTTGACCATAAACTTATATTTACTACTCTAAATGTTAAGTATAAGAAAATAAATGTAACAATATAAATGTAAACTTATATTTTAAATTTATTTTAGTAAATATAAGTAATTATGGTCACTCAGTATCTGATAGAGTTGGTCTTACAGTTGTATGACTTACGATGTGGAAAATAGTGTTTCAAAATCTAATTAGGGTTAGTACTTAGGCATTTTCAGGGTCTAAGTATTAAACCTAGGGTTTTCAGGACATAACTTTTGCAATTGATATCCATTTTTGGTAAACATATAGTCATTTCTTAGGTTTTTGTGCCTTCTGGATTCATTCCTAGCATTTCTACGAGTCTTAGGTTTGTCAAAATTGAAGTTTTCAAGCCACTCACTTTGAAAGTGATGCAAAGTGGGGTTATTGGGGTAGCATAGGTCACATTGATGACCTGTACACATCAAACAACCACTTTACATGTTAATTTCACTTGATCATCATCCCTCCCTCATCGTTGATCACTTCCCACTCATCCCTCATTAATCCTAATCACTCTCTCATCAATCTTCATTGTCCCTAATCACTCCCTCATTGACCCTCACTATCCCTAGTCATCTCTAATCACTCCCTTATCATCCATAATCACTCCTCCATTGACACTCACTATCCTTCATCATCCCTAATCACTCCCTCCCTGTCCTTCATCATCCCTAATCACTCTTTCCTCATCCCTCATCATACCTAATCGCTTCCTCATCCCTATTCACTCCCTTCTCATGCCTCTTCATCCCTAATCACTCCTTCATTGACCTTAGTTGTCTCTCATCACCTCTAATCACTTGGGCTTATCATCCTTAATCATTCCATTGATTATCACCATCCCTCATCATCCCTAATCACTCACTTCTCATCCCTCATAATACCTAATCAATCTTTCTTCATCCGTCATCACCACTAATCACTCCCTCATTGACCCTCACCATCCCTCACAATCCTTCATCACTCCATCATTGACCCTCACCATCCCTTACCATCCCTAATCGCTCCCTCATCATCTGGCATAAGTATATACTCTAAAGATATATTTTATTCCAATCATATGTTGTTTAATCCATTATAATGGAAATTAACTCTTTTCTAGGACTTGTGTTGTCAATACCCATTTGTGATAGTCAATTTTATTACTGAAGGAATTGGATGATCTTCTAAATTTATAGTCAAGTAACATAAGTATTAACACAAAATAGAGTCTAAATTTTTGTTCATCGAATTATCTTTGTTGTGCAACTGACTAAATGAAAAACATTTCGGTTCCACCTTTGGTAGTTTGGTTGAAAAGATAAAAATTAAACACAAAATTTCTTGTATAATTTTCTAATTTCGAGAAGATTTGAATCAGATGCAAAGTTATTCAGTTTTTCCCATTCCTATATAACTTGAATCTTGGTTAGGTTCACACATGCACTCCTTGTGTGTGTAATGTGTCCCAAATATTTTATCTCTTGCATGAAAAAATGAACATTTATTCATGTTATCACAAAAATATGTTTTTGCAAAATGTGAAACACTAGTTCAGCATGGTGTGGATGTTCATCCCATGTTTTCTAAAGATTAAGATGTCATCAAGGAAGATTAAAAAAATGACAAGTAAAGGGCCTGAGGATGTCGTTCAACATCTTGAAATGAATGAATTCGTTATATGAGTCAACCTAAAAGGCATAACCAACTAGTCAATCAATCCTTTGTTTTTAAGACTATATTCCAAATGTTTAGAGGTTTACAAGAATATGATGATACCCAAACTTAAGATCAATTTTGGAAAAGACTTCTCCATGGAAATGGCAGAAAAATGCCTAAATATTTAAATGAGGATAATAGTTCTTCATGTTAATCTTGTTAAGATTTTTTTAATTGATTCACAACTTTGGCATAAACACAATTGGGTTTCTGCAAGGCAATGATTTGGGCATATGTGTCCATTATCCATGATTTCATGGATCTACCACTTGATCTATTCATTCTCTAAAAATGATATGTTGTATAATAAAGAGGTTTGAGGTAGAGGTAGTTAAGGGATCAAGTCCATAGTATTGTTTAGCGTATAGTATGCAGGAACTTATTTAGGTGACTGCAATATATCCTTGTATTCATCTAGTTTATGGTTCAATTATTTTGTCTTTGTTATTGTTGGATAAACCACACTATGATATGTTGACATAAGGATGTCACTAAACGTTTACTTCTCACCATTAAGAGTATACTTCTTACTAGAACTAACAATATTCTTGCACTTCCTGGCATTAATGACTGAAAGCTTATAAACTAACTACGACATATGGGATTTCAGATCATGACAATTTATCACAAAATTTCAAGGATTTACTTCATAGACTACGTGTCAATGGTAAATACATGGTCGACCACATGTAAAACATCACACACCTATAATGGTGAGATGTCACAAAGGATTGCATCTTTAAAAAGTTTGATTTTGTACACCAAGTGACACTACTAGGTGATCCATTTCTCAAGGCCTACACTAGACCATACACTAGTGTATGGTTATGGATGATGTATAAATTTCAAGTTCAATTTTTGAAAATATGATTTAGGAGAAATTAAATTCTTCTGACTTCCATTAGAAATGATGAAGTGTATTGTCTCACCATTGATCTACATTTGTTAATGAAACGATATTTTTAATTCATATAATTCTTGTTGGAGGAAGTAGAGATATTTTTAGTACTGACCATATTATTGGGTTCATAATCTATTATCTACTTAACTTTTTATAGTGCTAGATAACTTGTACCCACTTCTCGAGATGTGCAAGTAGAGAGCTCATAGTGTGACACTCTTCATTCGATTGAATATTGAAGTTATGAATTAAGCACCACATTCCATTCTTGGACTACTTGTTCTAATCATTTGAAAATTATTTTCCACTCTCTGATATGATGACTCAATCAATATACATACAAATAGAAGGCCTTAAATATAATTATTCGGATCATAAAATGTCTTCATGTGAAAAACGATTGATTGGTTTTAGGAAATTGCATAGCTTGGTGATCTTCGTCTTTTACTACCCATTTTTGGTGCTATGGTGGTTTTACTTGCTTCTCTTTTTCTAGCGGATTTTCAATTGTGAATTACATCATTTCTAGTAGGCCCATATTTTTTCATAGGTGTTAAATATTTGTGTTTCAAATTTGCCTCCACATCATTTTGATCACTATGTCTTATATTTTATGCCAGCACTCAACTCTCCACTTGTAGCTCCTAACATTGATAAACTCCAACAAAATACCACCATCAAGGTATTGGATGGAGTGATTAAGGATAAGGAGGGATGAGGAGGAATTGAGCAAAGATGATGAGGGAGTCAATAGGGATGATGAGGGATGGTGAGGATTAATGAGGGAGTGATTAGGGGAGATGAGGGACGAGGAATGAGTGATTAGAGATGATGAGGTATGATGAAGCAATGATTAGGGATGATGAGGTGATGCAGGAGCATCACTACCCAATATAAATAGTGATCTCGTTTACATGTTTTGAGTCTTTAGAAGGTGGTCAAGGTCATAAGAAGTCTGTAGGAGTCTTTCTAAGTTTCTAGTTTTGTGTCAATTTTGAATTAGAGTTGTATTGGACTTTACCGCCAAATCTTTTATTGGAATTTTTGAACTTTTATAGAGACTTCAATCTTGTTTCAATAAGTCCAACGTTGAATTTGGTGTGGTTAGACTTTAGCGAGGATTTTAAGATGTTACAACACATATACCTAAACTCATATTTGAGAAATATGTTAGTAGTTGAGTTAGTTGAGGACACTCTCAACATACAAAAGAAGTTAGAATTTAATTGATGGCTATTTGGTAATAAGAGTCTTGTCCATGTCTTATTTTGTATTCAAAGTCAGATTCAAGAGAGTTGGGGGGGGGGGGGTGTAGGATTTGAAAGGATAAATGTAAAGAACCCCAAACAAGTGAATAAGGACAAGTTTTGACTATTTGCAGACAAAAAAGCAAACAGACCTTGCATCTTCTTGAATATGTGCAAATATAGTTGATAGTGTGCATGATCATGAAACATGAATAGTAACAAGTTTTTTGTAATCTTTGTGTGATTGGTAAGTTGAAAATACCTTTTCTTTGATGGTGATTATAGCATTTGTCATTTGAGTTTCAAATCTTTTGAATGTTAAAATTACAAACTGTATACCCTGTGCTTTTACAAACCATGCCTTGAAATCTGAGTGAAGGTCAGAGTCTTGTTGAAGAGGAGATTCTATTTGGTGTGCTTTTGGAATGTATGAGTAATTAGTAACTTGACATAACA
The DNA here is from genome assembly GCA_037957365.1 of Torreya grandis. Taxonomy (NCBI): domain Eukaryota; kingdom Viridiplantae; phylum Streptophyta; class Pinopsida; order Cupressales; family Taxaceae; genus Torreya; species Torreya grandis. The sequence continues at coordinate 539,719 of JARHVA010002954.1, read as the reverse complement.
ATTCCTTAATAGTCTTTAAACATTGTATGTTGTTATTCTGCTAAGGACATTCTGTGTTAAACAACACAACCCTATCTTCTATGAGCAAAAGTTCTGAGTATACATCTGTGTGAGAAGGTATATGCATGTATTGGAGTGAACATTCAAATGTATATGTTGGTGAGTTGATTCTCATATGATCATGAAGGTTTATAGTCTTTCAAGTAGCTTTCATATATTTGGATGAGCAAAAAGAAAACTAACACAGTCTTGCAGTCATCAAGAAACTTAACACAGTCAAAGTGGTATCTCTTGGAAATTGGCAAATTGAGTGTTATAGATGGAAGGCATTGATTTTTTAAAGTATGTAAACATTTTGTAGAGGAGTTTCAACCTTCATGTTGATTTATAACCTTTTTGGAATGAATTAGAACAAATAACTTCGTCTTGGATTACTATAGCCCTGTGACTGAGTACACATTCTATTCAAATTTGGTTAAGTCAATCAACTGTAGCTTAAAAAGGGAAATATAACACTTGGAAAACATGCATAGGGTCAAATCAGATCTAATCCAATAGTCAAAGTCATTAGAAATGCCTTTGGAAGATTGAAATCTCATTTTGACCCTTCTCGTGTCTGTGAAACCAGTCCAAACCTTGTATTAGGGTTTTTACTTTCAAAGTGAGTTTCTAGGAGTTGTAACTGTCAATTATTCATGAAATTGGTGAAAAGTTTGAGTTCAACATGCACAAAGATAATATAGTGTTTTTAAGTTGTGTAAGTATGGATAAGTACCGATGGGGGAGGACTGTGTGGTAGACAGGGTAAAAGGAAACCTAAAGACTTAATCCGAGAGTAGAAAGAGCCAAAAGAAGTTATCAAATAGTTGAACCAAACCCTGAAACTTTGTGAATAAATGGGATATGTTACAGGGTATCCATAAATGAGGTTGATTTGATGATTTGAGTCCGTACAAGAAGAGTCTATGACAGAGTAAGAGATAATGTATGATATGAGGATTGTGTTGAGAAGTTAAGTAGGGTTGAGAAGAAGCTAGAGAGAACTCAAAGGAGTGGAAGTTTGTCAGAGACCTATTAAAGCCTAAGGAACCAGAGACAAGATTTGATCCAAGTTGTTATAAAGCATAAAGACTAGTAAGGGGGATAGTCTCAAAGTAAGAGTGATTGAATGCATTGAGGAAGGAGAAGAGAATTCAGAGTTTAGTGAGACCATCCGAAGAATGGTGGAGAATAAATGAAATGAATAAAATGCAGATGTGAATTTGAAATGTGTGTAGGGTCCAAAGACAGAGATCAAGCAAAAAAAGACAAAGTGAAAGCTAGGTGGATATTGGCAAAGAGCTTGGACAAGCAGAGTATGCAATATGGCTCTGCATCATGAGGGATGGTGAGGGGCAATGAGGGGTGATTATAAATGATGAGGAATGGTGAGGGTCAATAAGGGAGTGATTAGAGACGATGAGGGACGAGGAGGGAGTGATTAGGGAGGATGAAGCGGTGATTAGGGATGGTAAAGGCCAATGAGGGAGTGATTAGGGACGATGAGGGATGGTGAGAGCCAATGAGGGAGTGATTAGGGATGACTAGGGAGTGATTAAAGATGATGAGGGATGGTGAGGGTCAATGAGGGCCAAGGGTTGAGTTATTAGGGATGATGAGGCATAGTGAGGGTCAATGAGGGAGTAATAAGGGATCATGAGGGAGTGATTAGAGATGACTAGGGACAGTGAGGGTCAATGAGGGAGTGATTAGGGACAATGAAGAATGATGAGAGAGTGATTATGGGTGATGAGGCATGAGTAGGAAGTGATCAAGGACAATGAACAAGTGAAATTAACACAAAGCGGTTGTTTGATGTGTGTAGGTCATCAATGTGACCTATGCTACCCCAATCACACCACTTTGCATCAATTTCAAAGTGAGTGGTTCGCAAACTTCAATTTTGACAAACCTAAGACTCGTAGAAATGCTAGGAATCAATTCAAAAGGCACAAAAACTTAAAAAACGACTATATGTTTACCAAAAATGGATATCAATTGCAAAAGTTGTCTTGAAATTTCTAGGTTTAATACTGAGACCTGGAAAATGTTTTAGTATTGACCTGATTGGATTTTGAAAAACTAATTTTCATATCGTAAGGCGTGCAACTGTGAGACCAACTCTATCAGATACTGAGTGACCCTAATTTCTTATATTTACTAAAATAAATTTAAAGTATAAGTTTACATTTATATTGTTACAAATGTAAACTTAGACTAAACATTTAGAGTAGTAAATATAAGCTTATGGCCAAAGTTGGCTTCACGTGCAACTCCCACATGCTCGTGGAGATGGTTTTCATCTTATAACAAAACAATGTGTACGCATTGTATAATACACTATATAATGTGTACGTGTTATGGCTCGATAATTACCGAGCCGTAATTTAAATAACGTGACCGTGTTACCTAAAATGTCCACGGAATTGTCCCTCAACTCCGTGCACATACCCCATGACGATGTTGTAGTTCGATTTTTTGTTGAAACTCTCCAGAATGGAGTGGCAAAGTGGTTCTATCATCTATCTCAAGGAGCAATAACCAATTGGAATGATATGAAAATCAAGGAAGAAAGTAGATTCAAACCAACAGAAAATGCACATGCATTATTGGCACACCTTACTCAGATAAAGAAAGAAACACACGAACCTATGAGAGACTTCGTAGCTAAGTTCAACAAGCTACTGCATAAGATACCATTGATTGCTAAACCGACAGATGAGAATCAGAAGTGCTTCTTTATCAATTCTCAATTGATAGAAGTTATCAGTTGAAAAGAGCTAGAGTAGCTGATTTGTCTACATCTCAAACATTAGTTATTGATGTGGAAAATGACATGATAATGGTTAGAAAACTAAAGAGAGAATCATCTAAGGGCAAAATTCAAAAATCTGGTCAATCTTCAACATAACAACTTTTGCAAAAGATGGTTGATAAAATAACAAATTTGAAGAAGCAACTGCCCCAAAAAAATATCACTGCTCCTTATCAAGACATCCCAAGAAAAAACTACGTGCCTTTTCAAAGGGATCGTCCTTGATTGCAAGCTCCTTAGCAAAAGCTTGCACTGGAAGCTCCTCAACAAAATGTAAATCCGTTTGTGAATGTAATTTTGGAAACGGAAGAAATATTTGGATATGAAGAGATTGAAAAAGAAAAAGAAATAGAAAATCCAGATCCTCAAGAATGTGAAATTGAAGAACCTTGTGGTGATTCCGCAAATGCATTTCTGGAATATAATTCAAATGAAGATGATTATGAAGACAATGTTGGAGAAATGAACAATCAGTGGTTCGTGGTCTTCACAAGAACTCATAATAAAAAAAATAGTAAAATGATAGCCAAGAAGTATCAACAAAAGTTATTCTTTCATGAGGAACACCACCATTTGTTCAGGCAAAAGGAAAACAATAACTAGGTTAGCGGAGTCTTCCCTGAATATTATTGTTGGTTATCGAAAGAATATTCCACTTGTCAAGAGTAATGCAAATGTATCTCAGCCTTTAGAATGTTCTTCTACTAGTTTACTTGCTTTAGATATAATCGAACATGTTAGTAAGGCTAAAATTCAAATGTCACAAGTTAAATATTGGATAGACGAGTAGAATTTATAAAAGACAAAAATCCCACTAAAAAAAGGTCAATACCAAAGGAATATTAGCCACCCCACCTCTTTTCAACCTAGTAAACTTCATGGTTGTAGTGACTTCCAAATCTAATAAGGTTGACCCTTTTTACATCTCCTTATTTCTTAAAGGATGTAAAGTCAATAATTGCGTAATTGATATAGGAGCCTTAGATAATGTAATGGGTTTGACCTGTACAAAACTTTGGTCGGTGTTAATGAAAGCAAAACAAGTTCCACTTGTTGGTCAAATCAAAGAAGCCCAAGTTTCTCTTGCATCTTTTCTTCAGAAGAGGATTAAGATCAACGTCCTAGTAATTGATATCCCAACAGCCTATGACATTCTCTTGGGGAAGAAACTTTTGTAAAGAGCTTGGTGGCAAAATTCAGTTGGATTTGTCACATGCAATGATTCTAGTCAAAGGAGTGAAACAATGCCTTGAACCAGGGTATAAAATGAAATACACTGTGCAATAGGTTGATGCTCCCAAGACAAATATCTTGTATGAAAATGTAGGTATAGGTAATTACTTATCGATATTAGAAAAAGATTTGGGTTTACCAGAAATCATGGGAACCAATCCCCATGAGGTCTGGGCAATGGAATTTGATGGTAGTTGCTCTTTAACAGGATCTGGTGCAGGAATTGTTCTAATATCTCCAAACAAGATCTTTCATTTTTCTTACAAATTACAGTTTGAGTGTACTAATAATATTGCAGATTATGAAACACTCTTGTTAGGGTTACAAGTTGCACAAAAGATGAGAATCAAAAACCTAAAAGTGTCAGGCGATGCAGAATTGGTTGTGAAACAGATCAAAGGATAGTATTAGGTAAAAAATGACTGTTTGAGGCATTATAAGAATAAAGTCTAGGATAATATAGAAGCTTTCGATACATTATCAGTTCGAGCTATTCCAAGAGAAGATAACTCCAAAGCAGACACACTTGCAGTATCAGCGTCATTGTTGATTTTTCTCATTTAGAAGTTGATAGAAACAAATACACGATTGAAATTGTGTATTGACTTAGTGTGCCAGACAATTCAAAGAACTAACAAGTTTTCAATGACAATCAATAGATTATCTCCATTCTTGAAAAGGCTGATATTTTCAAAAACTTGTATTTCAAAAGTAGTGATTCATCATATAGAGAATCTTCTTCACAAAATCTAATGGAAGGTGTTGCCGAAGAACAAGACGAAGGAGTAATCAAACTAAAAGGGAATAAAACTCCTAAAGCTTGGTCTCATTAGAACTTTTTGACAAACATGATAGGTTCATCAAAAAAATGCATAAAGATTCTCTCAGTTCAACAGACTATGAGAAAGTACATATTGGCTCTGAAGAGCAACTTAGGCTAGTTAACATTGGAAAATGTTGTTCACCAGAGGAAATAGAAGCTTCATCAACTTATGTCGAAAATACATTTATATTCTTGCATATTCGTATGAAGACCTCAAGTCTTTTCATTTGAAAGAAATGTAACACATAGTTCTTTTAAAGCCAGATGCGAAACCATTCAAATAGAAGCAAAGACAGTATAAACCAAAAATTGTAGGAACAATTTTTGCATAAATTCAAAAAATGCTAAATTCATGGATCATTTTCTCCATTCACCACTCAACTTGGATTGCTAATATTGTTTCAATTCATAAAAAGAATGGAGAAATTAGAATTTATGTAGACTTCAAGAATCTGAATCAGTTTTCTCTCAAAGATAACTATCCATTACCCATGGATCAAGTTCTTCGAGCAGTTACAGGGTCAGAAATGCTCTCGATGTTGGATGGCTTTTCAAGGTACAATTAGATTGAGGTTGATAAGGAAGATCAACATAAAACAATTTTCAGAACCCCTTGGGGCATTTTTGCATATCAACGAATGTTATTTGGCTTGATCAATGCAGAGGCTACATTCCAGAGAGCCATGAATCTTACATTCAAAGATTTGAAAAACAAAATTATTGTGGTATATCTAGATGATCTAATAGTATTTTCAAAAAAGATAGAAGATCACTATGAACACGTTTAAAAAGTGTTTGAAAATTGTAGATTGCATGGTATTTCTCTCAACCCCAAAAACTCTGATTTTGAGGTAACTGAGGAAAACTTCTTGGGCACACCATTTCTAAAGAGCGAATCAAAATTGATCGAAAAATAGTTGAAACAATCTAGGGGTTGTCTCTGCCAATTAGTAAACTAGGTGTGCATTCATTTTTCGGAAAGATGATTTTTTTAAGAAGATTTGTTCTTGCTTTTGTAGAATTCACCAGACGCATTGTTGATATGATGAAAAGAAAACCTTCTTTCAAATGGAATAACGAAGGAAAATAGGCATTTGAAAAGATAAAAGTTGCTATTGCTCGTGCAACAACCCTGGTTTGTCTAGACTAAAAAAATAATTTATCATTGATTGCTATGCCTTAGAACATACTCTCTCAGCCATATTAGTTCAGAATAATGATGAAGGTATTGAATCTCCCATCGCTTTTACGAGTTGTAATCTAAAAGATTTTGAGTTGAAATATTTTTCAAAAGAGAAACATGCATACGCTATTGTGAAAACCATCAAACAGTTCAAGTATTATATTCTACATTCTCATTCCATCATAATGGTGCCAAGTACAACAGTCAAATTTATTTTGAGTCAACAAAAACTATGATCTAAGAGAGGTAACTAGTTGACCCAGGTTAAAGAACATGATTCAAAAATCAAGTCCACAAAATTGGTTCGAAGAAAAGGGTTGTGTCAGTTCATAGCAGAACAAAAAGATTCTTAGATAATCTCTTCGATAGATTCTGATGATCAAAACAAAGAAGATTTTTCCTTTGTTCTTTTTGTAGATTCTACTAATGAATGGTTTGCAGATATATCTTTCTTCTTAACATATGGAGAATGCCCACCTCATTTGGTTGCTAAACGATGCAGGACACTCAAGTTGAAGGCTAGAAGATATGTGATTTGGGATGGTACGTTGTTCAAAAAGAGTATTGATGGATTTTTCCTAAGATGTGTTGATAGTGAAAAATAGAAGAAGCTTTTACAAGCTTTTCATGATCAAGCTTGTGGTGGACATTTATCTGCTTTAGTAACAACTTACAAGATTCTAAGAGCTCATTACTACTGGCCTACACTTTTCAATGATTCTTATGAGTGGGTAAGGAAATGCAAACCCTGTCAATAGTTTGTCAGACGACCAAAACTTGCATAATTCCCCTTCAAGCCACTGGTAATAGAATTGTTGGAACTATGAATCCTCATTCAAGTGCTAGATATATGTACGTTCTCACAGCCACAAACTATTTCACTAAATGGGTAGAAGCCATCCTAGTCAAGCAAACAATTTTATAAGTTGTTTGTGACTTCATCAAGGAAAATATCTTTGTTAGATATGGCGTTCTGTAGAAGATCATGATAGACAATGCTTCAAATTTTTCTTGTTTAGAGTTGATTGGATTTGCCATGGCTACGATATCTCATTGTCTCACTCTTCGAACTATTACCCACAAGGAAATGGTCAAGCTGAGTCAAGCAATAAGAATTTGGGCACCATCATTCGCAAGCTGGTTGATGAAAATTAGAGGAACTGGTATAACAAATTGTATGATGCACTCTAGGTAGATCACATAACACTGAAGAAACCCATTGGTATGTCTCCATTTTAGTTGCTCTATGGAATTGATGCGGCAATTTCAATAACACTTGAATTGCTTGCACTTTAGTTGGCCAGAGCTGTTGAAAACCAGAACTTTGAAAGTCCCTTAGATAAAAGAATTCTCTACTTCAACAAACTTGAAGAAGATAGATCCAAAGGAGTTGACAGAATTGCTAAAGATCAGGGTCAAGTCAGTTTTTTTGACAAAAAATGAACAGGGGATTTTCAAGTGGGAGATCTTGTTTTTTTGTGAGATAAACGTAGAGAACCAAAAGGAAGTCATGGGAAATTAAATTCTTTATGGATGGGTCCTTTCAAGATCAGGGATTTTTGTGGAGTTCTATTTGGCCTATCATGATGACACACATCTACCATTGCCCTACAATGGGAAATATCTCAAGCATTACTTCAAGTGAAAGCAGGTAGTCCCTTGCATGTATGTACATAACAATTTTGGCTTATCCCCTTTTCTTGTCCTTGATTTGGTGTGCGTGTGTTGTTTTTCAATAATGCGACACCTTGTCTGTTGTTCCCTCCTTTCCATGTATTAGTTTTTTAACTTGAAAATCTTGTAGCTCTGTCCTTTTTTTGGAAAATCTAAGTGATAATCAGACTTTTATAAAGGGATCAAAACAATTATTGCTTCAGAACGGACAAAAAACTTCCTTTATGGGAGATACACAACCATTGTTCAATGGTTCCGCATTTTAATCTGTATTTCTTCAGACATCTATTTTGAGTTCAAATGATCTACAAACCTTCAGTCTTATGCCCATTCCAGAATGCAAAGTTTCTTCAGTTTTCGAAATAGACAGATTTTCATGGATTTCTTCACAAAGACGGTAAATATACAAAATCTTCATAAGCAGAGGATCTGGGCCGACAACGCATGTTCATTTCTCATACGATTGAGATAGGCAAATTCGTTGTCTGTTGGTCAGATTAGGATCTACAAATTTTAAAGCAAAGGACTTGGCCCGACAGCGCGTGTTTATTTCTCATACAATTGAGACAGGGGAATTGGCTGTCAAATGGTTCGATTAGGATGTGCAAAAGTTAGTTTCGTAGAAATCTTTGAGAATATGCAACAATGAAGACAACATTGATTAATAAGTTTTTGACAAAGTCAAGTGACTCCGTAACCCAATGGAAATGCTCCGGTCTGCAAAATTAGAGTCTGGAGTTCTTTTCTCATTCCTTGTAGTTTGAGGTCCCCAATTGGAGCTAGTTGTTAACCCGGTTTTTTAATGGAAGTCAAAAAGCTAAAAGCGTTGTCTTTTGACTACAAACAGGGAAATTGAGTCAAAGTCAGTCAAAGTTGTCTTTTTTTAAGTCAATCTCTTACCCAAGATTTTCAAGGTGAAAAGTCTTACTTGGTCAAAATTTGAAAACATGAAAGAAAAATCTAACAATTTGACTAATCTTTTGCTTTGTCAGGGTTTGAAGGCTTGTTGAACACATCGAAATTTTGATATCTATTGAGCAAGCTATCAGAATCCGATAGCTTCTAAAACACATCAGGGGATCTGACTACTTACAAAACACTTCGACGGAATCCCATCTCTATCAGAACATACTTCAGAATTTGATAGGTGCACAAACACCTATCAAATCCCGATCACTTGCTGATTAGATCCACGGATTCTGATACATGTCGAAACACTACTTAGGACCTAACACTTGCTCCAACACTTACTAGATTCCAACGCTTGCCCATGCTCCTTCGTTTCTCTGCCATTACTCCTCGGCCTTCGCATGCATGAATTCCTCGCAGATCGCAGTATATTCTCTTCCATCTTTCCATTTGGCCCATCATTTACTCCTCGTTCATCCCATCCATTATCATTCTCATTTTGCAAGTTTGGCACCTCATTGGTCATTGTAGGGTTTTGTAGATTTTGTCATTCTCTTCATCAATAGAAACTAGGGTTTGCAACTATTTGACTGACATCGAAATTTTCAAAATTTTCAAGTTTCAGTCATTTGCTCAGAGTTTTTCTTTTCCAAGCAGTTCTAAAACACTTTGTAGAGTTCAACCTTCCACTGTGTAACTTGCTGGAGTTTATTCCTGTTCTGCACATCATCGGATTCCACAGGGTTCCCAAACACCATATCGGACTTCGACAACTGTTTGATCACTCATTGGATCTCGAGATCCTGCCAAACACCGCGTCGGACCTCGATGCCATGCTAAACATCTTGTCCGATTCTGAACCCTATTAGTGCACATCTCAGACTCTGACACCCTGTTGGGCACGCTATCGGGTTCCGATCCTCTACTAGACATTCTATTAGATTCCACCATCTGTATTTGCACTTCCTGAAACCCACATCTTGCTGGAGCACATTCAAATTTTTGTTTTTATTCACAAATCAATTCAAGGGTTGGTCCTTCCCTCACAGGGAGGTAATCTTCATCTGATGTCGACATTCATTACCCTAATCAAGGAGACTCCCAAGAAATACACTCTAAAGAAGACCCCCACCAAAAAGAGTCTCCAATTGGAAGAGGACACCGATATGAAGTATCAATTTCAGGGAGTGATGCCACCTTAACACATCGAGTCAAATGTTGAAGAGATAACAAACATTGACCTATGCCACATTGATATGGAATAATTCTGGGACAGAATAAGTGGTGTACACAAAATAAATTATGGACAAAGCATCCATGATAGTGGATTGGCTCAAGCAACGGTATTTCCTATCTCAGTACAATGTCCAAAATTAGTGTTGACAATGGCCAAACATTCCAAACATTATGATGCATAGAAGAGTAGTAAAAAAGCCGGATGGAGAATTAGTCTTATGCTTAGGTCCAGAGCATATTGATCATCTATTGGTGTTACCTGATAGGAAATATTTGTAAATTTGACTCCCACATTGCTTAAAAATTATGGGATTCTAATACCTACTCTTATTCAAAATTGGTCAACAAGCAATGGTTGACAAAATCTAGGCATACATCAATAAGGCTGTCTAAGAATCTTTCTAGATTTGAATTCATGAATGAGGTCAATAACATGATTACTTGTTTGCATAGAGTAGTGGGAAGCTTAGTTGCTAGGAAGTTTCAAACATGGATGTATAGGTATATATGGATCATCCACCCGAACAAGCAGTATATCAACTGGGGACAATTAATCAATGATTCAATTCATGAACTTGTAGAAGTCAATACAATTTCTAAATTCTATATGATTTCTTATCTTGTTTATGTTGTGTCCAAAAGGAGGTTCTACAATAATTTGAATATAGTGGGTGATATGTAGACTGCCAAAATCTATGACTTCTATCCTCAACTATCTTTGAAAGAAAGTGCACATCATTTCTGCAGGGTAAATGATGCATTCTTGCAATATGTGATTCAGATGTTCGAACCAAAACCATACAATTTGATGATATCAATCCAGGTTTCTACATAAATTTCTAGGTGGGGAACATGGTTTTTACAATTCCCAACTTTCACCTACTTGAGAATTTATGGCTATGAAGTTGCCCCATATATGTTTCCGAAATATGTGAAAGATAGACGGGCTTTGATGGAATTAGTGATACAATTGACCGAAACACACAAGCTATTGTTTTATAAACACAAGTCTGGGATAAAATTTCCTATCTGTATTGGTTGATATGCTTCTTTTAGCCAAAACAAAATTGATTGAAGAAGAAATGACTCAAGTTATTGTTCGATCATTTGAAAGTCGACCTTCATTTGATGTTAGGGGTCTGGTGCAGAACATTTTTGGTTTTTCATATCAATATGTACATCATGTTGAAGACTATTGGATGGATTGTGATGACGATAAAGATGTAAGAATTCTTGATTATTCATTGTTCACTCTGGGACAGGTTATTGTTTTTGATATATTAGAGATCAAGAAAAATATATCAGATGATGATGTATTAGATCATATTTATGAAAAAAATGGAATTGAATCAAGAGATCTCTCAAGAGTTGATTAGGACAATAAAAAAATCCACTTCCCTCATCAATAGAACTCAAGGTGTGCTAGACAGAACTCTGAAATGGTTGAAAAGTAAAGGCATCAATGTTGATAAAGTAGGGGTTCCTCCTCCGATGAAAGAAGTTGATTTGAGAAATGCACATCTAAAACATCAAACAGAGATAGGAGCATCTTCTGCGGCAGGAACCAACAAGGATTCAGAAGAAATAGAATTAGGGACAAAAGTTGAAGCAGTGACAGAAGCTGTTCCAGTGAAGAAACCACTTGAGTTGAAGATAAGAAGATTGGGTGAAAAGATTCTAGGTACTCCAAGTCTTTCTATTTCTGAAGAAGCTCCTCTTGATAATTTTGCACAACCTCAAACAATTGTAACTAATACTACACAAGAAGGTGATATTGTATCTAAAAATCTCAAGTTTTGTCAACTCCTTTTGAAAGTCAAAAGGAATCTGATACTGCGCTTGTGCAACAATCTCTTAACACAAAAGTTGTTGATTGGCTAAATGAAATTATGAGGAAAAGAAAGAAGATTGAGTAGTCACAAGAAATTGATTTCAGCATCCTGACAACTGTCCATCCTCATACAACAAAGACACCTAAAATGGTCTCAAGAATAATCATTGATTAGAAAGGGGACAGGTATGCGGAAATAATAGTTCCTCCCCCAAACAAAAATAAAGAGGATGTTGGATCCTCCGATTATCAAGTCACAAAATTTGACTTGGAAAAGGCCACAAGAGAAGGTATGAAAGAGAATGTCCAATCTGCAATTGGTATATTGTTCAAGAAAATTGACCAAGATAAAGTAACTAAGGAGCAACTCAAAGAAAAAGTGGAACAGCTAACGTCTATGGTTCAAAAACTGGTGAGGCCTATTCAATCTTCCCATTCAGTTGTCCATCAAATTTCTAATATTGAGACAGTGTTGTGGAAGAAATTGGCCGTATGGGTAAGGCAACAAAAGAGTGGATTGAAATTTTTTTGCAATAGGGTATCGGTACTCTGCAAATTAAATTGGGCTATTTGTTCTAAAATTCAATCTGAATGTGATCAAGCAACTAAAATTGAAAACAATGATGAAGTGCAAAAATGGAACAAATTGATTCCTAAGTTGGAAGATTTCTCTTTTACCTGTTCGGATGACCTAATCCAAGAAAAGATCATAAAAAAAAGAGAAAATTGTGTACCTCAGAATTTCTAGGCGCTGCTAAATTTAGAGTTCGCATTGTTAAATAAAGTTTCAATGAATTTGTGGACTCTAAGTCAATAGGAGGAGATGTTCTCCTTGAAATACTAGAAGTAGGAAAATTGAAATGCAAGTTCACTGATGACAAAGGGAAATTAGTATCTGAGGAGGACATTGTTGATCAGTTCAAGAAAATTATCGAAAAGATTACAATTCCAAGTTTTGCATTCAATTACAACTCAATTCAAACGTTAATCATGTATTAAAACAATTTGGAGAACCTCAATGCAATGTTGAAGTTTGCAAGGAACAACTCAAAAGATGATCGATCTATATTGTGATGCAGAAATAGCTTATACATATTCAGATAGATCATATGAAGATAAAGTGTCAGAAATCATGCAAAAGTTTGATGAATATCAGAAAAAGTAGACACATTTTGAAAAAGTGGAAGTTCACATCATCATCAACGAAGATGATAAATAATGATTCTATACTCATAGTTTTGTTTTTCTTGAATCCTTCTTGTAATTGTCATTACACTTTGTATTAGTTAATTCACACATTATAAAGTCATGTAAATGTGCTAAGTTCTTTTTGTAATTTTGAGTCATTCAAATTTGCCAACACATTTTTTCAAGTTGTGCAAATTTGTCATTGTACTTTTGCAAGTTGTGTAAAAACACTAATTCATTTTTGCAGGCTATGCAAATTGCTTAACGTGTATTTGCAAATTTTAAGTGGTGCAAATTAGCTAATGTGTTTTTACACCCCTAAAAAGGCAAAAAAGGTGGTTACGCATTATAATCACCTATTTCAACTTACAAATATGAGTTGAGGGCTTATTTGTAAGGGTTCGTCACAGTTGGACATTTCCAGCGAGTTATTGAAAGAAGATATTGTATTTGCGACTCAAGAAGAATCAATACTAGGAGAAAATTTGTAAACTTTGCGTTCAAAATCTCTTTCTGAATAGTGTACGTGTATGCATCTATATGTATTTGATTCTTTTCTTTCAAATGATGGTTGAAATTGTATTTAATTAGGCAAAACATAGAAATTCCATTCGTAGCATTTCTTTTTGAATTTATATTTGAATTTCTACACTAGTGAAATCTTGGTGGGTAAAATCCATAAGTTTATTTGATTTTTACAAGGAGATGGAATATAAAGAGGAAAAAGCAAGGTGGAGCTCTGCAATGGGGAGACGAAAAGTCATCCTCCATTGTTAGTGCTTCATGCTTGCTTTCTTCCTCCTTGGTCCCCTTTGCTTCCTTGGTATGAATATGGCTCTTTGTTATGTGGATGTAAGGGGTCTATGTTAATATTGTTTTGTTGTATGTTCTTTTTGTTATTTAAGTTAATTGTTTTCGTGCTTGTCTGTGTTTTTAATTCCCTGTATGGACGTTAATTGTGTGTCCTTCGAGTCTTGTCGTGCGTGTCACCTGCTTTCCCCTACTCGGCCCTTGATCTGTTGTTACATGCTAGCTGGTTAATGGTAAGTGCATTTAATGGTAATTTCCTATGGAAGACGATGATCGAAGAGCGCCGAATTGTGCGGGGTGTTTTGGAGAAATTGGTATTAATGGAAATGGAAACGAAAAAATAGCGGGTAATGAATGCCCTGACTCTTGCAGCTCGGAACCTCCTATTGAGAAGAACAATAGAACAATTGGTGAAAATAAGAAGCTTTTCAGCGAAGTTCTGCAACAAGAGGAGTTTGCATGCCATTTTGAAGGAGCAGAGTTCATTATTGGCTTGAGTAGCGTCCCTGAGGATGGAGTCAGAATTGGTAGTGAAGGATAGAAAGGTAAGGACCATGGCTTTGGTAAAACCCTTTTTCTTCAACCCAATCTATCTATGGAAACAGATTGGCTAGGGAAGAGGCTCAACTTAAAAATGTTGGGATTTTCTTTGTTTGTCTGAATAGAAACTCTCTTCCGTCAAGATTTTTTTTGATATAGCTTAATTTGTTTTGGGGAAAGAAAATGCGTATTTATGTCAGTTTTTGCAGAATGTTTGAGGAAGGAGTTTTCTTTGTTTTGTTTAAAAATTCCAATATGTAGAGAAGAGTCATAAATAAAGCCCTTTGGAATGTTGGGCAATCACTATTTAAGGCGGTCCCTTGGAACCCTAATTTGGAAAGTCAAGTTTTGGTGTTCAAAATGACCCTTAGGTGGGTCGATATTGAAAATGTCCCCCTTCAATTGTGGAATTTCCTCCCTCAAGCACTTCGCCTCTTGGTGAAGTACTGAGGGTTGAGGACACCAGACGGTCGCTGGCGCATATGAATGCGAGGGCTCTAATCTCTTTAGACCCTGTGGATACATTTCATAAATCCTTTGTTTTTGAATTCATTGAGAATCCCTGTATATGCCCTATTCAAGGTTTGGGTGGTTTAAATGCTTTTTCTTTTTGTAAAAAGGATGGTCACATGAGAAAGAACTGCCCTCTGCTTCTTGCCAATAAAAATAATGATACTGTCCCCAAACGATGCCCTAAACTTAGTAACAAAGATGTTCTTTTTAATCCCCTCTCGCCTTGAATGGAAGACCTTGAAAATATAAAAAATCTTGTTTTTAACTCTGAATTTGAGGATGGCAGAACATTACCTGATAATTACCATGGTTTTCAAAATGGATTAAAAAGTGGTGAGAGTGGTTCCACTTTTCATGTGACTAATAGTGGGGATCCTCTACCAAATTGTAATCCTATACCCACCACCCTTGTTGTAATGGTTATTGACGTAGTTGATAAGCAGATTGAGTTGACAGAGCAAGCCAAGATTCCCTCTGATTCAGGAAATAATCTAGTCCTGTGTGATGAGGTAATTGATAGATGTTGATCCCCTATTCAAAGGGGAACCCTTGGTTGCTTCGAAGGACACTCCGACTGTTCATAGGAATGACTCTGAGGATAGGGTATATAATGAGATAGTGTTTCTGCCTGATAATCTATTTGAGCAGATAAAACCCCCTGATGGACATTTCTTCTAATAAAGATGCTTAAAACGTTTTGTCTAGTGGGGATACTGATATAGCTACTCCCACCATTCATGATAAAGGGGACAACTGGACCCACAAAGGCTCTGGAAAAAGATTGAAAATCGTTGTGACTGATAATGGATGGTTGTGATAATAACAATAAAAAAAGGAATAAGGAAAAGAGTTTAGAAGTGGGGTAATGGATGGTTGTGATAATAACAGTAAACAAAGGAATAAGGAAAATAAGATTCCTGAATGTTTTTTCAGATTGTATTAGAATAAAGGGGGAAGTAAGTCCCCTAATAAAACCGAGTAATTCCATACTTGTTTATGTAGATTATTAGTTGGAATGTAAGGGGGCTTGAATTCCCAGATAGGAAACCAATTGTTAGACAATTTAGGCATTTTAGAACTAATCTTGACTTTCTCCTTCTTCAGGAGGTCAAAGCTACATGCACAGTCCTCTCTTTCACCCTCAATTTTATTTGGCCTAATGCAATTCTCTTCTCAACTAACCACAATAGAGGTAAAGGGGATGGCTTTATTCTGATTAACCAGTCTTGGAAGGAAAATATAGCAAAACATGGTGTTTCTCCCTGTAATAGGGTGGTCTGGGTTGTAATCAATAAGCAAGATAAGTGTTTTGAGATTTGCAATATATATGTTCCCAATGACTATAAAGAAAGAATGGAACTGTGGAACTGGCTTGCATCTAATTTGAAGGACATTCCGTAGATATTTGGAGGTGACTTTAATATGATTGAAGAAACAGAGGATAAACAGGGAGGGGATATACATATATGGAAAGGTAATGAGTTGTTTTTCTAGTCCAAATTTAAAAGATTTCACAAATTCCTAGACACCTATAAAGGTAAATCTCAAAATAAAGGTATCTGGTATACTTGGTTTAACAATCAGGCTGGGATCAAACGACTGTATTCAAGACTGGATAGATTCTATTTGAATAAAGATGCCTTTGAGTCTTGTCCTGTAGATAATAATAATGCCGTCAAACTCTGTCCGTTCACCATCTCGGACCGTCACCCCATTGAATTAAAGTTTTGTTTCAGTAATGATGAAAAAGTTGAGAAGACCTCCTTGAAAGGCTTGTATAAACTCAATGTGTCTTACCTTGAGGATAGAGAATTTGTGGATGGTTCTCGTGCAGTTTGGAATGTGGGAAAGTTTGCTTCAGATTCTGACTCCGTAATTAATACCTGGAATAATTCTATGGACCTTTCTAAAAAGTTTGCTAGGTCTTATGGGCAAATTAAAGCAAAAAGGAAGAGGAAAGCTTTCAGAGTTGCCCAAAAGCAGCTTATCACACTGGCAGTTGACCTTCAAAGAGACCCGGGTAATGTCTCTTTGCTTAATTTTCTCTTCTTTGCCAAGCATGATCTAAGACAATATCAAATTTATTGTGATAGGGGTGCCCAACTTCGTTCCAGGCTCAACTGGCTCAAATTGGGTGATAAGGAGTCCAAATTTTTCTTTCGGTTTCTAAAGTCTAAACATCAAAAAAAATAAATCACAGGCATTAAAGAAAATGATAAGATTTTAGAAGACCAAGATTCTCACAAAAAAGCTTTTTTTGAGTTCTACTCACTTATTTCTAACTGAAGGGATGATTGAGTAGATAGAATAGAGTAGGGTGCTGTGTGAGGCCACTCCAAGGAAAATCACCTCTATTCAAGTAGCCTTTTTGGATAGCGAAATCTCATTAGATGAGGTCAAAAGTGTGATTGACTCCTTGAAAACAGACAAGGCTCCTGGTATTGATGGTTTCTCGGCTGAATTCTATAAGGTAAATAAAGATTGGATCTTTGCAGATTGCTTGGAATTGTATAAAGAAGCAATTGGGGTAGGATCTCTTGACCCATAAATCAATAAAGGGGTCATTAAACTCATTACAAAAGAAGGGGATCCCTCCCTTGTAAAAATTGGCATCCAATTACACTGCTCAATGTTTCTTATAAAATCCTGGCTAAGATTTTGGCAAAGAGACTGTCCCCATTGCTATCCCAGGTGGTATCTAAAACTTAGATTGGGTTTGTTGAAGGAAGATATATACTTGATAATCTCATTCCAAGTTGGGAAGGAATGTATTGGGCAAAAGAGTCTAAACAAGACACTGAACTGATTCTTCTTGACTTTGAAAAAGCATATGATAGAATAGAGTGGCCCTTTATTGAAAGAATGTTGAGGGCTTTTGGTTGTCAAGACATGTTCTTTTATTCAAAGATGCGTTTGCTGTGGTAGAGGTAAATGGGGAAACTACATAATCCCTTCCCCTTCAAAGATCAATTAGGGAAGGATGTTCACTCGCCCCCTTCCTCTTTGTCTTGGTTGTTGAGGCATTACATCATTTGTTTTGAATGAATGACATTGGCTCCCCTGTGAAGGGTATCCAACTTCCTAATCGAAAGGAAATGATTGATGTATTGTTCACCGATGATTTCACTTTGTTTGCTAAACTCTCAAAGGACAACCTGACACAAGTTAGAGATAGATTGGACATATATTGCCTAGCCTCGGGATCCAAAATTGCATTTCATAAGTCATGTATTATTGGTTGGCAGGAGAACCCCCCTGACTGGATTGATGAATTTGGGTGGGACTGGAAGGGCCCCAATCAGTTGGTCAGATATTTGGGGATTCCGTTTGCTCTTAACCCTTCCCTCAAATAGATGTGAGAATGGGTATACACCAAAATTGAAAAATTGCACAGACACCTACTATCCCTCCTAGGCAGAGTACATGTTTGTCAGAAAATTCTCTCTTCATACAGTCTATATTATGCTTCATGTTGGCTCTTCAATAAAACTCAAATCAATCTGTTGCATAAAATTATTACAGATTTTCTATGGTCTAATGGAAAGGGTAATAGAAAAAGGCATGCAATTTCTTGTAAACCAAGAAATTTTTGTGGTATTGGTCTGAAAGACCTACGTATTCAAGGTTTTACCCTTGCTTTTAAGTGGACCATCAAGGCCTTTAAGGGAGATGAACCATGGAAGGTGTTGGCTAGAAATAAATTTTTGAGAGGATTTCCCAAAGGTAAAGCCTAATGGAAAAGTTTGCACATTGCCGACATTCTGCTCTCTCCATATTCTTATAAAGTAGCTTGCTCTCCTATCTTTGCCTCTATTTGGAATGCCTGAGACCTAGTGAAACATTTGGTAACTGCCAAACATGTTTTCAGTTGGATGGGATCTTGCTGCCAAGGATATAGATTAGTATGGTGGAACCTTCACCTCAATAACTGTCCATTGGCCCTTACTAGGGTTTGCTCTATTTTAGAGTGGTTCAAGAAAGCGCTGAGGGATTTCAATGACTTCTTTGACCCTGAGGGTTGGGCTTCCTAGGACATCATTAGACACAGGTATCACATTCCTACTACACAATGTAGGACATATTCCATGGTAAGGAAAGCTCTTAGGGATTATAACTCTGTGAATCATCTTGATAATGATACTGAATTTTGGGACAGTATCAAATGGATCAAAGGGCCTCCCCTTCATAAGTTTTTGACCAAGATGTTATACCTTAAACTTTCCTCGACCCATCCCCCTTGCTTAATGCTTAACCGTGTGTGGAATGTATGTGACTCTTATCATAGTTGGGTGTTTAGATTTCAAGTGGTCTGATCTTCCTGTATTTAACCAAAAAAAGTTTGTTTTAGAAGGTTGTTGCATGATAAGTTAGCTGTTGGTAAAGTGCTTGCTAAATGTGGCGACTTTCCTCCCTTTTGTCTAGTGTGTAGTGATGTTGAGTCAATTGAACATCTTTTCTTTTCTTGCCAATATGCTGTTAAGATTTGGAAACACTGTCTTTTTAGCCGGTCTATTGTTTTTGATTGTGAAATTAAGTGGTTTAATATTGCCTTTGGATATGTCTATTCTAAAAAGAAAATTCATCATTTTTTTCATAAATTTTGGTTAGTGTTCTCAACTGAAATACTATGGTTTATACGTAAGCAAAGGAACCATGAGATATTTCAAGGTAAAGCTAGGGTACTTATTGACTTTACAGTTGAAGTCATTGTAAGAATTGTGGCTGTGCAGATTCCATAGAAGCAATTGGAGCGCTTCCTACAGACTGGGCTGTTGAAAGTCACTTTTGACTACATCCTGGATATTGGAGGTTATCCAAAGCTTAGCCCACATCCAGATTGGAGTCTTTCTCACCCAACTGCTGCCGAGGTTAATGTTTCAGATTATGACTAGTCCTGTATTAAAGTCTTACTTTGAACAAGCAAAAGATCCTTCTTGGATGTACTTGTTCGATTCTGATAAGAATGGCACCAAGGGATGGATAGAAGCTTCAAAGGACTATATGGAAATCAGTCGAAGTTCAGGCACGACAAAACCCATTGCTGGTGATAGCTTGTCCATTGGTGAAGAAATGGATTTGGACACAAGTCTTCTTGTGGTGGACAATACTCCCTTATAGTAGGCCCCTAAGGCGCATTTGAAATCTCCTTTGGTTCCAATTGAACAATAGAAACAGATCTTGCATATCTTCCACATAAAGTTTCAAGTACTAACTAGCAAGTTGGAAAGGATGGTGGACACAGGTGGTGTTGAGGGAGCCCATGAAATAATGAATTTCATCTGTGACAACATTTTTACCTCGCTGTTGGAAAAAGTTGATAGGTATTTCCCGCCCAATGAGGTTACAAAAGAGAGTGCTCAAAAGGGACCTGTGACAACACTTCAGTGGGGATCTGTTAGAGACAATCCGAATTTCATTGATGGAATCAATGAAAATTTGAATGGTTAATGGTTGTTGTGGGTGACTTTGTCATCTGTTGGACATGCTTTTTATTTTCTGGTTTGTTCGTTTCTATTGCTGCCTCTTGCACGAGGCATATCGGTTTTTTTCTACTAAACTTTGATATACAGCTGTTTGGTTGCATTCGTCTACCTATGTGGTAGTACTTTTGTTTTGTTCACCTTTGGGTGATTTAGTCTTTTGTGAACGATATATTAATATATATAAAAAAAAGAGATGGAATATAATTGAACATTTCTGTTATTAGTGATAAACAATTGTTTTGGTGTATGTCATGTGTTTGTGTGAATGCATAGATGCCTTTCCAAAGTTATTGAATTAGAAAGATTTCCTTTTTAGTAAAAGTATACTCCTTTATGATATTCTAGTTAGTTTCCAAGTTTGGCTCGTTGGAAGTATCATCCCTATACTTCCACACAAACTTCTCTTTTCTCTGTCTCTGCTCTTTTAATTCCTTTCTACCACCTTTAGTATTTTAGGGTTAAAAATACAACCCTCTGATGAAACTCATTTTTGCTGTAAATATTTTTCTTTACTGCACCTTTCTTTGGTTTTCAATAGACATTGCTCCCCTTGCTGACAGTTGAGGGACTTTGTCCCATGACTGTTGATGAGAAGTATCCATTTGTCCCCCTGACAAATTTTCACGCCAACAAGGAGACAATAAGAAATCAATAGATTCCCAATTGTGTGTCCCCCACTCATTGTTTGGAACATCCAAATCACTCTCTGTAGACATCAAACTTTGCATATTTGTCAAGTTGACTCAACTGCTGATCAATGTGCTCTTTGTCCTTTGCAATCTCACAAAAGACAACTTCTCTTGTGACAAGAAACTTCCCTTTCTCATCATATAACATGTATGCCTTGGAGGATTCAAAATATCCTAAGTGGATGCATTTTTGACACTTGTGGTCCAACTTATTTCCCTTCTCCTTTGGGATCAATGCATATCAAGTGGATCCGAAAATCCGAAGATGTCGCACTAAAGGAAGATGACCACATCACATCTCATACGAAGTCTTGGATTCAAGAGCTATTGATGGTGATCTGTTGCAGAGGTATACTGTTGTTTTAGCTGTTTCGGCCCAAACATACAAATTTACTCCTTTGTAGTACGACATAGTACGAACCATATTCATCGCAGTTCTGTTCATCCTTTCTACAACTTCATTGTGTTACGGAGTGTAAGGAACTATGAGATGGTGTTGAATACCATTTTGCTCAAAATAGGATTCAAACTTATTTTAAGTGTATTTACCACCATTATCTGTACTGAGTGTCTCGATGCGGGTTTGAGCTTCATTATCAATCATGGTTTGAAACTTTTTGAAAGTCTTGAAGGCTTCTAAATTTTTCTTGAAAAAGTATATCCAAGTCATCATGCTGTAGTGATCAATGCACAACATGAAGTACTTATGACCACCAGAGGAGAAGATTGGAAGAGAACACAAGTTCGAGTGAACCGGTTGCAATTTTCTGTCAGCGTTCTATTGTGACTTCGAGAATGGTTCTCTTGTGTGTTTAGCCAAGATGCAGGGTTCACACTTTTCATTTGATTTTGTAGGGAATGTAGGCATGCCAACAACACCATTCTTTTGCAACACATGAATGTTGTTATAGTAAGTGTGCCCAAATTTAGCATGCCACAACATGTTTATAGACATTTCGTCTTCCACAAAATGAGTATAATTCCTTGAATTTGATGGTTCACCCCTGATTTTGAGTAGTTTCCTTTCTCATATCCAGTCAAGATCACTGCATTGTCACTTTTTCTCCTGACTGTGACATCACCATTATCCAACAAAATGGTGTTGGAATATTGTCATTGATGTCAAATGAACTATTGCCGAAAGTGAACGGAATTGATTGCCAGAAGTAAACAGAATTGATGGCCGTAAGTGAACGGAATTGTTGACGGAAATGTCGACGGAAGTGAACGGAATTGTCGACGGAAATGTTGACGGAATTGTCAACCTTGGCCGACCTATTGGGAGGAGGTGTGACCGTTCGAAAGGACCTTTTCACTTGAAGAGTCACGACCTTAATTTGTGGCTTTCCGTGGGTTATAAATAAGTCCATAACGAATGGCAAAAGAGTAGATTCGAAAGTAGAAGATATATAAAAGAAGAGCAGAATTTTTAAAGGCAAATTTTTGTGAGAATATTGAAAAGAAAAAATCAGCAAGTATAAGAAAGAGTATAGCAGCGAAAACACTAAAGCGTAGATCGAATCTAGAGGAGATAAAGCAAGTGTTCTATCATCTGTTGTTTTGACAACAAATTTGAGATAGAAGAGTGATTTTTTCTGAGAAGGTTGGTGCCTTTGTTTTGAAGAGATTGGTGTCTCTTGCTGAGTTGGTGCTCAGTAAAAGGGGTTGGTGCTCCTGTAGGTTGGTGCCTACAAAATTGTTTTTGGGGTTGGTGCTCCAGTAGGTTGGTGCCTACGAATATTTATATTAAGAGAATTTCTCCGTGGTTTTCTCCCGAAAGGGTTTCCACGCAAATCTGTGTTTATTTGCATTGTGTGGTTTTGCATTTGATTGCTTTGAATATATTAATTGCGGAGTAATTTGAGGTTTTGAATTTAAGATTAATAGCCGAAAGTTAAAAATATCTTATACTGATTCACCCCCCCCTCTCAGTATAAGCTTGTGCTTAACAATTGGTATCAGAGCCGGTTCCTTCGGTGTTAGCACAACTGCTAGAAGGTAGATCTTGGAAAGCACATATGGCAGGATCTCAAGCACTAGATGGTTTCTCCACCAACAAGGCTCCTTTGTTCGATGGAACGAATTACGCATTTTGGAGCATAAGAATGAAGACTTACTTGATGGCCCTAGGTTTTGATATCTGGCAAGCAGTGGTAATAGGATACACAATGCCACAAATTGCACCAACGGATGCCACCGGGAAAAAGGCCAGTGAGAACAATGCGAAAGCTATGAATGCAATCTTATGCGGGCTTTCAGAAAATGAGTTTGTTAAGGTTATGCATTGTGAATCTGCAAAAGAGATTTGGGATAAACTCAACACTATTTATGAAGGTGATAGTAAGGTTAGAAAAGCAAAACTCCAAACCCATCGGAGGCAGTTTGAAAGTTTAAAAATGAAGAATGATGAAAACATTGCTGGGTATCTTCTTCGTGTCGATGAAATTGTTAATGTCATTCGAGGACTCGGAGAGAAAATTGAAGAATCTGTGATCGTTCAGAAAGTCCTGAGATCCCTACCATTGAGATTTGATGCGAAGATCTCCGCCATTGAAGAAATGAAGGATTTAGACATGATGAAAATGGACGAGCTCCATGGAATTCTTACGGCCTACGAAATGAGAACCGAATCTGAGAGACAGTCGAAGAAGGAAGCATCATTCAAGGTCTCGAAAAAAGAGAAGATCAAAGAACCAGAATCAAGTGAAAATTCAAGTAGTGAAGAAGATGAAAATGAAGCTCTATTCATTCGGAAGTTAAAGAAAGGATCGGGCAAATATAAAGGAAAGTTACCATTTAAATGCTTTAATTGTGGTAAAATTGGTCATTTTGCAGCCAAATGTCCAAATAAAGGAAATAGCGATGATGAGAGAAACAAATCAAAGTACAAAAAGGGATTCACGCCGAGCAAAGACAAGCAAAGATTTGAGAAACAAAAGAAAAGCCTATACTCGAAGAGGTATAGCAGCTCATCCGAAGAAAACAAAGAAAGTGATGTTGAGAGTGATAATGAAGAGATTCTGTTCATGGCTACAGAGGAAAATGTCACCACCAGCAAAGATAATTTGGAGGAAGACGAAGACATGGAAGAAGAAGGTGAAGTGAACCTTGAAGAAGAACTTCTTTGCGCGTTGGAAGAAATAAAAGCATTTAAGAAGAAGAATCAGAAACTAAAGTTACAACTCCGAAAATATGAAGAAGAGAATCGAGACTTCAAAACGAAGACATCACAAGTCTTTGAGGAATCAAACAAGGTAATTGCTGATCTAAAAGTCCAAATCGAAGAAGCAAAGAAAATTGAAGAAGATCTAACGGATCAGCTAAAGAAGAAAGGAGAAGACTATGAAAGGTATGAATTTGAAATAGATGTTTTAAAAAGGGACCTAGAAAAGGCGAATTCTAAAATAACAAGTGAATTGAAATCTGAAAAAAGCACTCAAGTTTTGAATAAGATTCTAGAGAGTCAAAGATCACCATCTAACAAGTTAGGTATTGGGTATGAGAAAGAAAAAGAGAAAGCTAAGAGCTACGTTGAAACTCTTAAAGAACCAATGAAAAAGGAGACCAAGAAGGAAGAAGCCAAGAATACAAAAACCAACTCTATCAACAAAGAAAGCAAAGGAGAACAAAACTTCAGAAGACCATTTGCTCCAAGATATACAAATAAAACTAGGTTTAGTAATTATTTTAATGGATATTGTTATTATTGCAATCATTTTGGTCATAAGAAATTAGATTGTAGAAAGAGAGCCAAGGATATTGAAGTTAGGAGTAGAAACAAAGGAACCTATGGAGCTTCGAACAGAAACTACAATTCATTTGCTCCCTTATCAAACTTTGATGAAGCTATAGTTTGTTACAAGTGCAACAACTATGGACATATAGCACGCTATTGTAGAAGTGTTTTTGAATCTGTAAGACAAGATCAAAAGTTCAAAGCTCCAGTGATAAAGAAAAGAGAACCATCAAAGATCTGGAAGAAGAAGCAAGAAGAATCCATGATTGTTCAAACAGCATTCCATGCTAGAGATGAAGGACAACAATGGTTCATTGATAGTGGATGTTCGAGACACATGACTGGAGATAAAAGCAAATTCATCTCGTTAAAAAAGGTCAATGAAGGCACGGTGAAGTTTGGAGACAACACTACAGCCAGAATAACAGGAAAAGGTACACTTAGTCTCGATAATGGAAAAACCACAACAGAAAATGTGTTATATGTGGAAGGGTTAAAGCATAATCTTCTAAGTGTTAGCCAAATGTGTGATCAAGGACACACGCTCAAGTTCTTTTCTGAAGGTTGTGAGATCAGAAAAAGAGACACAGGAGAACTAATTGCAGATGCTCATAGAACTACAAACAACCTATACATGCTTGGAGAAATGAGAGGAGAGAAATGTTGTCTGAGTCAAGTTGAAGAAAGTTGGCTATGGCATAGAAGGTTAGGGCACATAAATTTTGATAATCTTGTGAAAATCAGCAACAAACAGGCTGTGCGAGATATGCCAAAGATAACAAAACCTTCAAGCACTCTATGCAAGCAATGCCAACACGGGAAGCAAACCAGAACAAGGTTCAGAACGAAGGAATATTCGACCACCAAACCACTAGAGCTGATTCATACGGATCTTTGTGGTCCTACCAGAACTGAAAGCATGCAAGGTGAGAGCTACTTTATGTTGCTCATTGATGATTATACTAGAATGACATGGGTAGCCTTTCTAAAAGAAAAATCAGAAGCATTTGAAAAGTTTAAAGCTTTCAAGGCATTAGTAGAAAATGAAAAAGAGCTGAAAATAAAATGTCTAAGGTCAGATCGAGGAGGTGAGTTTATTTCAAATGAATTCATTGAGTTTTGCGAAGATCATGGAATTAAGAGACAATACTCAGCTGCAAGGACTCCACAACAAAATGGAGTGGTGGAAAGGAAAAATCGAACCGTTCAAGAGATGGCTAGAACTATGTTGAATGAATCTAAGCTATCAGATAGATTCTGGAGAGAAGCAGTTAATACAGCAGTATATATCTTGAATAGAGGGCAAATCAGAGTTAATAATGACAAAACTCCTTACGAATTGTGGAAAGGAAGACCAGCTTCGGTCAAACATTTCAAAGTGTTTGGAAGTAAATGTTTTATCAACAGGAATGAAGAAAACTTGGGCAAATTTGATTCAAGAGCTGATGAAGGAATTTTTCTTGGTTACTCCATCAAAAGCAAAGCCTATAGATGTTATAACAAAAGGCTACAAACTATCGTAGAAAGTGCTAGTGTTAGAATAGATGAGATCATGAATCAAAAGGCAAAAGAACCTTCAGAAGAGCCTCTAG
Source organism: Torreya grandis (assembly GCA_037957365.1). Taxonomy (NCBI): domain Eukaryota; kingdom Viridiplantae; phylum Streptophyta; class Pinopsida; order Cupressales; family Taxaceae; genus Torreya; species Torreya grandis. The sequence continues at coordinate 513,425 of JARHVA010002954.1, read as the reverse complement.
AAATACCCAATCTTGTAGAAGAAGAAGGGGAGGAAGAAAATGTAGAAAAATTGAGTGAATCTGAAAGGCAAGACACCAAAGCACCATCTCGCTTTGTTCAGAAGAATCATGCTGAAAGTCAGATCATTGGCAACATTGATGCTGGGGTGCAAACCAGAAGAAGAATTGTAAGTATCCCTGAGCATGTAAATTTTTCTTTGTTATCCAAGGTAGAGCCTAAGAATTTTTCTGAAGCTAGTCATGATAAACATTGGGTAAAAGCAATGGAAGAAGAATTAGATCAAATTGAGAAGAATGAGACTTGGGAACTTGTGCCGAGGCCAATGGATCAGAATGTAATTGGCACTAAATGGGTTTTTCGAAACAAATTGAATGAAAATGGCCAAGTCACTCGAAACAAAGCAAGGTTGGTATGTAAGGGGTATGCTCAAGTAGAAGGTGTAGATTTTGAAGAGACTTTTGCCCCTGTTGCTAGATTAGAAGCAATTCGAATATTTCTTGCATTTTCAGTATTCAAAAATTTCAAAGTTTATCAAATGGATGTTAAATCAGCATTTCTAAATGGCAATCTAGAAGAGGAAGTTTACATAGAACAGCCAGAAGGATTTCTCTTATCAGAAAACAAGGATTATGTGTGTAAGTTGAAGAAGGCTTTATACGGATTGAAACAAGCTCCTAGAGCATGGTATGCTAGGCTTGATAAATACCTACAAGACCAAGGATTCAAGAGAGGATATGCTGATAGTAATCTTTACATCAAAACTGAAGGAGATCACCAGTTAATTGTTGTGGTGTATGTAGATGATATAATCTTTGGAGGAGACAATAAAGAAATGTCTAAGATATTTGTCAAAGATATGCAAAAGGAATTTGAGATGTCCATGTTAGGTGAGTTGTCATTTTTCCTTGGTTTACAAATCTCTCAATCTAACAAAGGAATATTCATATCCCAAAGCAAGTATGTGAAGGAGATGTTGAAGAAATTCCATATGGAGTGTGCCCCTGTTAGCACACCTATGGCTACAGGTACGAAGTTGAGCAAAGATGATGAATCTCCGAATATTGATCAAACACTTTACAGATCAATGATTGGGAGTTTACTATATGTGACGGCATCTAGGCCAGATATCATGCAAGCAGTAGGTATGGTTGCACGATTTCAAGCAGCTCCAAAAGAAACACATGTGCAAGCTGTGAAACGTATATTTAGATATTTAAAGAGAACCTTGGATTATGGGTTGTGGTACCCAGGAGGTAAAGACTTCACATTGGTAGCGTACACGGATTCAGATTGGGCAGGTTGTGTAGATGATAGAAAAAGTACAAGTGGAGGAGCATTCTTTCTTGGAGATAGCCTAGTATCTTGGTTGAGTAAGAAGCAGAATTCTGTATCTCTATCCACAGCGGAAGCAGAGTACATAGCGGCAGTGCTATGTTGTACACAAGTTCTATGGATGAAACAAACCTTGAAAGATATCAAAGTAGAGTATAATCATCCAATCTCTATATTCTGCGATAATACTAGTGCGATAAGTATTTCAAAGAATCCAGTTATGCATTCCAGAACTAAGCATATCCCTATACAGTATCATTACTTGAGAGAACAGGTGGCAGAACAACAAGTAAAATTGGAATATGTTTCCACATCCGAACAGATGGCAGATATCTTCACTAAGCCACTTCCAAAGGAAACATTTGAGTACCTACGACAGAAGTTGGGAGTAATTTCTTTTGCGTCTTGCCACTAAAGGGAAGCATCAGCTAAGGGGGAGCTAAGTACTAGCTCTTGGATAGACCCTTTGCCATTGATGTCAAAGGGGGAGAAGTACATAAAGAAGATGTCACAGAAAGGGGGAGCTACAACAAAAAAAAAAAAAAAGGAGGATTCAAACAGAAGAGAGAGTGCAGCAAAGGGGAGCAGTTTCAGTATGTGGTTGCCATCAATGACAAAGGGGGAGATTGTTGGAATATTGTCATTGATGTCAAATGAACTATTGCCGAAAGTGAACGGAATTGATTGCCAGAAGTAAACAGAATTGATGGCCGTAAGTGAACGGAATTGTTGACGGAAATGTCGACGGAAGTGAACGGAATTGTCGACGGAAATGTTGACGGAATTGTCAACCTTGGCCGACCTATTGGGAGGAGGTGTGACCGTTCGAAAGGACCTTTTCACTTGAAGAGTCACGACCTTAATTTGTGGCTTTCCGTGGGTTATAAATAAGTCCATAACGAATGGCAAAAGAGTAGATTCGAAAGTAGAAGATATATAAAAGAAGAGCAGAATTTTTAAAGGCAAATTTTTGTGAGAATATTGAAAAGAAAAAATCAGCAAGTATAAGAAAGAGTATAGCAGCGAAAACACTAAAGCGTAGATCGAATCTAGAGGAGATAAAGCAAGTGTTCTATCATCTGTTGTTTTGACAACAAATTTGAGATAGAAGAGTGATTTTTTCTGAGAAGGTTGGTGCCTTTGTTTTGAAGAGATTGGTGTCTCTTGCTGAGTTGGTGCTCAGTAAAAGGGGTTGGTGCTCCTGTAGGTTGGTGCCTACAAAATTGTTTTTGGGGTTGGTGCTCCAGTAGGTTGGTGCCTACGAATATTTATATTAAGAGAATTTCTCCGTGGTTTTCTCCCGAAAGGGTTTCCATGCAAATCTGTGTTTATTTGCATTGTGTGGTTTTGCATTTGATTGCTTTGAATATATTAATTGCGGAGTAATTTGAGGTTTTGAATTTAAGATTAATAGCCGAAAGTTAAAAATATCTTATACTGATTCACCCCCCCCCTCTCAGTATAAGCTTGTGCTTAACAAATGGAATGACCTTGTTGCCCTATGAGCACTAGGGACAAGTGTCGTTTCAATTGAGAAAGGTAGAGAACATTTTGGAGTTTGAAACCTGGAATCTCTGGACACTTGAGTCATATTGTACCTCTTCCTTATGGTTGCAGACTTGATCTATCTGCGAGGTATACTGAACCACAACTTTTTTCACTAAACTCCTCTTAAGTCTTTTTGGAACGTCATATGTAGAGTGGCATAGTATCAAGGACTCAAAACATCAAACCATGAAGAACTGACTGAGACACTGTTTGCTTCATCATCTTTACTAGAAAACACACCTTAACTGGTGAATTGGGCAGAGTTTGACTTTTGTTTTTTTTTATTTTTCTTCTTTCTTCTTATGGTATATTTCAATTTTTTTCAATGGTGTTCTATATTCGTGAGTCTCATGACTTTTTTTCTGTCACACTGTTCGCAGTAGAGGTTTTGTTTGTCATTATGTTTTTGACCACCTTGATTTTCATTTTTGCCACTTTTTCCTTGTACTTATTGCTTTCATTTTTGGAAGATGTGGCCTTGTTGGATGTTTTGGAAGAATTGCTTTGACATAGCACACACTTTTCTTTGTTGTGGACTCGGTTTATCTTCCAAAGGCCTTTTCTCTTTTTGCCATCTTTTCAACTAATTGATCAAATATGAGTCTTCAACTAATTGCTTGCTTGTATAGACTCTAAGTAGGTTGAATAGCTAAGAAGGAGGGATTTTATGAATGCGGTTATATAAATGTCGATTTTGACACTCATTGCATCTGCATCATGCTTTGATGGCATGGTTCTTTGATCCAATCTTATCACATCACCATCTTTCAACTCAAGGTTGACCAACTTCAATTGCAACTGAATAAATTACAACTTTGAGTCGGAATTATATAGCTTCTTTAGTTTGTGAAATGCTTCCCATGGAGTATCGCACCCTTGACTATGATGAAACACATCTACATTGACTGAGGCCCTCATCGAGGCCAATGCTTTTTATTTTTCTGCTTCTATATCTGCATATCCTTCCCATTGCAAATATTGAACTATAAATCATTGAATATAAGTGTATTCTCTACTTGTCGAGACCATTCTAACTAGCTGTCTTTGCTAGTCAATGTTGTGCCAATGGTAGATTTGATTGAATATTGGTTTTGAGTTTTGAGTTTGTGTTTGGAGTTTTGAGTTTTGAGTTTAATCCCAGTTGGTTCCTTATCACTTCAAAATGATCCCTTTTTTTATATACCACCAGACCGATATACCAAGCCTCTCTATATACTTGCCCTTTTTATATACCCGTCGATACGTGGAATATGCTAGCCCTTTCTATATACTCGGTAGTATGTGAAAAATGTTTTAAGATACACGAGAGCAGAGTGGTATGTGGTACCTAGGTAGTACGTGAAATAGATTCACCATCATTAACACTGGCTTAACAAGAAAACTTCATACATCAATATACTTAATTTTTCTTAATTTTCAGATTTACATTCTTTGATAGAAGTGAATGGGTAAAAGAGTAGCTCTCCTTATTTCTCCTTGAATTTTCAAAATTTGGTTGGTTTTGCCAAATTTTCTTAGAGTAGCTTGTTCAAAGCAATTTTTCAAATTTACTCTTGGAAATAAAATTTTTGCTTTGCTATTTAAATGTTTGAAATTTGAAAAAAAGCTTTCAATTTTTGAAAAAATAGCATTTAAAAGAAAATTATGCTTTTTTAAAAATAATAAAGCCTAAAAACAAATACCTCTCTCCATTTGTCTTATGTGGAATAATTCCAATATTGGAAATAGAAAAAAAATGGTCTCCACCGGAGTTTAGTTTTTCAGATGGCAATTTTTTGAAGACTACAATGCCAAATGCATCCAAAATTTGGTTGAGAATAGAGGAACTGCTTTGCAAATTCCAACACAGATATGAAAATAGCAAAACTCTGTCTATGCTAGTCCCACGCAGATGACACCGGGGTCAAAGACACAGGGGCAGTGTAATAACAACTAAAATAGAAGAATCTTGACAAAAATGGCTTCAAATACACCAACATACCTGCCAAATCTATATTGCCAACTCGCCTGCCAATATGCCTTGTAACAGGTTTCTCCTTTGCAGCCTACTATGTGGTCAAAAGATTGTGCACAATCTTGAACAGGGAGAAAATTGCCTTTCTTCACAGCTAAGTGTCATGAATCGTCCTTTGTCAATTCTGTCCTACCAATATCAGGCCATAGAACAACAAAAACGCCCCTCTGCTGCTGAAACGTCTGCTTGAATGGATAATTCGTTGCTAGACTGGATGAGAACAAAACTATGCAGGGTATAAAACTAGAATAATGGAGAGAAGAAATTTGGCCAATGAAAATACCTGCTCTAATATCAATGACAGGGCGGAGCACAGAATGTCAATTTACAATGTTTGGTGCAAGCCAAAATTGTCTTCACAATTCAATTAAAAATGAGCAACACATTACAAATATATAAGCCAAAGAATGACTTATCATTTCAACCCTTTAAGCTTCCTACAGGACTCTTGAGATATACACTGTAAGACGAAAGCAAACTACAACTATTCCTAGGAATTAGGAAACAATATATACAATAATATCACAATCTTTTCTTTGTTTAAAGTTTTAACAAAATCTTATTAGCCTCTCGGGCAATGTAGAAGTTTGAATAGATTATTGCAAAACTTCCGATTTGAAGATGATTGAAGTGATTATTTAAAATCAAATAACACACCTTTTGTGTTTGTAATAATTGTGGGCGATGTGGAAGATAAGCTTTGGGAACGAGTTTGGGTGGGAATATACGTAGTCGTGGACCAAATTTGAGTTGAGTCCATGGTCCACTGATTTGGTTTGGGGGAGTATGTAATGTCCTCTTTTCTAGATTAAAATAATTAATAATATTATTTAAGTTGGGCCTGGTCATTTCTAATCTTTTGGGCAATTTAATAATAATAATATTATTATTAAAATAAAAAGTATTCTTAAATACTTTAAAGTAAACTTAATAATATGACTAAGTGGCTGTAAGAACCCCTAGTAGTTTTGCCCAAAATTTTCAGTTTTCCCAACTTGGCATTTTGTCAAACAAATGGCATGTATGCTGACATGTGACTGATAGGCTGCTGTTTTGTGCTTGTTTGGTGTTTGTTTGGATGGATATTAGGAGCAAATACATATACCAATTGATAGAGAAACAAACCAATAGCTTGTAATTCAAATATTGACATAAACCATCATAGAAAAATGCATCATACCATAACTGTTTACAATGTATATCAGGGCTGATATAAAGTTTAATAGTCTGATATAATTTGTAACAACGATAGATTTAGTTGTTCAAATTAAAGATTCAAAGACATGAATATCAGATACACATACCTGAATTGCCTCTTCACGCTATTGACATGAAATGAGCATTAAATACAATATATATACCGCTGCAAGAATGCACAAAAGTTTGATAAGATAAGATAAATATATTAATGTCCAACTAATGACCACAAAAGTAGGTCAAAGGGACCGCAAATTACAGAAATGTGTCAGGAAAAAGCGGGAAACCAAAAAGGTCTCCAAAAACAAGACAATGCCGAAAGAAATAGTATAAAACATGGCAAAGAGTGACCACTCTCATATCCAAACCATCAAAGGGCCCAACCATGCTCAGGTCCAAAGAAGAGAGCAAAAGAGATGAGCAATCCCCAAGACTCTGTAAACATCGAGAACATGAGGATGAGCCCTAAGAAAGGACCAGGAGGGAACCCCTCAAGGGTTTGATTCAACTCTCTTAGCATCCAAGCCGATGAGAAGAAGCTTCGAATAGAAGTCTGACCCGAAGAAGGGGAGGTATGATACTTGGTTTGTCCTCCAATCCTTTGCCTAGAAGGAAAAGTCCTCTGTGAAGATCAGGTGGATCTACTCTGTCCCCTGATGTCGTGTTTGAAGTGAATATGTTGATAAAAACTCAGGGAACTATGAATAGTGTCTCTGGGCCTCACTGATCTAGAATGTGAGGCTGTACTGATGTCAATTTGTCGCTTAGTGCCTCTTCTTGAAGGCAGCATCGTGAAAAAGGAAGTAATCAACTGAGTGGAGATGGGTCTAGTGGATCTTTGACTAAGATGATCACGAAGCTTAAGACCTACCTGTATATAGAAAGCCAAACATCTCTGATCCTTCTATTTGAATAAGTCATCAAGATTCTGTGTCCCCCTAAATAGGCAATAAAATCTCCCTTTGATCTCATAGTAAATGGGACAACGGAAGATGAAGTGCTCCTCAAACTCCGTCTCTTGGATGTTGCATAATTGACAAATCCTATTTGCTCGATCTATCTGGGGATTTGTCTCAATCCTAACCCTGTGGGACCCTACTTGAAACTGTCCTAATGGGATGTGAAGAGAGTGCATCCAATGACAGTACGTATACTGTGGGTGAATGATAAGCCCGCCCCTCAGCTCCAAGAAGTGCTCTGCATAAAATGCCATCTTAGGGCATAACCCCCCAGGAGGGTTTACCCAAGTAACATGGATAAACTCTCTGTAAATATCATCCCTAATAATCCTATTCAACTCTTGTATAGTGGGTAGAAGATGAGTTGGTGCGTCTAAGGAGTACAAAAATGGAGGAAGTTGGTCCATCCTGATTCCCACAGACTCCAATAGATCAGAAACTCATGTATACCAACAACGTCCACGGGTTGAAGGCGCTGAGAGAGCATGATTCTCTGAAGAATAGTATGCTAAGTGTGGATATCTATCACATCCACTCGTAGAATCAACAAACCTCCGTATGTGGTGTATGAAAGAGATCAAATCAAATATAGTCTCCAGTTGGAAGGGTCGGGCTCCAAACTCTGCAAGGATAATGTGTTGGGGAACTGTTTGCTTACATTTGATCATGCGGTGAAGGAGAAGTGTCTGGACCCACTCAACAGTAGCCCAATCACTCTCAAGTAAAGAGGGTCCCCAAACTACAGATCCATAGAGAACTGTGGGTTTGATAAGTGTATCCATGAGTGACATCTTGGATGAGATATCCTGAAAGTGATGTCGAAAACACTGTCGTTCAAGGAGAGCTAAAGAACCATACCCTTCGTTTATTCTAGCCCAGAGTGCCTACCTCAAGCTGAAACGTGGACTAGAAAATTGCACTCTTAGATAAATATAGGAAGTGGTAATCTCAACCTCCTTTCCTTTGAAAAAGAAATAGAGGTGGGAGTTCTTTAAGCCATTAAACACCATGACCTTGGTTTTCCCCAAATTAATTGTCAGCTGTCGGAGATCACAAAAGAGAGCCAAAGCATCTAATTGTCGCTGTAAGCCCTCAGGGAAAGAGGCTAGGAGAACCACATCGTCCACAAACAGGAGGATAGAAATCAAAACCTGGTGAAGAAGACATCCATCACTGGCCTAAATATGTTCATGAAGAAAGGTCTATAGCTCATCAATGTATATCCCAAATAAGGTTGCGGACAAAGGGCATCCTTGCTTGACCCCAATGGTAGTCCTAATAAAGTTTGAAACCCCATGAACCGTGCGGAGATGACCAATGACATTCACCTATAATCTCATAATAGCGGCCAAGAGGGTCTTAGAAATGCCAATATTCCTAAGTCTCTGGAAAAGAGCCTCTCTTGGAACAAAAACAAATGCTTTCCTAAAGTCTACAAAACAACAATAGACTTTGGATGAGTGATGACGTGCCTCCTCAATAATGGTTCGGATTGTGAAAATATGATCAATGGTTTGATGGGCTGGTCTAAACCATCCCTGTCCTTTAGCTCTCTCGAAAGTTGCATGTGTAGTACAATAGCATACAATTTTGAGAATATGTGTCCAACCATGATCGCCCTGTAATTATTAGGATCTGAGCAGGGCCTTGATTTGTGTATTGGGTGAATAATGTGATGTGACTAGGAGGGTGGGAAACTCGAACAAACCACGTGGTTGAAAAGATCAACCAAATAGCTTCCACAAGCTCTAAAACCATGTTTGAAGAACTCGGCTTGGAAACCTTTTTCATCGGCTGTCTTGCTACTATTCATCACCTTCACCGCCTCTTTAACATTCTTGTATGTGAAAAAGTGAGAAGAAGATGGTGGAGAAACAACATGGGTTTGCGTTTGGCCAGGAATATCATAAAAGGTGGAGGTATGGGAACTCATGGATGTGGGATTAAGCTCAGTGGGGGGAAGAGAGTGCTGTGGGAGGATGGTACGCCAAAAGAGATTGGAGTGAATGTAGGCAGCTCGTAAGATCCGTCTCCTTTGAGAAATAAAAAGATGTTTCTTACGTCGAAGAAGGTAACGATAGGATGATTTTAAGGTTGGGTAAGAGGGTTGAGCATGGAGGAAGGCGTAGCAAAGCTGACGATGGAGAGTTCTACAATCATCATGATAACAATCAACAGTATATACAATGATGAAATCAACCTCAAATCTCCTCCAAAGGTAGGTGCTCCAAATGAAAGATGAAACCCTAGCCACATGCACCAGTTTACAATCTTCAACAATGTCGAAAGAGGATTGATCTGTTGTTCCAAACTGAATATACTTTCCAAACCCTAGCAACCAATAGTCTACAATTAGCATCAAAGATGAGGGCTCCAATCCTAGGTGGTGCTCAAACCCTAGGGCCCAACCCTAGTCAATATGCCTCCAAAACTCGCCAACAAATCCTTCTTCAAATCTGATCTGAGTATCTGATATAGAAATCTGCTCCTTTGAAATTTGCAACAACTTATTCCTTGAAGCTCCAAATCTCCAAACTGATCAATAAAGCTCAATTGTGAATCTTAGAATGAATCCACCCAAAAACGCTGAATGGGTTTTCGTCCACACAACCGTTCTACCCAAGGGTTTTCGTCGTAGGGCATGTTGAACCGGCAAACTCAAGGTCTCCCAAAAAGTCTGATAAAAGATGTCAAAACCAGGATGTCCAAATGACTTGCTCTCATCTCTTTTTAAAGGCTCAGCTGAGTCTTCTAGAAGAATCCAATGTAATCTCCTCAAGCTTCTAAAAGAACACTTTATTTAATAAAGTGATTTTATAATATTTAATAAAGTGACTTTATAATATTTAATAAAGTAACTTTATAATATTTGATAAAGTGACTATAATATTTATTATTTTTATTTTAGTCACTTTAATTAAATTAATTAAAATAAAGTTAGCCTTGGGATTAATTTATTTGGACAACTTTATAAATAATTAATTTAATTTAATGCCATTACTAAAACAATGGGGACATTACAGTGGCCAAAAAGTAATGTTGACAACTTATGCTTTATTATAAAAATAAAGTAAGTTGGAGTTTGAACGGGAAAAAAGTATAAAATAAGGTGGAGAGGTTTATTTTGGCATCTATCTATCATCTATCAATTAATTCATTTGATGTTAAGCATGTTAGCTTGCATTCTCAGTTCTTGAGGACAAAAACCCTCATTGGCTTCAGTATTCGAAGATGAAAACCCTCAATACTCTTCCAGTGGCTTCATTTAGGAGTCACGTTGTGCATCGATTCATCCTTTTTCAGCGCAAGGGTCACCTTGGAGAGTGGCAATTCAGTGTGGGACAGTTTAAAGGTGATCAAACTAGATCCGATAGGCCTAGGAGCTGGGCAATTCAGTTGAACAACTTCAAAGTAGTAGTAGATCTGTTTTACAACCCTTGGGAGTTGGGCGATCTAGTTGGCATCTTGTGGAAGGTCAACATAGTAGTAGGGTGGGTTCTTGGTGGATCTTTACAGCCCTAGCAGACCTTCTGAAGTGTGGTGAATGGCATCTAGGGTTTGATTTTTAGTTAGAGCAACAATTGGTGGGTGAAAAACTCCACTTCATCCTTCATTGATTCAGTTTTATTTTATTATAATTTTCAGGACTACAAATTGTCCAAAAATCCGTCTTTTGAGGTCAAATAAATATTTTGAATATTTTGCAATTTTATGAGGGTTATTTGATGTTGGAGGAATTTATTTTAGTACCTAAATAATCATTTTTATAATTTTGGAATTTTCAGTTAGGGTTTCAATAAATAAAAGTTAGAATTTATATTTCCATTCCTACGGTTTGCTGGAAAACCCAAATTGTTTTAAATCTTCCCGAGAAGGGACATTTCAATAGTATTAGAGCTTGATTCCGGCCAACTTGTGATTCAGAAAGAGAAGATAGAATGGCGGTCAAATTTTTTGATAATGCTAGGTTTGAGAGGTTTGCCCAAAGGCAAGAGAGATTGGCTAATATGATGGCACGATTGATCCATACCATGCAAAATCCGAATGGTGAAAGAACTTCTTCAAGGGCAAACAATAGTATTCAACCACCAAGGACCATAAGTGATTCTTCATCTAGGTTATTCCGGCCTACTTTCCTTCCAAGAGGAGAAACTATTCTGGTGATGGAACTCAGTCTTGCATAGTTGATGACATTGTTGCTAGCTGCGCTGAGTATAGAGCCCTTCCAATTGAGATCCAAAAAGAACTATCACCCACCAACTTCATGGAATTGAAGAAAAATCAAGTTGGAATTAGACCAAGGTCTAAATCACGAGCTACACAAGGAGACTTACAACGTGCCTTGAGAAAGGAAGAGGGAAAGAATTTCCAAATTGTAATGACGGAACATGAAGAAAAATTAGGACTGCGAGGAAGGGAGAGGGAACAACCCATGGAGGCACCTATCATACAAAAGGAAAGTGGAAAAAATGTTCCATCCCAAGAGGAAGAGATTTTTGCCCTTATGATGAGGAAAGAAATAGAAACAAAAGTGGATCCTAGTTTTGAAATGAAACCAACTACATTGTAGGCAAGTGCGGAGGATGTGATAAGGACCCTGGAAAGGTATGATGAATGGTGGAGCATAGCTAAGGAAGCTAAGTTGATAGCCACTAAAGCAAAACACCTTAAGAAAATGAAGGGAAAGGATTCTCTAATTGTTACATTGAGAAAAATCAATTTTGCAAGGATTTGGAAAGGAATTTTTGGTTAATGGTGTCTTCAATATAGTAGAGTTGATAAAAATATCTCTAAGGCATTAAAAAAAGAAATGCTTTTGGATGAGTTATATGACAGCCCAAAATATAGAAGGAATGTTGCAAATTGAGAAGGTTACGAGGTGGACTTCTCGGAAAACATTGTTGGGAGGCATGTACATGAAATACGTGCTTCACGGGTCACTAATGTTGGTTTCCAGCTTGCTGGAATTTTCAGAGGAGACCACCACCAGATCTTTGTTGGTGTTAGAGGTGTTGTGGGCATCTCAACAAATTCTGATTCGGCAAAGGAAGGTAAACAATTAGATTCCAGCTCAATGTATAAAAAGGAAAGTCATATTTCAGGTTTGTTGTTTCATATTAGGCCATTTCAGATTTGTCATCATCTTGGTAAGCACTCTTATAATGTCAATTCACTATATGGGAATGAGAGCACAACTCTATTTCAGTGCCGCCATCATTCCAAGCATGGTGAATGAATAAAGATAGAGCCTTTGGCTCAAAACGCATTTTGCATAAAGGTATGAAACCCTAGTAACGTTTTAGGTATGAAACCCTGGTGACGTTTTGAGATCTCTAAAGGATAGAATATCTGATTTCAATAACATTGTTGTTGATAATTTCATTAACCCATACAAATTGATAAGATAAAAATCAGAATTGACCTTAGAGAAGCATAAGACAAATATTATGAATGACAATAGGATTCAGTGGTTGAAGCACAAGAGCCAAATATCTCAGCTACAAGCCACTGACAATCAGTTGCAACAACAAAACATTAAGTATTTACAAGGTAATAAGATTCATACCAATACCATCATTGTTGGATTTAGATTTGATGGTTGGATAGAGAGTGCAATTCCCTGAACAATAGTCATGTTTGCAAATGAATGCATCATAATATGGGACATGTCGATTGGTAATAAGTTGGCAAATGGCTGGCTCCTATATAAGGTCCATGGTATGCTAGACAAAGCAACAACAATTTTCTTTTCTTATATGTGTTTTGATTTAATTGTTAATACACCATTCAACACTGGCATGATATTCTCCATATATAATGAGTTGTTTTTGTATAACTGGGTGTTTTGCATCATCATGATCCCACAATGGTAGTCAAAGATCAAGAAGATAAGTCACAAAACTGCCTACGTATTTTAATATGGAGTTTTGGAGATATTTCTAGATATGGACTTGGTAAATATCATGTCGATAATCAGATTTTTCAGAATAAGTGTATGGCGATGTTTAGACATTATGTTGCCATGTGGGACTTGGACAAAATTCTGAATGATGGAGTGAATAGAAGCATTGAATCTACTTTGACATTCTCCATCTTTGGCAATTGGCTAAAAAGGGAGTTCATGAGGAGTCATAAAGGATACATAGTGTATTCTGACAAAGTTGTGATCAATCCATAGATTGTTCCTTGGAGCTGAGTTCCACATTTGAAGATGAGATCATAGGTGTTGACAAAACAAAGATAGTTCCCACAGAACACTTGATGAGGAAAGGTGGTCAACCAAACAAATGTTATTTTGAGAATCAAGATGATATGAATCAACAGGCCATGGTTGGATGGGTCTCAAACTACATTCAGGATTGCCACTCTTGGAGGAATGGAGAATGTGCAGCTGTTACAAGATGTTTTTCAGCCACTACCATTCTGATTTTTAGTAAGGGAACACAAAGCTTCAGTCATGCTTTGGGCAACATGGAACTCATGAAATTCAAAGTAATCATGGTAATCCCAATGAATGTGCAGCTGTTAGAAGTGTTTTCCATCCATCACCATTCTGATTTTTAGTAAAAGAATGCAACACTTCAGTCACGTTTTGGGCATGCATGGGGTATATTTATTTGATAAGGCACAATAACTTGTTAGTACTTGGGGTAGACACAAGGTATGTGATGATTCATATACCATGGGTCTAGATGAGGTAAAGTCTTATGATAATGTTTGGGCTATTTTGGGTGTGCTCAACAGAACTTTTTTAAAGTGGCCACTTGATGAGATATTGGTAATGTCATGTCCCGGACTGAGAATATCCTCTTTGAGCAGCTATAGATCTACCGATATGGAGAGGCTTTCTTTGTTTGATATGGTGTGTAGGAGGTCTCACATATTGAGATCATTAATTGTAAACATTCCAGCGTCTTTAGTACTGATTGGGGAGAAAGTCAGAGCCATGTATGACTATTACAACCACCAATCAGCTAGCATACATTCTGATCCAAACCGTTTTTTGAATGGTATTACCTTGGGCATCATGATAAAAACTTTTGGAGCCCAAGGTCATCAGTGTAACAACAATCTATTAGAGGTGAGCATTAAGTGTTGGCATGCAATGGTCATATTTACTTAATAAAAAGAAATTCAAGGATGAAGAGTTTGTGGTCATATAGTGGAGGAGTTTCCAGCTTATTACCCTTGTTGAAGTATTTTCAAATTGTAGAGGGCAGTTTCCAGCGTTTACGTCTTTGATTTTTGGAAGGAAATATTAGTTTAACAGCTGTTACACTATTGTCATGTTGTTGATTTCGATAATTCCAAATCATGAGTTGCTGTTATCAGTCATAAACAGTCGTGGATTTGTGTGTTTTGGGAGAGTTTCCTTGCATGATGATGTTAGTAAAGGATGTCCGCTATTAGGGACAAATAGCCTAGCCATCCTAATGCTGATGGGGATGAGATGCAAGGAGGTTTGTGGTTGTTATAAACTATTTCCAGCCTACATGGAAGTTTTGTGCCATGAAGTGGAGACAGCCCACAACATTATTAAGGGAAGCCACAATATCATTAAGAGAATCATTGGAGCACAAGGCTACAACCATGAAGCAAGTGTTTGGGATTACAAATCCCAAAGGTGGATTTGGGATTCAGGTAGTGGAAAACAACATTGTTTGAGGACAAACAATTTTGGGAAGGGTGGAGCGTAATGTCCCATTTTCTAGATTAAAATAATGTCCCTTTTTCTAGATTAAAATAATTAAGAATATTATTTAAGTTGGGCCTAGTCATTTATAATCTTTTAGGCAACTTAATAATAATATTATTATTAAAATAAAAAGTATTCTTAAATACTTTAAAGTAAACTTAATAATGACTAAGTGGCCAAAAAGAAATGTCGGCAACTTCTGTTTTATTATTAAAATAAAGTAAGTTGGAGTTTGAGAGAGAAAAGGTATAAAAGAAGTTGGAGAGGTCTATTTTTGGCATCTATCTATCATCTATCAATTAATTCATTTGATGTTAAGTATGTTTGCTTACATTCTCAACTCTTGAGGACGGAAACCCCCATTGGTTTTAGTATTCGAGGACAAAAACCCCCGATACTTTTCCGCTGGCTTCATTTAGGAGTCATGTTGTGCATCAATTCATCCTTTTTTGGTGCAAGGGTCATCTTGGAGGGTGGCGATTAGTTTGGGATAGTTTGAAGGTGATCAAACCAGATTTGACAGCCCTAGGTTGTGGGCAATTCAGTTGAACAACTTTGAGGTAGTAGCAGATCAATTTTATAGCGCTTGGGAGTTGGGCGATGTAGTTGGCAGATTGTGGAAGGTCAGTGCAGCAACAGGGCAGGTTCTTGGTGGATCATTGCAGCCCTAGCAGACTTCTAGAAGTGTGTCGAATAGCATCTAGGGTTTGATTTTCAGTTGGAGCAGCAATTGGTGGGTGAAAAACCCCACTTCATCCTTCATTGATTTAGTGTTATTTTATTGTAATTTTCAGAGCTACAAATTGTCCAAAAATCTGTATTTTGAGGTCAAATAAATATTTTGAATATTCTGCAATTTTATGAGGGTTATTTGATGTTGAAGGTTAGTGCCTAAATAATTATTTTTAGAATTCTGTAATTTTCAGTTAGGGTTTCAATAAATTAAAGTCAGAATTTATATTTCCATTCTTAGGGTTTTACGGAAAACCCAAATTGTTTTAAATCTGCCCGAGAAGGGACATTTCAGAGTATGCAGTCCGAAAGAATGCAGTCCAAGGGACTTCGATGCAGCCAAGGTCATAGTGCAATTCTGACTCAATCTGAGCGCAAAACCCAAAAAAAATTCGATGCAATCTATCTTTACCTGCGAGCTCACATTGAACTTTGCATTAAGACTCTGGTCTTTTGCTAAAACTGAAGCATTCCACTGTAATACTAAATCTGAGCACAAACTTATACCAAATCTGAGTTGGATGATGCTTCAATGGGTATGCAGAATGCAGAATTCATAACACAGCCAAGCTTCCAATGCAGCCAAATTTCCACTGTGCCATGAAACAGACCACGCCATCAAGCTTCCACTGCACTATCAAACAGACCATGCTGTCAAGATTCCACTGTGCTACAAAACAATGCAGGTTCTTATGAACCAATGTACAGCAAGCTTGAGTGGAATGGAGATGAATCTTCCTCTTGTTGAAACTCTCCTTATTTCTCCCAGGTTCAGAGATTGCTCTGATACAAAATGAAAGCTGAGAATGATATTATTAATTCACCTAACCTATTTAATTAATACATAGTTGAATTTATATAGGAGAGGGATGCACGTAATAGGTCCTCTGCAATAGGGTGAGCATCGTCCAAATATGCCTACGAAGTAGGGTCTTAATTAATACCTCCAAAATAACATACAGGAGTTACAAAACAATACAATATCTCAACTAAAGTCGAATTTAAGAGATTTAGGAGATATTAGGAATAACAAACTGACTACCCAAGAATAAACTAACTACTGTCAGTAATAACTTATTACTCACATACAGTTATTTTGACTATGATGAATTAATCACCCCTAGGCTAAACCTAACAATGTCATTGTGATTGTATAGCTCGCTGATGTCACATAAACAACTTCCAATGTAATGCCCTTTTATGCCATAAATCGCCTTCTGCCAGTTTTTTGAGAGAAAATCGATGATTGGTTGGAAAATGAGATCTTTAATGCTAATTTTTAACATTTTCATTAATTCTTGGTGTGCTGATGTCATTGTGACATCAGCCATATGTAACAAGATGAAAAGAGGATTTTGGATTTTGGACCGAGTATAGGCATGTTACAAATTTACATATCATTAGATTTAATTATAGCTGACAATTTTTTATGAAGTTATATAGAATCATCCTGAAATTTTAGCTTTTCAGAGAGCATTGTGACATTGTACAAAGTGCACATGGGTCACTTGACATCGTGGATTCCCATGTGATTTTGACTTCCCAAAATTTCTTTTAATTCCTTTATTAATGGAATTAAAGATATTCTCGTTATTTGTGATATTTAAATTTGGTGGTCAGGATATCAAATTCCTGAGTAAAGGCATTTTTGTTTAATACACACAAATTTCGTTTTAATGCAGATTCCAATTCTCTAAGTTGTGATAGGACTTTAACAATTCTTCTGATTTCACGGATTCTTCTTCTGCAATTTATAATTCTCAGAATTTTTAAATTGATTTCTTATCCATATATAGTCAGCTATGTATGGAACTGTGAAAGGAGAGAGAAACAGAGATTGATTATATTTTTGCAACATCGTGTTCATTGTGTTTTTTTTTCTGCATATGAAATTAGAATTCGACAAATCATATATTGTCCAATTTTGAAAACCACAAAAGTAGAGATAATAATAATGGACGTTCGTGGATTTTTTCTCATATAAGGTTTGCGTCTATGCCTTGTGACAATGTTTCTAATTGGACAAGATTTATTCTTTTGATATTTATCCCTGAATGTGTATTAAAGGTGCAAATTGGTTCGAGTCAGCTTGAGGAATGAACTGCCTTCTATGTTTGCATGAGAAATTTTTGTTTTAGATTACTAAATGCAAGGAAGGAAATTTCTTTGTCATGCATATTTCTATTATTGTGGCTTTGTCAGGTTACCTTTGCATTTGGTTTGGTTATAAATTGCTAAAATACTGATTACTGTATAGCTCTCTTATGTTTTTCATTTTCTGCTTCCCTGATTTACTCAGCTTGAATATATACAATAGGGGCTTTAAACAATATATTTGAGAATATGGAGCTTGCTGTCCGTTATTTTCATTTTTTCCTTGCTATCTAATACATTTTAGTTGAGGTTTGTATGGGGAGGATTTGAATGGCAACAGGGAAATGTATATGATACTAGAGTGAACTTCTTCAGGCTTACATGTTAATGTCATCCTTGTCTCAATCAATATAAAGATAGTATCTTGGTAATTTCAATCACTGAGCTTAAATCTGATTGCATGCAGGTTGGAGTTATTCCTAGGATTAATAGCTTAAAATATGATTTACCCAATGTAAATCTTGCGGTATCCCTTCATGCACCATTGCAAGAGGTTCGTTGTCAGATAATGCCAGCAGCACGTGCTTTTCCTCTCAGAAAACTCATGGATGCATTACGTTCTTATCAAGAGAATTGGTAAGTTGCATGCTGTTCTTGAATATTTGTATCTAAACTCCTTGATAAAGTTATATGTTGTATGTAGTGATGTTGGGGGCCTGAATTTGGTGTATGCGTGTTTATTATGAGGCCTGAATGATTTAGTTGTCTACAATCACAAAAACAGTAGGATGTTGGATATCTCTAGAAGTCACTTTATCAAATTTCAGTCTAGATCTTATGTCCTTATCCCATAAACGTAAAATTCAAGGAAGAAGAAAATAACAATTTCATGAAGTCATATTTAGTTTTTTGGAAAAGCTTTCATTGTGGCTTTCAAAATGCAATGTCAAGATTTAAAACCAACTGATTGTTATTCTGCAAACGGCATGGGATTTCCTATATGCCATTATATATTTAGTTAAAATATGACTGATGGTGTTTTTGTAAGTCAATAGGTAAGTTATAAAAGCTTTACCTGGAAAATTTTTGACCAGAAGCTTTCTGAAGTATCACCTGTAAAACAGCTGCTGGGAAAGGTGCAATGAATTGACAGTTAGCCAGTGCAACTAAGTCATTAAGCAGGAAGAAGTACCGAGGAAGACGAGTTTCAATTTTCACATTGTTCAGTCTTTCTGAATTCAACTTCATGTTGCATAAAGATTGTATGAACGTTTAAAATAGAAACTTAAGATATTTATGCTCTTTCTTGGGGAATAGAGGTAATTATATTTTTCCATGGTTCATATATAACAACAAATTCTATGTATTTTGGTTTTTGCAGTAAGCGTAAAATTTTTATAGAATATATTATGCTCGATGGGATTAATGATCAAGAAGACCAAGCACACCAATTAGGAACATTGTTAGAAGAGTGTGAAGTGGTGAGCATCTATTATGGACCTTTTTTAACTGTTCAGTATGTCCGACTTGGATTTATTCCTGGAGTTTTATCAGTTTTGGATTTTTCACTGTTTCATTTTTTGTTATGGTGTCTTGCAGGTGGTAAATTTGATACCTTTTAATCCTATTGGCAGTATCAACAAATATAGGACAAGTAGCAAGGAAAATGTAGAATTATTTCAGAAAGTTCTTAGAGGTGTCTACAAAATTAGGACAACTGTTCGTCAAGAAATGGGTCAAGACATTAGTGGTGCCTGTGGCCAACTTGTGTTTAATCTTTCAGACCAAAAGTCCATAAAGATGGAGTATGCTGGGAAAAGAGAGGAAATTCCTGATATTGAAGATCTTTCCGTGCTAAGGTCTGGGTGAATGTTTGTAAACTGTGTCCAATTGATGTCAATGCTTTTTTGTTTGTCATTTTTGCTCAATTCTCATAGTGAGACCCAAATGCCTTAATGTTCTGTTTTTCATCGCCAGAATTGAGATATCACATTTGCTTTCAACAGTAAAATTATAAAATAATGAGACCCAAATGCCTTAATGTTCTGTTTTTCACCGCCAGAATTGAGATATCACATTTGCTTTCAACAGTAAAATTATAAAAGAAAGCAAAATTATAAAATAATAAAGTATCGTGCAAGTTATATGCTTCTTAAAACTGTTTCATACAATACATCTGTTTGTCAGGTGGTTTGCGACTAATGTTTCAAATCCGGGATTGACAAAGTGGTACATATTAGGTACTGAAGCAGATGATAAGTGGTTTTTGTTGATTTACTTCAACTCCTGCCACTAAGCTGCCCAAACAAAATTATAGGGATAAAGATTTTTTTATCAGTAATATGTAATATTTAGTGTTATTTATCTATTGTTATTGAAAAAGCTGAAGTTACTGTTGTGAGAAAATTCTAGTGCTTGGCAGTTGAAAATCTATTTACCCGATCACAAAGCTATCTAATAGAAACATAATTTGCTCGAATGAGTGGCCAATATAAGACATTATGCATATTGCTATATGTTATAGTTGTAAATATATATTTCTTCATGGAATTGTTACTATTAAACAAGATGTAATTGTAGTAGCCGGGGGTGTGGTATAAGCATAGAATGCCATTTTCAGAATCAAGGTACTTGGGTACAAAACATTAAATAATTAAAAAGAAAATGAACTGATCATAAAACATTGAATTCTAAGTGAAGATAAGAATGTTCCTTGCAAAGGCTGCCCTAACCTAACATACAATTGCTTCTAACTCTTGCTATCTATTTCTTTTTATATTTTTCAAGTTCTTACAAGCTTTGTAATGTATGCTCTCCATGCTTCTTGCTATATTTTTGTTTGAACGATAGAGCATTGGTTTGCACGGGTCTTTTGCACATTTACAAATAACTTGGGGTCCTTTTTGGTTTTTGGTCTTTTTGTTTCTCTTATTCTTTTTACTAGAAGATGTCGACGGAGGCATTAGGAGACATTAGGGGAATGCCTCTTGCCTATTTGCAGTGTTTAGGGTTCACTATCATTGAGAGACATGCCCATCTTTGAAATGTGTGTTGTAACCTAAGGTAGGACATTTTTTTTTGATTGAAGACAAGGTAGGTTATATTGCATTGACATGACAAACTAGTTATCTTGGGAGGCCGAGGGGGTATGGTTTCCAACCCAGAAAAGGAGGGGAGGTAAGAAGGCATTTCTACTAGTGTGTTTATAACACCCATACCTTTCTAGTAGAAGGAAACCAAATACCTCAAAAGAGGGCATGCAATAAATAGGACTATTGCAAACTTTACTATAAAACCAAGGGATTCGAGGATGGAATGAGGAGAGCAAAAATAGAGGGGAGCAAAAGTGTGATGGGGAGTAAGTGAGGTCAATCAACATCTGGATTAAAGTGGTGATTGGAACCAATTGCATCTTTAGGGGGTGGGGAGTTGGCAAAGTTGCAAAAATAATGAAGAGGAGGGCACTAAAGCAAAGTGGGAGTTTGAAAGGTTAGACCGGGGTTTGAAAATATGATATGTTGACAATGCCATTCACAAGAAAAATAGGGGTTTACAGTGGGAACATAGGTTTTGACCATGGCAACAAAATCCAAATTGAATGATAGTGACAACAAAGACAATCATGTAGGTGACGATTGAGGAGTTGCTTGATGAAGAGGTAACATCCTTGTTGTTAGCAACCCAGATAACACTCTACTGAAGGCAGATTGCTTTGATTTCTTTCAGATCTGACTAACATTGGAATGGTCTAAGGTGTGGGACCCCCGCACTCATATCATACCTCTAGATTTGTGAGGCTAGCTCCTTTGATGTAACATTTTGGATCTGTTACTAAAACCTACTGTGTTTTTTTGGGATGAAAAGGGTTAGAAAGATAACTGAAAGGGAAATCTATTATATTGATGGTGATACACTTGTATTGTTGGTTCATCCACTCTATTTGAACTCATAAAACATTGATAAGACAAACAAATCACTGAATGCTACAACTCCAAAAGACTCATGTGCAACATTATTTCATATAAAGGTTCATCAAGTGATCAAAACATGAGGGCAATGATGGAATAGCCTTGATTCAAGTCACTAACCAATCAATATATCTACTGTTAGCTCAATAAATCAACATCAAACACTATATGTGACCTGCACAAGATGACATACTAGTAATTAGGTGAGATCGGGATTTGCCAAGGGAGAAAATACTATTACATGTGCAAATTAAATCAATATAACACACTATACCAAAATATAGGAATTTGAAAACAATCATTTTATTAATCTCAAAAGGTTACAAAGCTCAAACTTGATAAAGTTTAATCATGCCCAAGAAAGGGATCCCTTTAAATAGGCTTCCAACCCTGAATATATAGAACAAAAAAAAGAGAATTAGCCAAGAGATTGGCATAGAAGAGAGAAGAGAAAGTCCACTAAACATCATCTCTAGTCAAATTTAAGTTACAAATTGATAACAATAGGCTTCCATCACATCTCTTTTGTATTAAATGCTTTGCATGAGATTCGCATGAGCTCCTTGGCATTGGAATGAAGTGGGGGGCCCTTTTAACTTGTCCAAGCTCTTTTTGCATGTTTTCTACGCCATAACTTGTCTAATAACACTACTTAAGATGAGATCAAGATTATGTGAATGTCCTTGCATGAAGATCAAGGAAAATGCATGATGATTAGTCTAGGATCAGTCAACTATAGTGATTGGCACTTAAGACAAGATAACTCCTTCTTAAGCCCTCCCTTGCATGAACTGGAATTTGAAGACTGCAAGTGCATGTAAGCTCTACTTGAAGACCAAATATATGGTGTGATAACTCTACATAACCTCACTTGCTAGCACTTCAACGCCAATTTCAACTTCAATTGATTGATCAAATAGGCCTATTAGGTCAAATAGGCCTACTAGGTCAAATAGGCCTAGTAGCCTAACTTCTTGCATTGATGACCATTAGCACCTGCATGAAAACATTGAAAACTTGTAAATATGGTACTAGACTTGGAACAACCCCTTATATCATGAAATAGCTCCTTTTGATGAAGAAACCCCTGCAACTTAGTCAAACTAGTTGATTAGGTCAATTTGCCTTGAATTTTTATAGACTGGATGTTTTGAAGGAGCTCATAGAGGCATTTCTAGGCTTGGTTTTGACCACCTGATGGCTTGAGAAGGAAGAATAGGTGTCAAACTTCACTCTCCATGGATCAGAATCCATTAAACTACCTTGTACCTCTCATTTCAACACTTTTTTCAAAAAACTTTGTTTTTTGTGATGATATGTACAATTTCGCACAACAAAGTACCATTGTTGGGACCCTCTCTGAGTTACCTCATGTTTGAAGAGGTTTCAAGTTAACTCATGAGGTTTTGATTGCAAGAATATTGATTTTTCTCAAAACTGGTCCTTAAGAGGGTTTGGGAGGGTTTTAGAGGTGAATCTTTGTAACGATGGTTCATAAAGTACGAATCTCCAAACCCAAACTTGTTGCCATGAATATCTAGTGTATAGATCCTTGAGAAGATTGTGTTCCCATGCAAAAGGTATGAAAAAATACCTACGTAAAGAAGTTTGTTTATAGGGTTTTGCTTGCATTCTAGACATGCTTACGCTCTTAGCGATTGTTCATAATATACAACCCCTCAACCAACCTCAATTGTTCATGAATTCTAAGTGCATATGAGTCCTTAAAACATGCTAAGAGCATTTGACCAAACTCTTCACGTGGTGAAAGATATGAGCACTTGATCAAGTGGCTCAAATGGGTGTCTTGGACTACAATAGTTCAAACTTTTTAAGACCAAAAATGGTTGTTCCATTGCTCTTATTTGCTTGAATACACCTTCATGGGACCTATAACATCTCATTATAGCTTTCCATGATGTCATCTTGGCTTGTAGTGTTTGCAATTGCTTTTTGGTGCTATAGACCTGTTGTAGTATCAATTTGCACCCTTGGAGAGGGTTCTTCAGGCTTTCTCCAATTGAGCTACACTATGGGAACAACCCTAGGGTGTGGGTCACCTATGGTGGGGTTGAACATTCAAAGAATGCTGGTTTTCTCTTGATGGATAACCTAGACTAATGTTATTACAGGGAAAAGGGTTAGAAAGGGGAAAAGAGCTCCTAAAAAGGCTAAAAGGTGATGCACCGAATAAAAATGGGAAACTCCGATAAGCTTGAGCCCACACTAGATCAACACAAGACAATGCTAGCTCACACAACTTCACATTCCAGTTGATTGCATAAGTATTTCATAACTAGGTTCAGAAAACAATGAATGCAAACAAAGAGGAGTTCTAAGACTCACTGACAGCTTACATCAATGATAGAAAGGACACTAATTCAGCCCTACAGATAGCTTGAAAACATCTTGAAGGAGGTCAGAAAGGAGGACAATGGACGAGGAAGATTCTCCTTCACATAATGCCATCATGAACAACTCACTAAACACTGATCCAAGGTAAGAGATAGGTAAAGAAAATTCTTTATTGCATCAAGAGGTAGTTCTTACAAATGCTTGACAGGGTTTAGCCTAATCAAGATGAGCATATTTTGCAATATCTCAGAGAGTCCCCTGATACTCCCAAAAAAATGAGCATCCTTACAAATGGGAAAGAATGGGTGGTATATAGAAAAGAGGAAGAGAGAAGAGATGGAACACGTTAACCAAGAACAATCAATGAGCCGCCCCTTTCAATGAATGCTCCACCACCTTTTAATCCAATCAGGACTCATCCTTCATTGACAATTTAGCCTGCATTTGCTCCAAAAGTCTTCCAACTTTCTCATTGGCTGAGAAATATGGACTAGAAGACAAGAACCTATTCTGTAGATGATGAGTCATGATCCTTTCAAGGAAGAAAGATCTTTAAGATTTAAACATCAATTAAATGCTCCACTGATCTCTAACCAACCCCCAAATCCCTTTGCTTGATTTTTTATGCCATCTCCCACTTGACTTGCTTATGAAGACAAAATCTTCATATCTTGAATCTGATAGAGCCATGCTATGTCTGCTTTGAGCAGCAATAAGTACCTGCTTATTGAGGATTTGGGTATATCGAATATGAGACACTTGTTCATAATCATTCACCTACCCCATTTCAATATTTGAACATAGGTTTACTATAGATGAAAAGCAATCTCTTTTATTGGTTTTCCTATAGTTCTATTGATGAAAAGCCTATAGGCCACGTAGCTTTGTTCTTGATCCCTATTCAACATCTAGCTACCCATCTTTGATCTCTACTAGTCTTAGAAAGACCTATTTTTGCTTTTGAGCATTTATGGAAGCCAATAATTCACTATTTGCACATATCTTCTTTTAAGAGCAACAATCACAGTCACGAAATAATTCTTCAACCCCAAAAGACGGGCTCTGTAAGTTCTAAATCTTCGAATCAGAGGTCGAGACTATGCTTTAATGGCGGTGAAGCTTCATCATTGACAACCCTTGACTGTATGACTACTTTTGTTTGAGACATTCGATCGAGCTCTAACGACGACATGATGATCCTTGTAGGACTTGCTTTCGTTTCGACCTATGGTCGCATTTGTTCTCCATTGAAGTGTCTGACTTTCAACTTTTGATATCTATCATTGATCTCGATTTGGGCTTCTCATATTGTGCCAATTGTCAGTCCCTCATTCATTTCGCAGGATCTTACTGACTCTTTGACCTCTCGCTCACCATTGATATGCTTTTGTACAAATAAACGTGAGCCATATATCTTCTGCCAGATTAACATGGTTGAGACACTTGGCAACTTCTCATTTGTCTTCGAGATTCGCTGACTTGTTGACTCATCGCTTACCATTGATCCGCCTTTGGATGATGGATCGTGCACCGTCGATCTGCTTAGGCCCATTGTCTCTGTCAGTTGACGCACAAAATTAGATCTTCGATTGGGCACCTAAGATCTTGACACTTGTTAGCTCCACATTCATGTTGACCTTTTGACTTGATGTTCACCATTGATCTTTGATGCACAATCAAATGCATGTCGTTGGATCTTTGGGACCCACTGACATCTGTCAGATCGCCACTCGTCGTTAGATTTGATCTTAGCTCCCGATATTAGACACTTGTCATCTATGTGTTCGTCCTTGGAACATTTGAATTCAAACGGCTATTTATCGCAGCTTTAACTTGACGTTTCCACGCAGATTTCACTCTGCAAGTCTAACTTTGAAGCTTTATATCTTGAGATAAGAAGCTCATCAAGACACCAAATTTGTAGAGGATGATCTTGGCACAAAGAACTTCATGTCCATGCAATTCTTTGCCTTGCGAGGTTCCCCAAATGCATTTATTAAATGCACAATCAAGCTGACCCGTTTATTTTTACATGATGTGCTGATGATAGTCTGGCTCTTTTATGCTTGTGCAAGAACTTTCAAGGCTCAAAATGAGCTTCTGAGACTTGTGAAACCTGATTTATGTCCATGAAGGTCATGATCACCATGAGAACCTGTTGGATCTTTTTTGCAACTCTAGCCCTGTTTACAAGCCTACTTCCTAAGGTTCAATAAATTGCACTTTAAGCTTGCTTAAAGTGTTTCAAAAGCTTTGTAAGCAATATGAGATCTTTGGACCACTCATTCCATCCATAACTCTATTCAGCTCACCAATCTAGGCAGAATCTTTGTATGTAGGCCAAAATTGGCCAACATCTTTGGCAACTCACATGGAAGCATACTTGAGGACCCAAACTAGTTGCCTTGTTTGATCTATTGGGCATGGAGTCTCCTCTCTTGTTCAACATATTGATCTAAAGCTAAAACTGGCTGCCAACCTCTATATAACTCCTCTTGAAGCAACAAGGACAACAAGAACAAACAAACAAAGGCAAGTGCACACAGGGACTTAGAGAAAAGAAAATAGCTAACCTACTAAACAAATGTGCATACAAGCACTTAGGAAAAAACATGAAATCTATTCTAATATATACAATATTTTACAACAATTTACATGCACCTCCCTCCTAGGTCAAATGGAAAACTTTGAGTATCATTCACTTGTAATAAACCAAGATGAAAATATCTTGCTTTGGAGAGCTCATGATATGTGGGCTAACATCCCTGATTGTTGACTCTTTTGACATGCCCTCAAGAGGATGAAATGGGACAAACATGTCTCCAATGTAGACATATTAGTCCATTTCTTCAAGGGTTGCTCCAAAATGGACTATAGGAGTACCTGCAACCTCCTCATCTAATGGCTCCTTTGAACATGAAGGTTGACTCTCTAGGCTTAGGCAAAAAAGCTCTAAGTCATCCCAAAAGGCAGCTTCCTCTTGGTTATCTGGGACAATGCCAACTTCAACATCATCCGTGCTTTACTCACTTTGAAAGGAGCCATATGGTAGCTCATCAACCCATCCATTTTTTAAAATTGTGATGCTCTTGTGGCTCTGGATTTGACCATTCTCCTCATTATTGAAGACATCAATATTGCCTTCAATAGACAATTTATCTTGAGATTGGTCAGATTCTTCAACTTAATTTGCAAGTTCATTTTCATGTTTTGGAGGAGGCATAGGTTAGCTTAGAAACTCTACCTGCTCCATGAAGTCATAGTACAACTGTTACCATGCTTCATTTTGATCCTCTTTCTCCATTTCTTTATCTTGCTCATTTATGACCTCTTCAACCTGATCAACTGACTGGTTGACTGCTGCAACCACATCAATTTATGCACTTTGATCATCCTCATCTTCAACCAATTGAATGAAGCTCTTGGAATAAAATAAAATCTCCTTTGCTCTCAGTTGCAATATGAATACCCATTTCTTCAAATATGAAGGCATCATTACTACCTTTAGGCTCTAATTCATCAGTGTCAAAGCCATGCCATAACAATTGGTTCAAACTTGATTTTTCCTCTCCTGAATGAAGTGGATTGCCTATCATGATCTCTTCATCATAGACACCTGAATTGTCCTCTTCAGGTTCACCTATGACTGCAAGCTCCTCTATTCTTTTAAAACAGGGTCCTCATCCATGAGGGAGATGGTGGGAGGGTGAAAAATTTCACCTTGCTTGCATCTTGAGAGAGTGCCCTTCCAACTAGGGACCTTGAAGGCTATTTTAGGTGGTTCTTGTGAAAGGAGAGAGAGTCTTGAATCTAATGTAGGGCAAGCTCATTGCGTTGAGCTAAGACCTCTTTTTCTTTAACTAGTTCCTGGACTACCTCAGCTAGCACTTCTTTCTTCTTTGTGCCCTCCTTGATTGATTTCCATGAGGGGAAATCATAAGGCTTGGCCACCTTCTCTTTTTCCTGAATGGGTGTGGGAGAGCATGGTTTCACAAGAGAGGGTATGACACAGTCAAGGTCATTAGCATAGGAGAAGATCCAAGATGGGATGGTTTCATATTCTTCAGCTAAATGGCCCTTAATGATTGCCCTGACTCTTGATAGAGATGAGATTTGACAAGGTGGGCTAAGGGGTTGGGTTTGAGCATAAACAGGAGTAGGAGAGGGTAGTTGGGGTCTAGGATTGGCTGCTCTCTGTCCCAAGAACAATTGATAGTCATTTCCTCTTTTGGTTTGGTCTTGTCTAACCAAGCATTCTTCTTGAAGCCTCAACTACTGTCCCTGAACATAAGCTTGGTATTTAAGATTCTCTTGTTGCCTATAATACTCTTCCTCCCTATCAACCTCTCTAAATTATTTTTCAAGATCAAGCCATATCTCCCTAGTGCTCTTTTTTGGTTGACTAGAGGGAGGCAAATTTTGACAAGGCTGATACATTGAATCTTGAGGGCCACTTGGGGTGAAGCCATGAACGTTGCTAACTTGATATGAAGGATAAGGAATAAAAGAACATGCATTTTGATCAAATGAGTGATGATACATACCAAATGATGGTGATTAGGCACCTGGGCTGCTTATACTAGCTGATGTTCATAGTGGAGTCAGCATTGGTGTTTGCAAATGTGCCTCCAAAGATTGATTGCATTGAAAGACAACACCAAGAATCTTTCAATGAGATGTAGAATGTAGTAAAGTCCCACTAGACATGCCAAAAACTGTTGTAGCATCAATTTGCACCCTTGGAAAGGGTTCTTCAGGCTCTCTCTAATTGAGCTATACTATGGGAACAACTCCAAATTGTGGGTTACCTATGGTGGGGCTGAACCTCCGGAGGTCGGTTTCCTCTTGATGAATCACCTAAACTAATGTTGTCACAGGGAAAAGGGTTAGAAAGGGGAAAGGGCTCCTAAGAAGGCTAAAAGGTGATGCACTAAATAAAAATAGGAAACTCCCATAAGCTTGAACCCACACTAGATCAACACAAGACAATGCTAGCTCACACAACCTCACAGACTAGTTCATTGGATAAGTATTTCATAGACTAAGTTCAGGAAGCAATGAATGCAAACAAAGAGGAGTTCTAATAATCATTAAGAGCTTACATCAATGGCAGAAATAACACTAATTCATACCTGTAGACAGCTTGAAAACACCCTAAAGGATGTCAGAAAGGAGGACAATGGACGAGGAAGATTGTCCTTCACACAATGCCATCATGCACAACTCATTAAACACTGATCCAAGACAAGAGATAGGTAAAGAAAGTCCTTTTTTGCATCAAGAGGTAGTTCTTACAAATGCTTGATAGGGTTTAACCTAATTAAGATGAGCATATTTTGCAATATCTTAGAGAGTCCTTTGATACTCCTAAAAAATGAGCATCCTTACAAATGGAAAAGAATGGGTGATATATAGAAGAGAGGAAGAGATAAGAGAGGGAGAACGTTAACCAAGAACAATCAATGAGCTGCCCCTTTTAATGAATAATCCACCACCTTTTAATCTAATCAGGGCTGATCCTTCATCAACAATTTAACATTTATTTGCTCCAAAAGTCTTCCATCTTTCTCATTGGATGATAAATATGCACTAGAAGACAAGAATCTATTCTTTAGATGATGAGTCATGATCCTTTCAAAGAAGAAATACCTTAAGACCTGAACAACAATTAAATGCCCATTGTGCTCTAACCAATCCCCAAATCCCTTTGCATGATTTTCTATGCCATCTCCCACTTGACTTGCTTATGAAGACAAAATCTTCATATCTTGAATCTGACAGAGCCATGCTATGTCTACTTTGAGCGATGGTAAGTACTTGTTTGTCAAGGATATGGATATATCAAATATGAGACAGTTGTTCATAACCATTCACCTGCCTCATTTCAATATTTGATCACAGGTTTACTATAGATGAAAACTAATCTCTTTTATTGGTTTTCCTATAGTTCTATCGATGAAAACCAATCTCTTTTATTGGTTTTCCTATAGTTCTATCGATGAAAAGCCTACAGGCCACGTAGCTTTGTTCTTGATCCCTATTCAATAGCTAGCTACCATCTTTGATCTCTACTAGGCTTAAAAAGACCTAATTTTGCTTCTAAGCATTTATGGAAGCCAAAAAATCACTATTTGCACAAATCTTTTTTTAAGAGCAACGATCATAGTTGGAAAACAATTTTGTAACCTCAAAAGATGGGCTCTATAAGTTCTAAATCTTCAAACCAGAGGTCAAGACTGTGCTTTAATGGTGATGGAGCTTCATCATTGGTAACCCTTGACTATATAACTATGTTTGTTTGAGACATTCGACCGAGCTCTAATGGTGATGGGATGATCCTTGTAGGGATTGCTTCTGTTTCAACCTATGGTCGCATTTGTTCTCCATTGAAGTCTTTGGCTTTTGACCTTTGATATCGACCATCAATCTCAATCTAGGATTCTCATATTGTGCCAACTATCAGCCCCTCATTTGTCCAGCAGGATCTTGCTGACTCTTTGACCTCTCACTCACCGTTGATCTACTTCTATAAAAATGAATGCGATACATAGATCTACTAGATTAACACAGTTGAGACACTTGACAGCTTCGCATTTCTCTTTGAGATTCATTGACTTGTTTACTCATCGCTCACTGTTGATATGCCTTTAAATGATGGATTACACATCATCGATCTACTTGGGCCCACTGTCTTTGTCAGTCGACACATGTCGTTAGATCTTCGATCGGGCACCCAAGATCTTGACACTTGTCAGCTCCATGTTCATGTTGACCTTTTGACTTGATGCTCACCGTTGATCTTCGATCCATGATCAAATGCACACCGTTGGATCTTTGGGATCCACTGACATCTGTCAAATCACCACTCGCTGTTAGATTTGATCTCATCTCCCAAGATTTGGACACTTATCATCTGTGTGTTTGTCCTTGAAACATTTGAATTCAAATGATTATTTGCCACAAGTTTAACTTGACGTTCCCACATAGTTTCACTTTGTAGGTCTAACTTTAAAGCTTTATATCTTAAGATAACAAGCTCATGAAGACACCAAATTTGCAGAGGATGATCTTGACATGAATAACTTCATGTCCATATAATCTTTTGCCCTGAGAGGCTCCCCAATTGCATTTATTAAATGCAAAATTAAGTTGACCTGTTTATTTCTGTGTGATGTGCTGATGATAGTCTGGGTCTTCTATTCTTGTGCAAGAAATTTCAAGGGTCAAAATGAGTTTGTGAGACTTGTGAACCCTGCTTTATGTCCATGAAGGTCATGATCACCATGAGAACCTGTTGGATCTTCTTTTTTGCAACTCTAGACCTGTTTCCAAGCCTACTTCCCAAGGATCAACAAATCACACTTTAAGATTGCTTAAAGTGTTTTAAAATCTTTGTAATCAATATGAGATCTTTGGACCACTCATTCCATCCAAAACTCTGTTCAGCGCACCAATCTAGGCAGAAGCTTTGTATGTAGGCCAAAATTGGCCAACAAGGTCTTTTAGGCCAAAAATTGGGTTTTGGCCTAAAATTGAGTTTTGATGGTTTGAAGCATCTCTAAGGGGGTATGATGGTTGGAATATCTCATAATGAATTTATTCCCACTCGTTTCTATTCTTTGTGACCTTACTTTGCTTCCTAAACTCCATTTTGCCTTGGTGCTTCTTAGGATTGCCTGTAGGGTTTCTTGCAAAAATGGCCTATCACACCTTGATGGCTAGGTTTTAAGGACTTTCCTGTGATAACTTGAGCTTCTAAACATCACTAAAGCTTGAAATCCCTTTAAAACTCCTCTGCAATATGCATATATCCCTAACAAGTACCAAAACAAACAAAGGTCTCCTATGAGCACACAGGCCTGCTTGCTTGTTTTAGTCCTCAAGGGCATGGTTTGTATTGAATAGGAGTGTGGTCACCTATCAATAGGAGTTTGAAGATTGAAAAACACCTTCTCATCCTTATCAAACACTTGAATGAAATTTAGACCCTCTATCACACCTGAAAATACCTCAAGAAGTATGCCTACTTGGATTTTGACTATGATTAGATGGGAAGTTGATTGTGTAAAAACAATGGGAACTTACACTTGTCAAATGACATCTCTTAGACCATATATAGATATAAGAACTCATGATGAGTATCTCTACCAATTTTCAAGGCTAGATCATGCATATTTTGGCATGTAGATGAATTTTTAGGAAAGTT
The DNA here is from genome assembly GCA_037957365.1 of Torreya grandis. Lineage (NCBI taxonomy): Eukaryota > Viridiplantae > Streptophyta > Pinopsida > Cupressales > Taxaceae > Torreya > Torreya grandis. Next base: position 481,323 of record JARHVA010002954.1, on the reverse strand, counting down.
CATCTGAGGTGCCTGTGTTTCTTATCTAAAGACTGAGTTTTGGTTCTCTACAAATTTATTTGTACTATAACATGATGAATATGCTTTGAAATTATATAAAACTCCTCCTTGAAATGGTTCATCCTTCATTGTTTAGCTTTCAACCTCATGACCTTGCTATAACAGACTTTAGCTCCTTTAAGAACCTCATTGTGATTATGTACCATCAGTGCTGTAGGTAGTTATTTATGAGTAAGGGAGGTATTTGGTATCCATCTTATCTATTTTGGTTCTTTTGGGACTCTTCACAAACATTTTAAGCCTCTTCACATGCTCTTTCTAGCCATTTGACACCACAAATTGTGTTATTAGGCCTTTACATAGTCAAAATCCGTACAACCATGTACTGCCACATTTATGCTTAGTAGTGATTTAGTACTCTTGATCAAGGTGTTGGAGATGTCAACCTATCAATTTGACTTACTTAATATCTCACAAACCTCACTTGACTTGAATGGATGGTCTTTAGCTTTTTCACCTTAGGGCATATGACTGTGTGAGAAGGTAATGCCATTTGTATGGTTGTAGGTGATATTGACAGTTGACCTTGATTATGTTAAAATATTTTGAATACCATCATGATGTCTTGACTTCATTATCATCCATCGTCTTAAAACATTTTCTTGCATTGGATATGAAACTCCTCATATACTACTGTGTCATCAATGTGCATACCAATTTGAAGGAAAGCCTGTATTCTAATGTGATTGTAGGTGTACATTTAAGGTGAAATTCACTGTAGCACCGAGTGTTTGAATTCCCATCTCATCCTCTTGGAGTCATTTCATCATTATTTTCTTATGAATTGTCTCTTGAATATGAAACTAAACATGAAACCTCCTTTATAAAGCACTGTACCATCCTTGCATGAACTTGGATATAAATTTGTATTATTATGACTTTAGGTGATGCTCTATGAGAGTTTGGTTGAGTCTTGTGTCATTATAAGTTTATGGCTTGATGAAGCCTCTTAACAACTTTTATGAGACCTTCATCATGGCCAAAACCTTATGAACTTCATGCCAAATGATAACACCTCATAGTCTTCTCCTTTATCCTTCTTGATTGTGCATGATGACTGTATGTCCTTGTATGGACTGTAACAGGATTTAGGCCCTAGAGAGTTTGAAAAAAGGTAACAAGACGTGTGAACATGCCCACTTGTCAAACGATCTCAAAACAATCTCAATAACCACCTTGAAATGGTTTATACCCTTGAAGTATCCTTAAAGCATCGTCTCTCTTTCTTGACTGTAGCTTATTCTTGAGGTTGATTGTAGGTCTCCATTTGTTCTTATTAAGCCATCCAAAAAATTAGAATGTGTTGTTCTTTAGATTTTTCATTATTTGACCACTTCATACTTTTTAGTCATGCATTTGGTTAATCTAGGTAGCCTCCACAAGCCTATAGAAGGTCTTAAGACTACTAGAACCCTGACTGTAGCGTATTTTGAATTGAAACCAAGCCTGTAGGTGTCTCAAGGAGACTTTATTGATTTCTTAAATGTTGATTTATTTGGCTTATACCATAGATGAAGGAACACAATGGATTGAAAACCCTTTTATAACATATCAACCTTCACCTATACATTGATATTATGACCAAACATCTCAAAATACTATCCTTTATCACTATAGATGATTGTGATTGTACCATTTGTATGAATGAAGTATGAATTAGTCCCTAAGGAAGGCTTAAAACATGATATGATCATTGTCCTTCTGTTATTATAGCTTGAGGAGGTAGTTTGATCAAAGACCTTCAAAATATACCTTTATCTGCCTTCCTTTGTACTTTCATGACAAAGCTCATGACTATAGGTCCTTGATTGTAGGTCACCTTATTGGCTGTAGGTGGAGGTTTAAAGGTGTGCATAACCTCTTTGAGTGACCATGATGCCCTTCACTTATCTTGCCTCCTCTTTGTGATGGATTCATGAGATGGAGATAAATGGGAGTGGGAATGATGAAGTGGGAAGATGGAAAACCATGAATGAAGGGTGAAAGGAGCATGAACACAATGATAAATGGATGTGTATGATAGTGAGGATGGATATGAAACAAAAATGGGTCGACACGAGACAATAGGAATATGCCAAGACCAACTTGAGATTCCTATGTAAGCATAGAGTTATTCTCTACCACATATGTCAATTTTTAGGCCATTTAAGGAGGATAAGAAGGTGAAATTGAAACCTAGGAATATGCTAATTACCTTAACACATGCTAAAAAAACTTAACATTTGCTAAAAGGGATTTTTGAGATGCTTGAGAACACAGTGATGGGATGTTGATATGAAACTTTTGAAGAATCTCTTGAGAAACTTGCATGAGGGATATATGAATATGATGGAGATCCCTACCAAGAAGAAACCAAGAAATTTTGAAACCCTTTCTCTCTCCTAGAATGTACAATTCTTCCTCTTTTGCTTGTATATTGTAAAATTGCACTCTCTTGCCTTCTTGAGCTCTATTTGGTCCTCACACATGTGGAAAAAAACTAATGGTCACCATGGAAAGGTGATTCATGTCCCTTAGAAGTTCTACATACTTGAATTTTCTTGATATGATGCCCCGATGAGGAGAATTTGTAGAAAACCGACTACCTTCGTGGATGCAAGATTTTTGATTATGCCTTGACTTCAAATGGATGATTCATGAAAGAGATATGACAAATTTGAGAACCACTTACTCCAATAGGAATCTCTCTAAGTCCTGTTTCTTTGGCCAAAATTGCAGACCTAGATTTTCTCTCTCATGGTCATACCACCTATAAACCTGAAGAACTCTCCCAATGTGCAAACAAGCAAGATGACTGGAGGGAACCAGTTTTGGGCCTGTTTTTCTTCCTTTTTCCATGAAATTCTTATATAACCCCTATTATTCCCTCCTCCTTTTGAAAATGCATGAAATAGCTCTTTCTTTTGCCTTCTATTAAAACTTTAGTCTTCCACCACTAATTTTAGGGAAATATAAGGATACCATAAGTACTTTAGCATGTTAACATAAGTAACAAGACTTTTTACACCTTAATGTAGTAAAAAATTGATACGTGTGAGCTAAAAATGGGCCTTTTTGGTTTAAAACTTGCATCAAATCACCTTTTTAACTTATGAAACTTTATGACTAAGGTAAAGTCATATATATGAATGTGGTAAAAGGTATTTTTACTAATTTTATGACGTTTTTGACACCAATTTTATCATTTAAATACCAAAACTCTCCCTTTGAGGCCAAAATACACAAGTTAGACCACTTTGAATAGGCTTGTAACAGTACCAGGAAAAGTTTTCAATTATATGGGTTGGTATTTGGCGTTTGACAGGGCAAATTACCAACACTTGCAAGGGATTTTGACCTAATAAACAAATTTAGGGGATTTTGGTCAACAATTGAAATCCCCATCGAAAGGATTGAAGAGGTATGGAAGGAACTTGAACTGATCCAAATTCATTTTCTTCCTAAGGGATTCTTCAAGGTCAAATTTTAGTTAGATCGAGGACCTTGGCACCTAAGAAAGGTAGGATTAATGATGAAGCTCTAACCCACATTTCCAATCTAAGGAAGATTTGTCTGAGGTCACACCTTTTGGGTACATGTATATGCATCTCCTAACAAGTATTGGAGTATAAACATGCCGACGGCCAAACAAAAACATTGGGGATTTTTTGAGTAATGAGTCACAAATGGAACAAAAATAATCATCTCATATGCAGAGCTTAGAATGCAACAAGATGCATATCCAAACTTCTTCCACAAGCAACAAGCTTCATTTTAATTTTGTTCTTTGTGCTCAAATTTTAGATTTTAAAGCCCTACCTTTCAAATCTTATACTTGCCACAACTTGGTCATCTAGCTAGGAATTGCCCATGCAAGAAAGCAACAAACCATTATCACACCATCCCCCAATCCAACAAGAAAAACAAATGTCAAGCTTGCAAGGAAGGAAAAGACAATTACTAAAGAGGGGAGGAATTTCTAAGCAAAAGAAACAATCTAAAGTTCTTGATAGTTGAAAGACACCCTCCATAATTTAGATCAAATCCCATGCCACGTAATGTTGAAGCCCAATTTAAGATAAACAACCCTATTGCAAAGGAACAAAAACACTTAAGTATTGTTTTAAGTGAGAAGCACATGGACCAAATGATTGAACCCTCCAATAATTATGAGCCATGTTGTGAAAAGGGTCTTTAATAAGGGGACATGAATTTCAATGAGGAGGAAAAAGATGGGAGGAAATAATTATGGGTGAATCGAACACAAAATTAGGAAGTGTAGAGCTATGCCAAATATCCTAATCAAACAATCAAAAGATGAAATGAGAAGTAAAAAAAAAGAGAGATGTGCATTTGGATTTAGAAACATTTCAAGAAGAAGTTCAAGAGGCTATTGGGGTAGGAACAAAGAGGTCTATAGTGGATCTCATGAGAAAGGGGGAAGGCCTTCCACTTGCTAATTTAAATGCTTCTCATGGAACTTATATGAATGTCCATCATAAATAGAGGTTGGTAATTTTCCAACTTTAGCTTAAAAGACTAGATGTGGTTCTAATTTGAGAAATGATTCTCCTTGGGATAGAAGTGACATATTTGTTGAATCATCATTGGTAGAAATGGTAGGGCATGACCAAAAATGCTCAAGGTGCATCTGACAGATTGTGTATATAATGGAACATAATTATTGGTAGATGTGTACATTGGGATATAAGTGAGAATTGACTATGTTTTAGACTTGAGAGCTTCAAAGAGGACATATCAAGATTCATAATAAATACATACATGCCAAATAGCTTCATTAGAAACAAGAAGACTTGGGAGTTGTTAGGGAACTTGGAAAGATTAAAGGATCAAAAGGTTATGATAGGAGAGGAATTTAATGCAATTCTATCACCATATGCAAAAAAAGAGAATCCCTGATAGAAACACAATCACAAAAATATTTCAAAAATTTTATAGCCCAAAATATGTTAATGAGTATTGAGTGTAAAGAAGGAATATTCAAATGGACAAACATGAGGGTCGTGTTTAGAAAAATAAATGAGAGATTGGATAGATTCTTGGTGAACCCAAAATGGATTGAGAAAAGATGAATAAATGAATTTATGATTTATAAAGTCTCAGGCTTCAATCACAATCCAATCTAGGTTAAGGTAAAGATGGATAACCCCTTGAAAGACAACTTTTTGATTTTGAATTTATGTGGTTAAAGGGATCCCTCATTTCTTGATTTGATGTAGAAATGGTGGAAGGAGTGCCCTAATAGTCAAGGACCAAAGATGTGAAAATTTGCACCAAAGCTTGAGATACATCGAAAGATGTATGAAGGATTAAAACCTTAAAATGTGAAAAAATATATTTCAAGAGATAAATCTTGGGTGTTGATCTGGAAACCCTCAACCAATTGTTTAGGAGCAAGTTATGTTAAAAGAGACCTTAAACATGGATACATAACTAGTATGCAAGTTAGATGAAGTATACGTAAGAGGAAACATGTTCTCACTTGAAATATAGAGTCTTGGATAAAAGATGAGGAAAAAGCATGAGATTCTTCCATCAATCTATAGTGGCCAAGAGCTAGGCTAACATAATTAATTTGATAGTTTCCAAAAATGAAGCCATGTTATTGTTGTCAATCAGACTTGCACCCCTGTGAAGGTAGTTTCAAGCCTTCACAGTCTACTAAAACATGGAAATAATACTAAGCTATGGGTGACCTAATCAGTGGATTGAATCTCTAGATTATAAGGGCTAGCTCCCTTTGGTGTATCAATTAGGATCTTTGCTCTATGATATAAATTGTCGAGAAAAGAGAGAGAAATTTGAACAAAAATCCTATGTAATGATGGTGATACACTTGTATTTTTTGATTGATCCATTCAATTTGAGCTCCTAAAATCACTAATTTAGACAAAAAAGGGTTGAACTTTCAACTCCAATTGACCAATATGCATAAGTATTTCATGAAAAGGTTCTATCTTGTGATCAAAGATTGAGGGAAATGATGGAATAGGCCTGATTCAAGGCACTAACTAGCCACTTGCATCCACTATAAACTCAACTAAAAGACATTAAACATGGAACATGACCTACATAATCTAACCAACAAGTAACTAGGTTAGAACCAAGACTTGACAAGGAAGAAAAATCTATCACTTATGCAAATCAATGACAAAAATACACTATACAAGCAGCTGGAAATTGAAAATTGTCCTTTTATTAATCTAAAAAAAGGTTAGACTTAGTCTTTGGTAGAATTTTGTCTTGCCAAAAGAGGGGTACAATTCAAGGTTGTAAAGCCAACTTATATAGAAAAATATACAATAGCCAAGAGGTTGGTATTGAAAATAGAATAAGAGGACAACTCCCACTTTAGCCCAAGTCTAATTTCCATCACGCCAAGATAACAAAGCCTTCTAAATTTGTCTTTTCTTGTCTTTTGTCTTGCATGAAAAACCCTTTGGCATTGAAAATAAACAGTGGGCTCATCTTAGGCTATTCTTTTAACATACATGAAATCTATGTCCATCTCCAAATATGGAACTCCTCTTGAGCTTTTGGAATGTTTGAAAGGCTTCCCTTTGTGTGAAATCAACACCAACATCAAATTTGGAACTTCGCTTGAACTGTTGGAATGTTTGAAAACCTTTAAGCTCTTCAAAGTTAAACAACTTGAGTCCTTCATGCAAACAAATCTCTATTTTAGAATTAGAGTTGTCGTGTTTGAAATGGTTACACCTAGACATGTCTAATCCTATTTTGGGCTACTTTGCATGCTGTAGAATGTGTTCATCTATTTATTGACTGTTGACATCTCTTACATTTTTTGGTTCTTCACTTCTGTGCATGTCCTACTATTTGTATTTATCTTTTTCATGGACTTTTCTCTTCATTTATTGTATTTACCTCATGCTTATCTTCATCTATTCCCTCAGACTTATGTTTATCACTTTCCTATGGACTTATTTTCCATGGGAATTCAAGTATTCAAAATTTTCTTTTTCATTTCCACATGAACTTATTATCCATGAGAATTATCCCTTCGTCTTTATCATTACTTACGGCCCTTGTCTTCCGAAGGAATTCTTTCGAACAATTTGTTTGAAATAATTTCTTCAGACTTCTTATCCACAACCTTCAACTTGTTCATTTACTTTTCCTTCAAAGAAAAATTCTAAAGGAATTGTTTTCTCTTCTACCTCTTTGTAAGTGAATTACCCTTCAGAAATCATTTAGACATTCCCTTGAACGATTCCTTCAGACAAAAATTACAAAGAAATTAGGTCTTCAACCTTTTCAAAATGTTCCCTCAGCATTTTGTTTGTCTTCTTTCTCGAAGGGTATATACCCTTTGGGTTTTTCTAATGACATTTAAGAATTCAACAATGGCCCTTCGGCCTTCTGAAATGCCTTTTTTGTGAAGGGTATGTACCCTTTAGCTTTTTGTAAAATGCCTTCTTCAAAGGGCATAACCCTTTAGACTTTTTGTTTTGAACCTTCTTGAAGGGTAGATACCCTTCGGGTTTGTAGAAATGGCCCCTTTTGAAATGGACTTAGCCCTTTGATAAAATTGTAATAGACCACTTGCCCTTTAGACTTTTTCCAAGTGTCCTTTCCGAAGGGCAGATACCCTTGAAGATTTCTCCTAGTGACCCTTCGGATTTTTGTGAATGGACTTTTCCAAAGGAAAGAACCCTTCAAAAAATTTAGAAAGGTCCACTATCTTTAAAAATGCCCTTTGACAAAATGTTTGATCCTTATTCCCGTGGAAAATTTGAAAATACCTTGCCCTTTAGACTTTTCACAGGTAAGAGACCTTTCAGGTTATTGTAAAGGACCATTTTGTCTTGAACAATTCATTCAGTCAAAAAGTTCAAAGAAATTGTCTTCATAATTCTTATGAAAACCCAAAGTTTTCCGCTTGTCCTCTTTTGAATTACTCTAAGCAACATAAACCTTATGGTGGGGCAAAATTGTCAACATTTTGGTGACTCAGCTAGGAAGCATGCTAGCTATGCTTGAGAACTCAAACCATAAACATGATGTTGAACTCATAAAAACCAATGGTGAACCTAGTCCATGACTACAAATCTCCTTTGACCAAACATGAAGTAACCTTCATCCTTCAAAATAAGAAGGGAAACACATGAAAATAAGAAAACCTAACTAAGCAAAGCAAATGTGCAAATAAAGCACTTCTTCAGAACAAAATAGAATGAAACTATTGTGCTTAAACAACACTTGGAGGAAAGCAAAACAAACTAACTATGTACAAGGAGATTTGATCTTCAATATCAATGTTTCAGATGTATCCCATTGATTAGGATTGGAAGCTCCTGACCATCCATATTTGCAAGTTGGAAGGCATTGTGAGATTTACAGCTAGAGATTGTGTATGGGCCACTCCAAAGGGAATCAAACTTTGTGTGCCTTCCTAGTTTATCTCTATCCTCATTCCACTTGAGGACCAAATCTCCTTTGAAAATGCATGAGGAAGCTCCTTTTTCAAAATATTTCTTCACTTGTGCTTGATGAACTTTCATGGCTAGCATAGACTAATTTCTTGTCTCTTCCAACTCCATAAGCTCAGCATACATGATCTCCATAGGTTCATTTTCCAATAATTCAAGTTGATGCATTAGTTCTAAAATAGAAAACTCAAGAGAAATGGGTAACCTTACTTCTTTGCCATATCCCAGATTGTATGGAGAGTTGGCTATTGATCTTTTATAGGTGATCCTATCAGCCCATAGAGATAACTTTAGTTTTGGATGCCATGATATCTGATTGTCTTCAATAGTCCTTATGATCCTCAATAGATTCTTATTCATAGATTCAGTAAGGGCATTGCCTTATGGATAATAGTTTGATGAAGTACTAAGGTAAATTCCATGTTGGAAAAACCATTGACTGATTTTAGACCCCACAAAAGCCATTTCATTATCAAAAATAATAGTTGAAGGAACTCCAAATCTGGTAAGCAAACCCTTCATAGAAATCTAGATCATTGGTTTCGTTTGCTTCTCTCAATGCCACTACTTCTATCCAATATGTGAAGTAATCTGTAGCAGTTAAAATCCATTTATGTCTTGTACTTGAAGGAGGATTAATAAGACCAATAAATTCCAATCCCCATTGGATAAACAGCTGATCCACTGCAATTGGTTGAAGAAGTAAGGTTGCAAGATTCACTTTTCCTATAAACATAACACACGGTTGCACTTTTTAACCTATACATGGCAATCACCAAATATAGTAGGCCAATAGTAGCCACCTCTCATGATATTAAGGGCTGTATTTCTTGTAGAAAAATGTCCTCCACCATGTCCATCATGGAATTCTTCAAGTAATCTCTGAGTTTGGCTTAGTTGTATACATCTTAGCAACATGCCATTGATGTCTTTCTTGAACAAAAAACCATCAATAAGCAAAAATGGGATGGACTGCAACCTAAAATATCTTCATTTCGAAGCACTTAGATGAGAGGGATAAATACCATGTTGGAGATAGCTTACCAAGTCATGAAACCAACTAGAAGGTGAGGTTTGAACAACTATAATCTCTTCATCATTTGACACTAAAACAACCTCATTAGTCTCTTGCAAGTCTTGAGATAGATTCTCATAATGTCCTTTACCTCTAATCAGCTTTGTGACCTTAATTTCCACATCATATTCCATTATTGTAGTTATCTAACCAACTCTCTTCTCATTTATATCTTTGTTCAAAAAGAACTCCTTAATGCTTGGATGGGCAACCATTAGGTGTATCTTATTATTAGATAACACGTGTCTAAACTTATTAAGAGATCTTATAACTGAAAGGACATGCTTTTCAACAAAAGAATACCTTGTTTCATACTCATCCAAGCCTTGAATAAAAAAGGCTATTGGATACTCCAAAGCCTCATGATTCTACTGCATAAGAATGCTTGAAATGGTGTCCATGTTAGCATAAGTATACAAAATGAAATCTAGATTTATAAGTGTAGGAGCACTAGCTATGGCCTTTTTAATATCTTCAAACCCTTTTATTCATTCTTTGGACTAGCTGAAGTTTTGATTTTTCTTTAGCATGGCTGTAAGTGGCTTAGCTAAAATGACAAAATCTGAAATATATCTCCTTATAAAATTGATTTTCTCAAAGAAACTTTGCAAAGCCTTTTTATGCTTAGGCAAAGAGAGTGAAAGAATGGATTGAATCCTTTCAACATCTATGCTTAAACCATGCCTTGAAACAATATGTCCAAGAAGCTTACCTTTATGAACCAAAAAAACACACTTTTTGGGATTTAGAGATACCCTAAATTGCCTACACATTTTGAACACTTTCTCGAGATGAACCAGGTGATCTTTTGAATTCTTTGAAAACACTATTATATCATCCAAATAAACAAGTACAAACTTGTTAAGAAGGCCTTGGAGTGCGATATCCATGGCTCCTTAAAAAGTTGCTCTAGCATTAGACAAATCGAATGGCATCTTTCTGTATGCAAAAGTCCCCCACTTAGTTGTGAAGGCTATCTTAAATTGGTCCTCTTCTTTGACCAAATTTGGTTGTAGCCACTATATCCATCCAACAAAGAAAACCTCTCTAAACTTGTAACAAGATGTAAAATTTGTTCCCTTAATGGCAATGGGTAGTGATTTTTAAGTGAAGCCTTGTTCAAATCATGGAAATCAACAAACAAATGAATCTCACCATTCTTCTTCCATACTGAAAAAAGGTTTTCCACCCAAGTTGAGTGCTTAATTAGAAATATTATAGCTTATTTTATGATCTTGTGAATCTCAACTTTCATCAAAGGCTCAAGCTTAGGATTGATGGGCCTTTGTCTTTGTCTTACCAGTTTAGTTTCAACCTCTAACTCAATGGTGTGTTGAGCCAAACTTGGATAAAATATTTTGAGATCACTATACTACCATGAAAATATATCGATAAAACTTATGCATAACTCAATGAAAGCCTTTTTTTGTGAAGGATTGCATACCTTACCCAATTTCAAAACTTTACCAGTTGCAATCTCTACATTGGCATAGTGCTCTTCCTTAGTTGACAAAGATGACTTCTCTTTCCTTAGCTCATTATCTCTACTGAAAATGTTCTCAAGTGTGACCAATCCCTTTGGTAGCTTATTCAATTTTAGTTGCACAATTTGATCACCATACTGCTACAAGTGCTTTGACTAGTTTATTGAAGAAAACTCAACCTCTTCTCTTAATAATCTCACAATTTAATTGTCATCTTTGAACACTTTCCAATTCTCATGATTATTTAGAATATAAGGCCTTACAACCACCTTTATATGTGACTATTTTTATTTTTATTTTTTTACATCAGTTGGAATACTAATTTGTGCCCCAACAAAAACATACCTATCAACATGTTTATTCTTATCTTTTGGTATTGCCTGAATGTTAAATCCTAAATTTTTTCAAGTAAATCCCAAATTTTATGCTTTTAAGATTTAAGTAACATTTTTTTACATACATTAAAACCTCTTGGTGAACTATAATTCATTATCTCTAAAAACTTGCAAAGAATTGACTTTCATCTTCCTAGCCCACTATAAACTGTGAACTAGTGTTTCATACTCAACAACAATGATTGAACAACCAAACTAAAATTTAATAAAAGAAATAATTTTGTTTTATTGGAAAAAAAACATCATTGTAGCTCTAGTTCCATGATTATTCCTTGATCCATCAAAGTACAATTACTAGAAACCTTCATTAGACTCATCTCCTTTGACCATGGTTAGAATTGGTGCATCATTCTCATGAAGGCAATACACACCAAGATTGTCTTCTTCAATCAACTTATAAGGATAATGCTCATGCAAGGTAGAAGTCCACTCATCAAGAAAAAAATTTGGAACTCCATTTAAAGGTGATCCATTTTCTACTTCACTAGTTTCTAGTACCTCATCTGAAATGATATAGTTAATATTCACAACACTTGGCATATATGGCTCCATATGAGAACCTGCAATAGGCTCAAAATGAATTTTTACCTTGGTACCATGCCTAGTTATAAAAAATAAATAATTCCAATAAATTTTTAAATATCCCCTAATCTTTGAAGTGAAATCCCTTGAAAGGCACATAGCAAAGTAGGAGAGCAAGTCTACCACAACAACATCATATTGAATAGTAACATTGGGACATGTATGTAATGTAAATTTTAGATCCTTGATGATTCCTACCATATTCATTGGTGACCTATCCAATTGCAATACTCCTTCAGTGTTTGGCTCATAAGCAAGTCCAAGCTTATCTGTAATCTGTTTAGGCATGATTGTACTACTAGCTCTGCTATTCACCATATAATTATGAACCAAAGTATCATCTACTATCAAAAAAAGGTAAAAAGGAAGAGTTTTATTTGATTTTAACATAGTTTTGTCGACCTTTTCCATCTTATTTTCTTTTTGTACCTATTACTTTATTAATTGATCTGAATTAGTCAAGATAACACCTACTTTTTCAACCAGTTTTGGAGATAATTCGAGAGCTGAAAGATATTGAATGAGCTTATCCTTTTGTCCTAGAATGGAAAGGGAATCCCACATGCTAATACGAATGTTATAATTTTTCATCTGATATACTATACTAAAATGAGATCCACTAACCTTTGGCTATACCTTCTGAAACACTGGCTGTTCACGAACTAGAGGTAGTTGATGAACCTTACCAACCTCTATATTCTAATTTTTTGAGTTATAGGGACAAAAAGTTGCTCTTTTGTACTCTTAGAAACAACCCTAGGATTACTTGAAGCATTTTCATCTCTTGAACCTCTTTAATGGCTCTTTTCAGCTCTAGTTACATCTACAACTTGACCACTTAATTTATTAGTTTCAACACCTTGAGTAAAAGCAACATGCTCATCTACTTGCCAATTTACATTAATGGCATCAATGTACCCTTGAACTTGATGAGTCTTTCCTTGTGATTCCAAGCTTGTATCTTCGTACTGACCTCCTTGAAAATAAAATTTTTCTTGTGTCATTTGTGGCATAGTGATGTTGTGTGATACCAAGGCTTGGTTTTAAGCATCACTGAGATTTGAAGGCTACCAACTTGAATCCTGCATCATGTTGTTTTGAGGTGGAATGGGAATAATAGCCTTTGAAATGGAAGGAACATTAGGATCAAAGGCATTATATGGATTAACTAGAGTTATGGCTCCTTGTGCTCGATAAGGTGGTCTATTCTCTCTGAAACCCTAATAATGAGGCCTTTAATCTTTGAAGGGCTGATGGGTGTTCTAATTTTGTTGTTGATAAGGCCTATTAGACTAAAATTATTGCCTCTTGAGTTACATTATTTCATTCCCAAAGGATTGCATCAATATTTTTAACTCTCCTATCTCACTTGCTTGACTAGTCAGGGCTATAATTTGAGCTTGAGGTATTGGAATTGTTAAGCATGGGATATACTGAGAGGGGGGGTGAATCAATATATCATATATCTTATAAAACTTTCCCTTAACCAAAATACACTTAATCAAACATTCAAGATATGTAATAAAACTCAAAAAATAAACACCACACAAGATAAAGAGAGACACCAGAGATAATGTGGAAACCCAATGTGGAAAAAACCACAGAGAACAATCTCAAGTATATGAATGAGCACCAACCTAAACAATATTCACAAGCACCAACTTGCAGGAGAACCAACCCCTTTCCTGAGCACCAACCCAACAAATATTAGTGAGCACCAACCCACAAGAGTACCAACCCCTTTGCTGAGCACCAACCTAGCAACAATTCGTGAGCACTAACCCACAAGAGCACCAACCCATTTTTCGAGCACCAACCCAACAATAATTTGTGAGCACCAACCCACATGAGCACTAACCCCTTTATTGAGCACAAACCCAGCAACAATTCATGAGCACCAACCCACAAGAGCACCAACCCCTTTGTCGAGCACCAACCCAACAATAATTTGTGAGCACCAACCCACAGGAGCACCAACCCCTTTGTTTATACCACACACCTATCTCTCAATGTTGCTATCTTAACAAATGATAGTTCAATACAAAATCTCTTTCTTCTCTCTCACCTTTGCTCTTTTAAGCTAGATATAACAAATACAAATCATATTTATCTCTCATAATTGCTCTTCTAAGTTAGATATTACAATATCAAATCAACTTCTATCTCTCATATTACAAATGGCTTCTCAAGCCTTTATTTATAGCTTTCCAAATGACCTTTGGCCTTCCTCCTCTGTGACCCTTAAATCTTAATAGAAAATGGTGCCAAACTTGTATGACCCTTCATATCCTTGCCTTTGAAAAGTCATGTGGTGACCTTTCATGAGCAAAAATATCCTTCTCTTTTTTGTCCTTATCTTGGTGACTTTTCGTATTCCTCAAAGTGTCCCTTCATGAGAAATTGTGTCCTTCCTCTTTTGTCTTCACATGGTGACTCTTGGAATTCCCCAAGATAAATCTTCATGGGAAAATGCATCCCATCCTTCTTTTGTCTTTATCCCGTGGCTCTTTGACTTCTCCATGGGCCCTTATTTTGTCTCATATGCAACCAAAAATATATTTGTTACTATTAAATAAATATTAACTCACATTAGCCAAGATATATCTATTACAAACAATATTAAATGCAATGGGGCATGTATCACCAATAATGCTAGACCTTTGACATCAATGATAATATTTCCAACAATCTCCTCCTTTGTCATTGATGGCAACCTCAATCCTGAAACTGCCACATCCTGTCACCTGTACATAGTATCATCTGAAAATATATAGTAACTCTCCCTTACTATAGTAACCTGTACCTGTTCCCTATACTTATATTCTACACCTGTACCTATACCTATTATTCTCTCCTTTTGACATCAATGGCAAAGGGCCTACCTAGAGCTAACACTTAGCTCTCCCTTAATTGATGCTGAACATCAATGGCAGGAAGTAATAGAAATTACTCCCAACTCCTCTCACAAATCTTTGAATGTGTCCTTTGATCATGCCTTTGAGAAGATATCTGACAATACATATACATTGTTTTCTATTCTTTGAGCATCTGCAATCAACTCATTTGAATCTTTTCTTCTAATCTCACAACTTTCTTTATGAAACTTTAATGTGTGTCCTTGATCATAAATTTGACAAACACTCAATAGATTATGCTTAAGACCTTTTACATATAAAACATTCTTAGTCTTAGTTATACCATAATCCAAACTCAAAGTACATTTTTTAGCTATCTTGGCAGTGATTTTATTTTCGAATCTCACTATACCACCATTGATCTTCTTTAGAGATATGAATTTACTTTTATCTCTTGTCATATGCCTTGAACATCTGCTATCAATTAACCATGGCTGATCTTTACCTCTTACATGTAGGGCTATCTGAACCATCATAGAATCTTCAGGTTGTTTCTTCTACCACGAACATGTCTGAACCTTCTTCTTGATGAATGAAGCTTTGAAACTCTGATCCTTTTTGATTGACTTAAACACATTTCTACAATATCGAGCTATGTGTCCAAATTTGTTGCACTTGTAGCATACTATGGTCTCTTAATTAAAGCTTGATAGAGGAGCAAAAGAGTTGTGGCTTCTGCTTGACTCTACTTGACTTTCTTTCTCCTTATTTGTAAAACTCTTAGCTCTTTTTCTACATTCTAATTTCTTGTGACCATATCCATTATAATAAAAATAATAGCCATAAAAATAAGACCTATCTGTATTCTCTGACCTGATTGCCTTTTGTAGCTTTGTTCCTTCTAGCCTTCTCTATTTGAAATATCCTCTATATTCTTCACTTCTCCCCTTTTTGTTTCCTCTTTTGTAAGAGCTTCAACATAGCTCTTTTTCTTTTCAAATCCAATCCTTGTCTTATTTGAATTTACTTTTTGACTTTCCAATATCTTATTCAGCATGTTAGTGCTATCCTCAAATTTTGAATCACTAACTACTTTATCATTGACTGCTTTCTCAATATCTTCTTTTAAAGAGACAATTTTAATAACATACCTTTGACATTTTTTTTTGCTATTTCTAACTGTGTTGTGAGATCTTATTCATTCTTCTTGGCTTCTTCCAAGTGTGTTGTTAGATCATTAATAATTTCCTTTGACTCCTTTTTATTTTTTTTGATTTGGCACTTTAATCTTTAACTTTTCTTCTCAATAGCTTTTAATTCTTCTTGGGCGTAAAATGAGTTCTCCTTTCATATTCACTTCAGCTTCATCCTCTTTTTCTTCTTGATTATCTTCATGTATGGACATGAATAGAATCTCTTCTTCTTCTGAATCGCTGACTCCACTATCTTCGACTGAGCTAGGATCCTTATAATACATGCTCTTCTTCTCAAATCCCTTCTTGAATTTGCCTTTGAAATTCTTCTTATATGTAGGCTTTTCTTCATCATCATCATTACCCTTATTTGGGCATCTAGTTGAAAAATTTCTAATCTTTCCACAATTAAAACATTTAAAAGGTAATTTTTCTTGATATTTACCTATTTCTCTTTTTGGCTTCCGAATGAAAAGTGCTCCGTTGTCATCTTCATCATCACTAAAACTATCACTTGATTCTTGAATCTTAGCTTTCTCTTTCTTTGATGTATTGAAAGCTGCTTCTCTCTTTGAGGGTTTATCTTATTCTGTTTGCATCTCATATGCCATGAGAATACCATGAAGCTCATCCATCTTTAGCTTGCCTAAATTCTTCATCTCCTTGATTGCCAAAACCTTTGCATCATATCTCATTGGTAGAGATTTCAAAACCTTTTGCACCACCGTTGACTCTTCCAACATTTCTCCAAGACCTTGAATTTGATTTATGATTTGATCAGCTTGCAAAAGATAACTTGTTATATCTTCTTCTTTTTCCATCTTCAAACTTTTAAACTACCTTCTAAAAGTTTGAAGCTTAGCTTGCTGAACCTTTCCATCACCTTTGTAAATATTCTCAAATTTTACCCAAGTTTCATGAGAAAATTTATATTGCATAATTTTAACAAATTTAGATTCACATAAACCACATAAAGTAGCATTTAAAGCTTTAGCATTACATTCACTTGCCTTCTTTTCTGCTGGAGTAATTATAGATGTCTGTGGCTCTTCATATTCCTCCACCACTACTTTCCATATGTCAAATCCAAGGGCCATCAAATAACCTTCACTCTCATGCTCCAAAAAACATACTTCATCTCATCAAACAAAGGTGCCTTATTTGTAAAAAATATTTTCTGTGACCCAGCCATCGTGCTTTCCCGATCTACCTTCAAGCTATAAAACTTTTCAAAAAGGAACCTACTCTGATGCCAATTGTTAAGAACAAGATATACTAAGAGGGGGGTGAATCAGTATATCATATATCTTATAAAAATTTCCCTTAACCAAAATACACTTAATTAAACATTCAAGATATGTAATAAAACTCAAACAATAAACACAACACAAGATAGAGAGAGGCACTAGATATAACGTGGAAACCCAATGTTGAAAAAACCATGAAGAACAATCTCAAGTATATGAATGAGCACCACCCCAAATAATATTGTCAAGAACCAACTTGTAGGAGCACCAACCCCTTTGCTGAGCACCAACTCAACAAATATTCGTGAGCACCAATCCACAGGAACACCAACCCCTTTGCCGAGCACCAACCCAACAACAATTCGTGAGCACCAACCCACAAAAGCACCAACCCCTTTGCCGAGCACCAACCCAACAACAATTCGTGAGCACCAACCCACAAAAGCACCAAACCCTTTGTGGAGCACCAACATAGCAACAATTCATGAGCACCAACCCCTTTGTCGAGCACTAACCCAACAACAATTCATGAGCACCAATCCATAGGAGCACCAACCCCTTTGTGTATACCACACACCTATCTCTCAATGTTGCTATCTCAAAACATGATAGTTTAATACAACATCTCTTTCCTCTCTCTCACCTTTGCTCTTCTAAGCTAGATATAACAAATATAAATCATATTTATCTCTCACAATTGCTTTTCTAAGCTAGATATTACAATATCAAATCAACCTCTATCTTTCATATTACAAATGGCTTCTCAAGCCTTTATTTATAGCTTTTCAAATGACCTTTGGATTTCCCCCTTTGTGACCCTTCAATCCTCATGGAAAATGGCACCAAACTTATATGACCCTTCATATCCTTGACTTTGAAAAGTCATGTGGTGACCTTTCATGAGCAAAAATGTCCTTACCTCTTTTGTCCTTATCTTGGTGACTTTTTGTATTCCTCAAAGTGTCCCTTCATGAGAACTTGTGCCCTTTCTCTTTTGTCTTCACTTGGTGACTCTTGGAATTCTCCAAGATGAATCTTCATAGGAAAATGCATCCCATCCTTCTTTTGTCTTTATCCCATGGCTCTTTGACTTCTTCATGGGCCCTTCTTTTGTCTCATATGCAACCAAAAATATATTCATTAATATTAAATAAATATTAACTCACATTAGCCAAGATATATCTATTACAAATAATATTAAATGCAATGGGGCCTTTATCACCAATAATGCTAGACTTTTGACATCAATGACAATATTTCCAACAGGAATAAGAGCTAAAGATGGAATTTGAGAAAATTGAGGATCTAGTATAAAACTTATTTCTAGAAATATATGCATTGGAGGTCTTAGAGAAAGCTTACCAGCTTGTATCAAACTATTTTCTACCCTTATTATAAACTCATAAGCACTTGGCAAGGTAGTACCACCCATTGACCGTATTATCACACTAATGTCAAAATTAAGGGCTTTCAAATAGTAAAAAAAATGCATATTCAGAGGATGGCCTTATAACATAGGTATTCTGGTCCATGTCTTTTAGAATCTAAGGTTAAAATTACATATGAACTTATGAGGAGCCTTTGTTATGGTCGTTAATTACTCAACTAAAGATAGGTGATCAGGTTTGCCTTCAAATTGCTTGACTAAGGCTACATGTAATTCATCCCAGGTGGAAATGGAGTTCAGTGGAAGGTTTCTATACCATTGCAATGCTTTTTTCTTGAAGGAGGTAGCAAGAAATCTAATAGCAAAATTATCCTCAATAACATTATGGATTGAATAGAGATTAACCACATCTTAGATATGCTCAATAGGGTTGCTTGATTTTCTCATGAGAAGAATGGGATACTCTTAAGGGAAGACACTAGAATGTCATCAAACTAGGCTAAATTTAGTGGGCTACCTTTATTGAATAGAGAAAACACCTAGTTTCTAATGGCCATTTGGATAGTGGGGATTGTAGTGCTTAGAACAATAGGATGACTAGGAGGCAAATAGTGATTTTGAGGATATAGTTTTTCCCTCCTAAATCTTGATCTTTTATAAGATATAAATTCAAAAGAAATACCTTTGCTTTTTGACCTTATGGTAACTTTTGGCATGAAAGAATTACTGAATTGATGCTATGAGCTCTACAACTTGAAGAATTTTTAACTTGTGATG
Source organism: Torreya grandis (assembly GCA_037957365.1). Lineage (NCBI taxonomy): Eukaryota > Viridiplantae > Streptophyta > Pinopsida > Cupressales > Taxaceae > Torreya > Torreya grandis. The sequence continues at coordinate 461,818 of JARHVA010002954.1, read as the reverse complement.
AGATGAATATTCTCATCTCTTACAAAAACTTTTCTTCAACTTCAAACTTCTTCAGATCTGCAAAATATTTCCTTACTAGTCCCACCGGGCATGCCAAAAACTATTGTTAGTCAGAATTGCACCCCCGTGAGGGTTGTTTCAGGCCTTCATATTCTACTAAAATGTGGAAATAATCCTAGGATGTGGGTGACCTAATCAGTGGATTGAATCTCTAGATTATAAAGGCGAGCTCATTTTAGTGTATCAATTAGGATCTTTGCTCTATGCTAGAAATTGTCAAGAAAAGAGAGAAACTTAGACAAAAATCCTATCTAATGATGGTGATACCCCTATATTTTTTGATTGATCCACTCAATTTGAGCTCTTAAAATCACTGATTTAGATAAGAAAAAGGCTAAAATTACAACTCCAATTGACCAATATGCATAAGTATTTCATGAAAAGGTTCTATCTTGTGATCAAATCTTGAGGGAAATGATGGACTATGCCTAATTCAAGGCACTAACCAACCACTTACATCCACTGTAAACTTAGTCAAAAGACATTAAATATGGAACATGACGTGCATAATCTAACTAACTAGTAACAAGGTAAGAATCAAGACTTGACAAGGAAGAAAACTCTATCACTTATGCAAATCAATGACAAAAATACACTATACCAGTAGCTAGAAATTGAAAAATATCCTTCTATCTGAAAAAAGGTTACAACTTAGTCTTTGGCATAATTTTGTCTTGCCAAAAGAAGGATATAATTCAAGGCTGAAAAACCAACTTATATAGAAAAATATACAACAACCAAGAGGTTGGCATTGAAAATAGAAGAAGAGAACAACTCCCACTTCAACCCAAGTCTAATTTTTGTCATGCAAAGAAAACAAAGCCTTCTAAATTTGTCTTTTCTTGTCTTTTGTTTTGCATGAAAAACCCTTAGGTGTTGAAAATAGATGGTGGGCTCATCTTAAGCTATTCTTTTAACATGCATGAAATCTATGCCTATCTCCAAATATGGAACTCCTCTTGATCTATTAGAACATTATAAAGGCTTCCCTTTGCATGAAATCAATGCCAACATCAAATTTAGAACTCTACTTGAACTGCTAAAATGTTTGAAAACCTTTAAGCTCTTCAAAGTTAAATAACTTGAGTCCTTCATGTAAATGAGTCTCTATATTAGAACTAAAGGTGTTGTGATTTAAACGGTTACACCTGGACGTGTCTAATCCTATTTTGGGCCACTTTGCATGCTATAGAATGTGTTCATCTATTTATTGGCTATTGACATCTCTTGCATTTTCTAGTTTTTCACTTCTGTGCATGTCCTACTATTTGTATTTATCTTTTTCATAGACTTTTCATTTATTGTATTTGTCTTGGGCTTATCTTCATCTATTCCCTTAGACTTATGTCTATCACTTCTCATGGACTTATTGTCTGTGGGAATTCAAGTCTTCAAAATTTTATTTTTCATTTTCCCATGGAGTTATTGTCCATGGGAATTATCCCTTCATATTCATCATTACCTATGGCCTTTGTCTTCTGAAGGAATTCTTTCAGACAATTTGTCTGAAGGAATTCCTTCAAAATTTTTATCTGTAACCTTCATCTTAGTCATTTCCTTTTCCTTTAGACAAAATTTCTGAAGGAATTATCTTCTCTTCTGCCTCTTTGCAAGTGACTTACCCTTCGAAAATACTTTGAACATTCCCTTGAACCATTCCTTTGGACAAAATTTTTGAAGGAATTAGGTCTTTAGCCTTTTCAAAATGTTGCCTCGACATTTTGTTTGTCTTCTTTCCTATAGGGTAGATACCCTTCAAATTTTTTGTAATGACCTTTCAAAATTTGATAATGGTCCTTTAGCCTTCTGAAATGCCCTTTTTTTGAAGGGTATGTACCCTTCAGCTTTTTGTAAAATGCCTTTTTTGAAGGGCGCAAACCCATTGTACTTTTTGTTTGGACCTTCCCGAAGGGTAAATACCCTTTGGATTTCTAGAAATGGATCTTTCTAAAATGGACTTAGCCCTTTGGCAAAATTTCAATAGACCACTTACCCTTCTAACTTTTTCCAATTGTCCTTCCTGAAGGGCAGATACCCTTTGAGATTTCTCCTAGTGTCCCTTCAAATTTCTATGAATGGAATATTCTGAAGGAAAGAACCCTTCAAAAAAGTTGGAAAGGTTCACTATCTTTGAAAATGCCATTTGAAAAAATGTTTGATCCTTATTCTTATAGAAAAATTGAAAAGACCTTGCCCTTTGGACTTTTCAAAAAAGGTAAGGGACCTTTCAGGTTATTGTAAAGGACCATTTTGTCTTGCACAATTCCTTCAGATAAAAAGTTTGAAGGAATTATGTCTTCAAAATTCTTGTGAAAACCCAAAGTTTTTCACTTGTCTTCTTTTGAACTACTCTGAGCAACATAAACCTTCTTATGGGGCAAAATTGTCAACAATTATCTAAACAAGACTAGATAAAAGAGGAAGTTGTAGATTTTTTTGAAAATATGCTCACCAAAAAACTATGGGACTCAAAGAAAGGATAGAAATAAATAATAAAGGTTGTACCAAGACTAATAATTGTTGAATAAAATGAAGATCTAATGAATCCCTTAATGAAATAAGAGAAAAAATAGTCTTGGATATAATGTAGAAGGACAAATCCCCAGTTCGAATGGTTTTCTAATTTTTTTTTCCAAAATTTTAAGAAATTGTTGGGTACATAATTGATAGGGGTAAATAAATCCAAGAAAACTCAAAAAAATTGTAAGGATTTTAATTGTACCTACCTTGCTCAAATTTCCATGAAAGCAAATCCTAAGTCATTCTTAGATTTAAGACCAATATCTCTTTGCAACATGATCTTCAAGGTAATCACAAAGGTCATAATTGAAAGGCTAAAACATGACATCCCAAATATCATTTCCCCTAAGAAAGGAGAGTTTTTAAAGGTGATATATTCTTGATGGGATTATTATCACACATAAGATTTTGCATTCACTCTAAATTGGAAAGGAAAAAGGCACAATCTTGAAATTGGACATTTCGAAAACTTATGAAGGGTTGATTGGGAATTTCTCAAAGAAGTTATGATCTCTATTAGGTTCTCAAAACAATGGATAATATAGATAATGAATTGTGTCTCCAGAGGTAGTTTCTCAATTCTAATTAAATGATAACGCCATATGTTTTTTAAAAAGTTCCATGGGGATTAGACAAGGCAATCCTATCTCTTAATATATTTTTGTAATTATGGGAAAAGTCCTAGGAAAGACCATAACGATAAAGAAACTATTTGGAGAGATCAAAGGAATCCAAGCACAACATGCATCTTTTTATCTACTCACCTCAAGTTTTTAGATGTCAGCCATATTTAGTTGTGTGGAAGTTAAGGATGTTGAACGCTTTTAAAGGGCATTAGAATAATATGAAGTAAAATTAGGCTAGTTTATAAATGTGGAGAAGTCAATTTTTTTTCTTTAACATCAAATCCCAAAAGGTAACAAAGGATAACATAAATCATGGGGTTCCTAGTTGGTTCTCTTCTAAGCAAGTACTTGGGAGTCCCACAATTCACTAAACTACACGGATTAAAAAATTGTAGTGAATTTTTGAGTGATTGAATAAAGATTGGATACTTGGAAGACCAAATTTATAAGCCTTTCTAGTAGGCTGATTTTGATTATTGGCCTCCAAAACATTACATGAGTGAGCACTAAAGGAGGATCACCAAAGCACACATGGATTGACATTGAAGAACAAGAGATAGAGTGCTCTAATGTGAATGATTGAGCACCAATGGATAGAAGGGAATGAGTATGGGCACCAACGTTGATAGATAGGATTTGGGAAATAAATGTTAACCAATTGACCATGTTGTGGATTCAATGGATGCAATCACCTAGGAGATGTGTGGGACACTTTTCATTTTTCATGGGGCATTTGAAAATTTGCACAATACACCTTTAGATTGTTTAGAGGTTTCTAAGACCTTTTTAAACTACATATGCATGTAATTTCTTCATGTTGGAGCTAGTTGTTGAGACTATTACTATTGTTTTTTTATGTTAGTCATTGATATCAATATTGTTTTTAGTTGTTGATGTCATTATTATTACTATTATTATTTTAGAACATTGCTTATGTTGTTAGAATTGTTAGGATAGAGAATATATATGATGATGGATATATGCCATGGATGTATTCTCAGGGCTTTGATGTATCTGAGATTCTTTGATATATGATATACATATAGATGTTATAGTATTATGTTCATTCATTATCCACATTAGATATCTTTTCCCTATGTTAGTTCTTGTTGTTTTGAAGATTTTGATTTGTGTATTATTTGAATGCATGGAGTGGGTTGTAAAATCCATTCAAACCTTATGATAAATATTAGATTTGTTCACTAATGTGCTTTAGGTGGGCATCTCAAAAAGGATAATATGTCTGTGTGTTTGAGCATCCACTAAAGTCTTGGTTATGAGGTCAAGCACATCATGGTATAAAAATAAATAACCCTTTTTTTCCCATCTCTAGGAAATTTCTTTATGTCTATCTAAGTGTTGTAATGTTAGTATTTCTCATTAAATCATATATGTGTATTATTTATGTTGGGTCTTATCGATGGTAGGATAAAATTGAGTGCCAAGGTGGTAACAAGGAATTAATTGACATATTGGTAGTGTGAAATGGAGAAGATGGAAGTGTCCTAATGGAATGAAGTAAGCTATAAAGGTGCATTTGATGAGTGGTTATAGGAGTTACACTAGTGTCTTACGGGTGGGAATTAGGTGTTTTTTTAGGAAGCTCCTGTGGCCTTAAGGATGTGGTCCAAAGATGTGTCGAGAGACCTTATAGGAGATAAGGGAGGAAAAAAGACATCTTTAGGAATGGGAAACATGGTGGGTAGTAGGGAAATAAAAAATGGTTAAGTATTCAAGTGCTAATGTCCAACCAAACAAAGATAGTAATGTGACTAAAGAGTAGTTGAGAAGGTGATGCAGGAGCATCCAAGTTCACAAATAATCTTACATCAAACAAATATGTGTCAATTTAGGAATTTGTCTATGTGTTGTGTTGCATAAGGTTTCTTACCACACTTATGTTTTGTTATGAGTTTGTATAAGTTTTCTTTGTTGCATTGAATGCCTTTGTGTTGTTTTGCATTATCCTTTGTGAGCACCTTATTTAGTGTAGTTTTGTGTTATCTATGAGCACACCTATCTATGTCTATAATGATCCATGTATCTTTTGTTTCATAATTATATCTAATTATTAGGGTATTTTTTTGAGATGATCCTTTATCGTAGAGTCAAAATAGTAGGAGAGATTTATTAGGGTCATTTGTTATTCCTTTTACAAGATACACATCAAGTTTTAGAGAATTTGATGAAACAACAATAATGTTCTTTATCATCTTTGACAAGACATAAGAGTCATGGTACAAAGATTTACTGATTTTAAAGACATGTGATGTTATTCAAATTTCTATGTATTTGGAGTTGTTGATGAGTGATTGGCATTTAATTTTGAAATTCATGGAAGCTAATAAGGATTCATTCAATAATTTATGTGACATGTTTTGGGGATGCGTTGAGTTATAATGTGTTCTTTTTCCTTGGAAATTTGAAGATGTTTAATATTTTAAACACACTAAGGTGTGTTAATGTTGTTAGTGGGGTAAAAACACTTAACGTAAATAGGTGGGTCTTCTGTCTATAAAAGCATGCCTCTACACCTAGGTAAAGGAGGAGGGATTTTTTGATTGGGATAATGAAGATTAGATATAAGAATTTATTTGTAAAGACTGTGAGTTCATAGACTTGAGATATATGGATCTGATGTTATAAGGAATATCACTGTGAGACCATGGTGTGATTGTGTCATTATGCATGTTTGATTTCCTTTAGTTTAAATCAAATAAATATATGAGTTATTTTATTTTATTTTAATTATTTCACTAAGTATTCTAAGGGCTACATGGTCTAAGACATTTCTCAATTGAGATACCTAACCAGGATTGCATAATTTGGTATTAGATCAAGGTTTTAGTCCTTGTTATTGATTATTTATTTTTGCATTTGCAAGTGTGGGTATAAAAGTATCTACAAACATATTCCCAATGATATAAAAGAAGGGTTAAGGTCTAATTAATATGATATCATCATTTGGTATCTAGATGTTTAATTTTTGTGGAAATGACACATAGATGAGGCCTAGGTTGTAGAAGAGCTTGAGTGGTTAGAGAGCCTACATTAGTAGGTATGTGATAAGAGAAATTCAAACCAAAATGGAAGATGTGGAATCCACACATCATCATGGAGTTGAAGTATTAGACAATGATAGTGATACAAATATTGATGAAGAAAATGTTGATAAACTTGAAGATAAATTCTTTTAAGTTGTTACGAGAATGAAAAGTAAACCAAAATTGGAACCCAAAAGGTATTTTAGTAGTTTGAGTCCTTAAGAGCTCAATGATTGGATCATTGAGTTAGAGAAATACTGAGTGTGAAAGTATGGAAGATCCCAAACGAGTTAAGTTTGCTAGTGTAAATTTGAATAGTCATGCATTTTTATGGTGGGAACATATACAAACTAAGAGAGTACACAAAGGTCAAGAAAACATTAAGACATGAATTTTTTTTGACAAGATGAAAGCTAAATTAATTCACATGGATTATAATATGAGTATGTTCAAGAAATTCCAAAATGTAAGACAAAGGGAATGAGTGTCAAAGAATACATTGAGGAGTATTATATACTGACTATTAGAGTGGGTGACATGGAAAATGATGTTGAAAAGATCTCTAGATATGTGCATGGATTGTTTATGGTAATTCAATATGAATTTGGTATGATTAGATTACATTTTATGGAAGAATCCTATCAGTGTGTGTTGAAGGCAGAGGATAAGTTGTTATGCAAAAAAAAGAGGACCATCAAGAGGAAGAAGAATACTCACACATGGATATAAAGGTGACAAATATTATTCTTTGCAAACATAAGAGGGTGAGGAAAGTACTTCACAACATAATGGTGTTAATACCTAGAGAGGTAGAGGTATTTTCAGAGGAAGAAGATCCTATACCTATGGACAAGGTAGAGGTCATGGATTCAATGGAACATGTTTCAAATGTGGTAAGATTGGCCATAGAGCATTTGAATGTCCTCATATGCATATTGAAGGAAACATAATAACTAATGCAAGTGCTCATATCACACAAGGAGATGAAGGGAAGTGTTGCATCTATTCTTAACATAGATGAACTGGAGATTGGAGAAGTCATCTTGATGAAGACAATATTTTTTAAGCTTGTAAAAGATGAAAATAGTATTGCATAGAGAAATAATTTGTTCAAAACTATTTGTAAATCTGAAGGTAAATGTTGTAAATTGATTGTTGATAGTGAAAACACAAATAATATTTTTCATTAGAAATGGTAGATAAACTTGAGTTGAAAATAATTTTAAATTTGAATCCATATAAGGTATCTTGGTAGTTGAAAGGACATCAAGTTTTGGTGAATGAACAATGTCTAGTAAGCTTTCAAATTGGGACAAATAAATATGAAGTTTTATTTGACATAATGTCTATGGATGTTCGTTAGATTTTTCTTAAAATACCTTGAAAGTTTGATCATAGGGCACAATATGATGGTCACGATAACACATATAGATTATGTAAAGATGGAGTAAAACACATGTTGAATCCTTTGAAGGATAAGTGTGAAGAAGTGGAAAAAAGTCAAAAAGTTTTGATTATTTCAAGATAAAAGTTTTTAATGGAAATTAAACAAAGTGAAGGATATGCATTAATTTCAAAACCAACACAAGAAGCCACATAAGAAGAAGCACTGCTACATGAAGTAAATGAGACACTAAATGAATTTGAAGAGATTGTATCTAATGATATTCCAAATGGATTACCATATATGAGAAGCATAAGTCATCACATGTATTTGATACATAATTTGATTTTAATAAACAAAACAACACATAGATTGACTCCAAAATAAAATGGAGAGGCATAGAGACAAGTTTAAGAGTTGTTGAATAAGGGAATAATTAGATAAAGTTTGAGCCCATGTGTAGTACCAATAGTAGTAATGCCTAAAAATAATGAAGAATGGATAATGTGCACTGATAAAAAAGCCATTAACAAGATTACTATGAATGATCTATTCGATTAGTTGAGTGGAGCAATATAGTTCACAAAGATTGATTTGAAGAGTGGATATAGCTATATTTAGATAAGATAGGGTGATGAATGGAAGATAACATTCAAAATTCAAGAAGGGTTATATGAGTGGTTGGATATATTATTAGGGATAACTAATGTACCAAGAACATTCATGAGATTGAAAAATGAAGTTCTTAAAACTATTTTTGATTAATTTTGTCATTGTGTATCTTAATGACATATTAATTTTGAGTAGAGCAGAGGAAGAACATTTATGACATTTGTGTAAAGTGATAGAAAGGTCAAGAGATGAAAAGTTACTTGTAAATTTGAATAAATGTAGTTTCATGTAAAAAAAATTGCTATACTTGGGATTTGTGATTTCTCAATAAGATTTAAAGATGGATCCAAAAAAGGTGTGAGCTATATTAGATTGGTCATCACCACATAATAAATTTGAAGTACATAGTTTTTATGGAATAACAAGTTTTTACATGATGTTCATCAATAATTTTAGTGGAATGTGTGCACCAATCACTAAAGTGATGTAGAAATATAAAATAAAATTTATATGGACAACATAAGCAAAACATAGTTTCTAGTAGTTGTAGAAGAAGATAACTGAGTAACCAATATTGACATTGCCAAATTTTAAATAAATATTTCAAGTAGATTGTGATGCAAGTGGCACCAAAATATTAGTTTTGAACCAATAAGGAAGACCTATTGCATATTTTAGTGAAAATTTAAATGGTGCTATTGTCATTTGAAATGTGCACCCGTGGATGGTTCATAGTGTGGGAGGTTTTGATGTAGGGTACATAGTGTGAGTGCTTGGAATAGGGTGTTAAAGCATTTGGTGTTGGATGAGGAAGTGTTATCACATCACCTATATGCAAAAAACATCAATTATTTCATTATAATGATGGGAACATCCCCAAGGTGTGGGACCATTGCGCTCCTTAGGATGAACCTCTAGAGTAGGCTAAATTCCTTTTATTCTAAGTGCATCAGTTTAAGACTAGCACACAAACCTAAAAAGAGTAGAAAGGAAATATACATCTATCACTAAACCTAAATATTAATTAAGGGAGAATGCAGGGAAAAGGTAAGAAGCTGCTTATGAGGTGAAGGTGATGCACCAATAAAAGAATAAACACTTCCACTACCTTGACAAACACACTAAAAATCATTAAAAATGAGATGATTTCAAACAAACTTCACTAAGGATACTTCATATGCATAAGTATTTCATGTGGAGGCATAGGAACATAATACAATACTAAGAGGGATGAGATTATCCATAATCAAAATCTACACAGACCCAAGTGCACACAAAATACTACCTATAAATAAGTTCCCAATTTTGCATAGAGTGGCAAAGAATAGACACCAATTCATCCATAGACAAGATAAACAAACACAAATTACACACAAGATGTAAGAAGAATGAAAGGAGGTGAAATAAATTCCCATTAAAGTGCAAGGTCCAACCAATAGAAGTGTTCTTAGATGGCACATTTTTGGTAGCATGAGGTTGCCTAAAAAATATCAACCATCTTATAATGAAAAATAATTATTTTATATGGGAGAAATAATTTTACAGTTAATGCACCACTTTGGGTGGATCATATAGTATTTTAATTCTCTTGTGGTACCGCATCCATGCTTCTTAAATTTTTCTTGATGGTCTAGATCTAGGAATCAGTGGCAAGGTTCTTCTAGATCCACATACATGTCTGTGAATTGAAGATCTTTGGGGGGTAGTCAGATGGGTGGTGTGTGATTGTTAGGTTGTGGAGCTAAAAGCTTCACCAAGATGCAAATAGGAGAAGTTACGGAGGTTACGAAGGTTGCAGAGAGTTGAAAAATGAGTTACAGGGCAACTGATGTCGGTTTGATCAACCGACGTCATTTAGACAGCAGTGAAGAAGCAACCGACGTCGATCATCAGTCAGCCATCATCAGTCAGAGAGGAGCCGACGTCGGCAGCCTGTACGTGAACATGTAGTTTGCATGTTGATTCCAGAGAGTCTATTTTTGGACTATTAGTTTGCATGTTAAAGGCTAGTCATAGTCTTGAGTTGCATGTCTAATTACTGTAATTAAGATAGTCTAATTATTGTAAGCATGAGATCTATATATAGACTCATGGGCTATATTGTAAATGAGTGCTAGAGAGTAAGAGAGCAATAATATAAGCTCTTTCTGAGAGAGGAGAGTAATGGTGTGTTCCTCCTAGTGCCACAGTACCAAGTGTGGTTGCTGGTTTGGAGAATCAGAAGGGTTCTTCATGTTTGTATGATCTTGGTCAGTAGGTGAGCATGGCTTCTTTTGGAGATCTACAATGGTAAGTAAGGTCTAGTGATTTGCAAGTAGCAGCAGAGAGTAGGAGATCTACTTGGAGTATGAATGTGTACTTGGTGTACTGGCAACATTGTTTTTGACTGGTAGAGGTGAACATCAATTCTGTATTGGAGTTGATTGTTGGGACTGAGAGAGAGAGGGAAGAAGGTCTTGAGGTGTGGCGAGCCTTTAAGGTGGAAGAAGAAGTGGCATCTTATTTATTGTATTTTCTTCTGAGTGATTATTAATACAATTGTGTATTGTCTCTCATATTCCTGTGTTGTTTCATATTTCTAGTTGCTTATCATTCTGGTTAAATTCTGTGTTTAGTTGCTAATATACGAAGTAATCATATGTGCTCTATTGGTGGAGAAAGATCCTGACAAGTTGGTATCAGAGCCTGGTTGTAGGTTCAAGAGCTGATACCATCAAGTGGTATCAGAGCTTTTGGTTGGGTTGACTAACAGGTGGTTCAAATCTAGTAGTGTTTTTGATTACAGGTCACTCACAGGGGTTTCAGATTGAGTGGGAGTATAGCGATGGCAGAAGAAAGTAAGCTACAAATGGAGAAATTGAATAGCACGAATGGTTTGATTGATGGAAAGAAAGAGCAGGGAAAAGAAGATTGTTGGTTGGTAGAAGATCAGCATGTAGAAGCAGATGTTGCAGGTGTTGTTGCATAGGTTGCTCTGGATAAAGTAGAATCTTTGATTATAGATTCTTTTATCTCTTTCCATGCAGTCCAAAATAGAGCATCTTTTCATGGGTACGTCTTTGGAGACTTTAGAGAGATTTATTTAGGGGTTGGAGAGCCTTGTCAGATGATTGACGAAGGGAAAGTGAAGCTGAAATTGCAGACGGATAACACGCAGGTGTTGAAGGAGGTCATGTAGGGCCTAGTCTTGGAGATGAGTCTAATTTCTTCAAGAAAGTTGGGTGATGGGAGATGCACTGTAACTCTCACATTGGATGCACTTGAATTAGATGGTGGTAATAAAGTAGGTATCCTTTATCTATCTACTTATATTACTGATTCACCTTCTGTTGTAGAGATGTGGCTTTGTAGGCTTGGTCATATATGTGGGAGGGGAATACAGGTTCTTAAGTGGAAGACAACTATTTTTGATAAACTTAAGAACTGAAAAGCCTTGGTGTTCATGGAGGAGATGGTGGATAGAGATCAGTGGAGGAGATTGAATTATTCTGAGCAGGGCTATGTTAATTTGAATAGGGTTTTGACCCAAAAGGAGCTCGCAGGTAAAAAGTCATCACTCACAGGTGAACATAGGTACCGATGTCGGTCAGACAGTAACTGACGTCGGTAACATGAAGACCGACGTTAGTCATATAGAAACCAATGTCAGTAGAAGGGATACCAGCGTCTGCCAGGGAAATAATGTCGGCAGTTAGGGTTAGTGTAGGGAACCGACATCGGTTGGTTGCAGACTAGGAGATGGCCGAGATCGGTCACTGGAACAGATGGTGGGTGGACAACAAGCTATCAACAAGTCTCAAACGCTCATATGGAGGTTAGATATGGTAAGTGAACCTCATATTCATTGTTCACCTTCTTTATATTGCTTATTGATGGTCGAGAACCAGGAAGACGTGAAGAGGCAATGTAGGTAGAATCCAGATACAGTGGGAGCTTGGCATGGATGAGGAGTGTGAGTCCTTGGAGAAGAACCAAACAGGTATTTATTGGTGGAGTTGTCAGCTGGAAGAAAGCACTGAGAGATGGATGGATTCCCAAGTTAAAGAAGAGAGTGGATGGATATGTGAGATGAAAGGCCAAGGTATATGGTCTTGAGAAAGCTGCAGGGCAGTGGTACAAGTTTTACAAGTGGATGACAAAGCAGGGCTTCAGTCATTGTCAGTGTAACTATTGTGTTTATCTTACCAGATGGATGATGAGTCACGACATTATCCAGTTACTATATGTGGGTGATTTGCTAGCAGGTTTGTACATACAGAGATTTGCTGAGCTAAGGGTAAGGTTAGTTCAGAGGTATGTCATGGAGAATTTGGGAGCAACGAAATTCTTTGGCATAAGAGACATGGAGATTTTGTCTCCAGTGGGAGCTGGTGTGAAGACGGTGTTGGCGGGGTTCATGATGTAGGATGCAAAATCAGAAAGCACACCAAGGGCTGGATAGTTCAAGCTTAGCTTAGAACAGGGTTCGAAATCACATGAGGTCTAGTGTAGACCTGAGTTTTTCCCAAGCAGTGGGAGTTGTCAGAAAGTATGAAGCCAATTAGGGAAAGAGTACTGGAGGGAAGTTCAGTGGATTCTCAAGTATCTGAGAGGGACTAGTAGCAGGTTAACATGTTATGCAGGGTCAAGGTCTTCACTAGATGGGGTTGTAGGTTTAGATGTGGCAGGTTACTTGGATGACAGGTGCAACATCACAGGTTGTGCGGTGGCTGGTCTTCAAGATTGATCTTAAAGAGGGATACAAGCCAGGGAATAATTTAGACAGTGTATAGGTACAGGTACAGGTGCAGCTATTTATCTCCAAGTGGGAGATTGTTAGGTTGTGGAGCTAAAAGCTTCACCAAGATGCAAACAGGAGAAGTTACGGAGGTTACGAAGGTTGCGAAGAGTTGCAGAATGAGTTGCAGGGCAACCGATGTCGGTCTGATCAACTGACATCACTCAGACAATAGTGAAGAAGCAACCGACATCGGTCACTAGTCGGCCATCATCGGTTAGGGAAGAGCCGACATCGGCAGCCTGTACGTGAACATGCAGTTTGCATGTTGATTCCAGAGAGTCTATTTTTGGATTGTTAGTTTACATGTTAAAGGCTAGTCATAGTCTTGAGTTGCATGTCTAATTACTGTAATTAAGATAGTTTAATTATTGTAAGCATGAGACCTATATATAGACTCATGGGCTATATTATAAATGAGTGCTAGAGAGTAAGAGAGCAATAATATATGCTCCTTCTGAGAGAGGAGAGCAATGGTGTGTTCCTCCTAGTGCCACAGTACCAAGTGTGGGTGCTGGTTTGGAGAATCAGAAGGGTTCTTCATGTTTTTATGATCTTGGTCAGCAGGTGAGCATGGCTTCTTTTGGATATATACAATGGTGAGTAAGGTCTAGTGATTTGCAGGTAGTAGTAGAGAGCAGGAGATCTACTTAGAGTACGGATGTGTACTTGGTGTACTAGCAGCATTGTTTTTGACTTGTAGAGGTGAACATCAATTTTGTATTGGAGTTGATTGTTGGGACTGAGAGAGAGGGAAGAAGGTCTTGAGGTGTGGCGAGCCTTTGAGGTGGAAGAAGAAGTGGCATCTTGTTTATTGTATTTTCTTCTGAGTGATTATTAATACAATTGTGTATTGTCTCTCATATTCCTGTGTTGTTTCATATTTCTAGTTACTTATCATTCTAGTTAAATTCCATGTTTAGTTTCTAATACAAGAAGTAATCATATGTGCTCTATTGGTGGAGCAAGATCCTGGCAGTGATCGTATTCCAATGTCTAACAATCATTTTTACATTTATTTCTCTTGATAAGGCCTTGAATACCATTAAACTACTATTCAATTACTGATTTTCACTTTGCTACCATCTATCAATCACTGCATGTTCCTCCTTTGGACTTACCACATCATTGATATGCATATGATGGGAATCAATGCCTTACACCTTTTTGGGGATAACTATGCATTGAGTAACATGCTCTTGAACTTGACTAGTTTTTGCACAAGTCGTGTATCAGGAGCTTGTCATAGAAAAGAGGGTGCACAGCTTCCTTAATATTTTGGCAACTTAATTGTCCCTATTGACCAAATTTGGTCTACATACCAAAAATGTGCCTAGTCCAAGAGTCCAGTGGAAGGAGCAAGATCCTAATTGAAGAAATGACCTAATGTCACAAGGAGTAAATATACGTCAAGTAGAAATCATATAGCTTTTGTAAATCATTTTAAACACTTTAATCAACCTTAAAGTGTGATCTAATTGATCTTTAAGGGTTAGGTCTAAAGTTATAGGTCGAGGGTTCAAGCAGTTTTCATGTTGTCTACGAAAATCCAGGTTATACAAACTTTAGGAAATCATCAAAGCCTTGAAAGATTGAGAAAAAGATGGACTATGCAAATTTGAGGAACCAAACCATCATGTAGGAAACAAATAAACCAATTTACTTGGAAATTTTATAAATGAGCTCAAAAGGCCTCATGAGCAATAGATTGTAGTGCCATAAAGTCCCTTGTGCCAAGAACATATCTTACGAGTTTCAAGTCTACACGATCTTTCTAGCTTAATTTATGGAGTTACAAAGTTGGTCATGTAGAGTAAGATAGTTACACAAGTGTCAAATGCAAGCCTTGGTGAATAGCCTTTGAGATTGAAATGATTAATGATGATTGCACATACGTCATGCAAAGACACATAGACCATCTTGTTTGAAATTTTTTTTATCTCCACTTAGAAAGCTCCAAGAACTAGTGGATCAAGTGGGTAGAATCCTTCTGACCTTAGAAACATCTCCAACATATTTGGTCCTTCCATGATTTTTGTGATTCATGATATAAATCTTCAAAGTTAGTCAAATAATGGGATATGTTCATGCAGATGTCAAATTTAAGCCCCCCAAAAAATCCATTGGATCTTAAATTTGATAGTTTATGGGATTTCAAATACATCTACAAGGATGTCAAATGATGGTCACACAAATGTCAAATTTAAGAACCAATAAATAGCCAGTTGATTTCAAACCATGGGTCCTAGGCAGATCTAACAACTCACATTCAATCATACATTCAGATCTAATGATCAGTAGAGGTCAAAGGGATAGTTGAATCTCAAAAGAAAATGTGTGCATGATAAGTGTCAACAATGTGTTCAATTGGAAAAAGATCAATGATCAATGTTTATCTGGATAAGCAAGATCTAACAAAGAAAGATGGGTCAACATGTCAATGGTCTGAGTTGGCAATCAATACCCAATAAACAAAGGGTAGGCCCGAGACATTTCAATGAAATTTGATAAGGCAATCTTCAACCCAAGCAAGGTAAGATGAAGGAACCACAACTTAAGTAATATCTAGGTGGAACCAATGGGACCAAACATTGCAAGTAGATCTCCATATAGGTAAAATAGGTCTTTTGGGCCTAATATAGAGGTTAATGATAGACTAGTGATTATGAAGCAAGGATAAGTAGTCTAAAAGTTCCATGGATACTGTGACTAGTGAAAACTAATAATTAGATTGGTTTTCACATATAATGGACCTATGTTATTTATTAAATAAAATACAGATGTAAACATGATCATGAAGAGGTGTCTCACCTATCATCAGGGTTACTTTTTTAATGAGTAGGTATAATTGGCCACCCAAAGTAGATGTGGCATATTTATATCAATTCCAAAACATGGTCCTCATCAGCAGATCAAATAGATAATAACATGGAGTTCTAAGAAGAGACTTGGTGGTTGAATAAGGGCAATGGACATTTAATTCTTTTACAAAATTTGTTCCTTGTTGATAAGGTCATGAGTTAGCATCCTCGAGAATACTAATCCATCAAGAGTAGTTGGACCTCATTAATTTTTTTATATTTGATTAGTTATTTCTCTCTCCTTCTCTTTTCTATAAATACAAGATTCTAAGCCTTAAATCATATCCCTCTTTTTGGTATGACCAGACTCTACCTAAATTGTACTGTAACACCTATTTGATATAATAGAGATTGAATTTATCCATTTTTGCAGTTGAATTGAAGTGTGTCTTATGAGTTCATCAATTGGCTAAGTGAATGTATACTTTCCTTGCCTTTTTCTAAATTTTCTCACCTTCATTATCTGATTTAGCAATCCTCATGGGTCATTCTAAGTGCAATATATGGTTTGTTCATCAGTTTTGGAAGTGGACAACTACCCTCTCATGATAGATTAATATCTAATTTATGTCTTTTTGTGAAATACTGATGTGAGTGATTTTTTGTAGTCTTGAATGAATCCTATAGTGTGTCTTGTGTGAGTTTGAGTGATTTAATCTTTGGTGCATCACCTCTTTTTTACATGCTTTCATAAATTATTGTTAAAATCTCTCTCCCTTTTCTTATCAAGTGCTAGTTTAGGTTTAATATAAGTGATAGATCCAAAAAGAAGTTGGCCTTCTCTAGAGGTCTGATCCATTATTAGGATTCCCATAGCCCAGGATTAGTCCCATGTTGGACTAGATTTGAGTAAAATATTTGAACAATCTTCTGCTCAACTAGGGTGCAATCTAGAACACCAACAGTTCCTTGACTCTTTAACTTACACATGTCTCATTCCTGTCTAGTATCTTGACCTACATAGGTATTGGTATCTGAATGCATTCTACACAAGGAGTGTGCACTGGAGACTGTATAGTTAGCTGGGTGCTAAAGAACATCATTGTCATGATTATTTAAAGTCTATGGTTCCATAAAGAGGATGTGGGAGAAATATTTATTTTGAGTGTAGGGCTCAACATTTTATGCATCCTAGTATCTTCTAATCACTATATGAATCTATGCCCCCCTTGGCTATCCATGGTATTTTTTGGTGCAAAACTCACTCTTTAGGGTGCTATTTTTATGTGGTAATTGGAATCCTTTATGCAATGATGATTGATTTTTATGCAGACCAAGGTGACGTAAAGGGTCATCTCTAGTGACCTATATGGGCCACTTACCTAATAAGTGGGAAATCTAGTAGCTTCAAGTAATCCATTAGGAATGGAGTCATTGGAATTCATGTTCTTTTTGTCCTTGAGCACATTAGTTGTGAATTTTAGCTTTGGAATAAACTAAGACCTCTCTATAAAAAAGAACAACTATGCTAAGGCACTTAGAGAAAAGAAGATTTAATCTAAGTAGAATAATATGCACAAGCACTTTGAGGAAATAAAAAATATCCTAAAATAATGTGCACAAGGCACTTAGGAAATAGAAAACATCTAATCTACTTATTTACAAATTATAAAAGAATCAATGGAGATAGTGCCTAATATGAATCCCATTGACTAGGATTGGTTACATTTCTCCATTCAACTTAGAGATTTGGAAAGTTTTGGCTTGTTTTTAGTTGATTATGGCATATGGACCAATCCATATTACATCGAACTTGGTATGCCTTACAAATTTTGCTCTATTTGCATCCCATTTTTGAGCACTAAATCTCCCTCATAGAAAATTCTATCAGTAGACTTTTTATAAAAGGTCCTCTATGTTTGGGATTTTTAATGTTTCATGGTTTACGTAGTTTGTGCTCTAGTCTCTTCAAGCTCCATTATCTCTTCTAACCTTACTATGAGGGGATCACCTTCAAGCAACTCTAACTGATGGGTGAGTTCTAATAAAGGAAACTTGAATGATGTAGGAAATCTAGCTTCCCTTGCATAAACCAACATGAAGGGTGAATTTCCCAACACTCTCTTAGGTGTGATTCAATCAGTCCAAAGGGTGGTCTTGAGATTAGTGTGCCAAGATTACTGATTGTCCTCCATGGTCCTATTTATAATGAGAATGAAATTTTTATTCATGGATTCAACCAGACCATTATCTTGAAGGTAATAGTTTGATGAGGTGCTCAAGTGGATGCTATGTTTGATGACCCATTCATTGATCTTGGTTCTAAGGAAGGCTAGTGTATTATCAAAAAGAATAGTGGCTGGAATACCAAATATCATTATGATGCCCTCGTAAAAGTCTAAAATTAATGCCTCATTGGCTTATTTAAGTGCCATTGCCTCTATCCATCTCATGAAATAATTCATGGTAGTGAGGATTTATTTATGCCCATTGCTTGAAGGTGGGTTGATCATGCCTATGAAGTCTAAGCCGCACTACACAAAGGGATGATCAACTTGTATTGGGTGCAATGGTAAGGATGTCAACTTTTATTTGCCTACAAAGAAGGTAGATTTATTACAATTTTTCACATGTACATGCATGTATTTAAATAAAATTATCCAATAATATCTAACTTGCATAATTTTTATGATGCTATTCTTCGGTGAATACTGGCCTCTTGATGGGCCATCATGGAATTCTTGGAGAATTTCACTCACCTAGTCTGATTATATGCATCTCAAGAGGACTCTATTGAAGTCTTTTTGGAAAATCATGCCACCAATTAGCACATAGTTAATGGCTTGTAACTTTAAGTGCTTATTCTAAGCTTTACCTAGGCCAAGGGATATGCACCATCTTAAAGGAAAGCCTTCTTCACATTTTTGGTCTAATTTATTGGGATACTATGGTTTATTGATTGATCTTTAGATATGTGAAGACTACATTATATTCACCCCTCATAATGTCTACCATCATTCGCACATCCTTTTTTTCCTCATACAAGCTTGGTGGCTTAGATCTCCACATTATATTCCATCACCTTTGTGATCTAGCCAACCCTTCTCTCATTGATGTCCTTTCTAAGTAGGAACTCTTTCACGCCTATGTGTAAGACCATCAACTGAATCTTATTATTGTAAAGTATGTGTCATAACTGCTTGAGTTCCCTTATGTTTGTGAAGACACACTTCTTTACAAGGATATAGTGTAGTTCATAATCTTTCATCACCTAGATAAATAAGGCAAACAATTTCTCTAATTGATCATTGTTTTGCTATACAAAAAAGGTTGATATGCCTTTGGCTCCACCAAATACATAAAGGATAAAATCCTTAGTGTAATATAGATTGATCAAGGTGGGAGTCTGTATGATAACATGCTTGATGGCTTCAAAAATGTTCTTGCCTTTATGATTCCATCTAAATGCAATACCTTTTTTGAGCATCATAGTGAAGGGTTTGGATAGGATAGTGAAATTAGGCACACATATTTAGATGAAGTTTATTCTTCCTAAGAAGATTTGGAGACTCTTTTTGTGACTTGGAAGAGGGAGGGATGCTATAACTTTGACTCATTTTGGATTGATTGTAATCCCCTCAGAAATAATGTGCCCTAGTAGAGTAATTTCGTGAACTAAAAAGATACACTTGCTAGGGGTCAAATATATTCCAAACTCTTGACACCTTTTAAAGACTTTCTCTAGATGGACTAAGTGATTTTCCACTTGCTTAGAGAAAATAATTATGTCATAAAGGTCAACCAAGATGATCTTATTGACGAGTTCCTTAAATTTCATATATATGGTTCTCTAGAAGGTTGCTCTTTAGTTTGTTAAACCAAAGGGAATCTGATGGTATGTGAAGGTTCCCCACTTAGTGGTGAATGTATTTTTGTAGTGATGACACTATTGCATAAGAATTTGGCTTTTTCCCAAATAACCATCTATCAATAAGAATATCTCTGCACCTATAATTATTTATAAAATCTAATCCATTAGAGAGAGGGGTAATGATCCTTAAGGGATGCCTTGTTCAAGTCCATGAAGTCTACACATAGATGGATTTCCCCATTCTTCTTCCCCACCAAGACTAAATTAGTAACCCATAAAGAGTTTTTAATTAAGAGTATTATGCTAGCTTCCATGAGCCTTGAAATCTCCTTTCTCATCAAAGGTTCGAGCTTTGGGTTGATAGGCCTTTACTTTTGGCAAACTAGATGTGCACCAAGGTTGAGCTCAATAGTGTGTTGGGATAGCTTGACCCAAAGCCTCTAAGGTCCTTATATCTCCATGTAAAGATATCATCATATCTCCTTCTGAGTTTGATAAAGTTCTTAATTTTTTATGGGGAACATACCTTATTAGCATTCATGATCCTACTTTTGAAAATGGTCACTTGCATAGATATCTCCTCCATGATTATCATGCTTCACCTCTCTCCCTTGAGCTAGTCATTAGAATTAAAGATGCATTCTAAGTTAACTAACTCATTGGGAAGTGTGTTCCCTTTTAATTGGACTATCTGATTGCTGTATTGGGATTGAAGCTATGATTGTGTATCAATGCTAGACTCAGCTTCATCCTATAGGAAGTTGATAATCTACTCATCATTATCAAACACTTGCCAATTGTATGCATTGTCAAGGACTACTAGCTTGATTATGAGTTTGATGAGTTGTTTAGATCCTTTTGTTACATTACATGGGATTTCATATTGTGCACCTATGGTTTTAATTTTATCCACATTGGCATTCTATGATATTATTATGGAACTAATATAAAATACATCAAAACCTTTAATCATATCCCACACCCTATGCTTTTAGGCTTTTAATGAGACATTTTAGGTCATGCTCTATGCTATAAATTGGTTTATAATTAGATTACTATCACTAAATTCTTGTAGCACCTTGATTCCTTTTTTTTTCATAAGCTAGAGACCTTGGTTCAATGCCTCATATTTTTAAATGTTGTTCATGAAACTAAATTGTAATCTAAAGGCATGTAAATATTTATCCTTTTGAGGGGAGACTAGAATCACACCATATCTAGTGTTATATTTGATTTGGGAACCATGAAAGTATAGTTACCATGTGCCTTCAAGATCCTCTTACACCTTTACAATCTCAGGTATCATAGATTACATTTCAAGGATGAAATACATTACTAGCCCTATCTCTTTTGAATTATCATATAGGTCACATTCATAACATTCACATGCCCACTCATTAATAAAATCATCTAAAATCTCTTCAAGTATTATCATGGATTCATGGATAATTATTTCTCCTCTTGATCAAACATTACATAGTTTAATTTGACTGGGTTGGGAGAGTATGACTCAACATGACTTTTGAAGATGGGTTCAGCTCTAATGGTCACCTTAGTTCTATATCTAGTTATAAGAAACATATGTGACTAGTCTAAAGATAAGTATCCACCCATCTTTGATGTGGAGTCTTGGGAGAGGGAGACTACAAAGTAGGGAGGCAAGTCAATGACTATGATGTTTTGTGCAATCAAAAGGCTTGGGCATGCAGGCAATATAAGATTTAAATCCTTTATGATTCATACAGTCTTGACTCTTGTGCCATCTAACTAGACCAGTCCCTTTGAAATAGGAGAATACATGGTTCTAACTGTATTTACAATCTTCTTTGGTAGCATTGAGCTGCTTGCACCTAAGTCGATCATGTAATTACATACTAAATGATTACCAACAACTAATGAGATGTAAAATGGGGGTAGCTTAGCACTGCTATGCACTTTCTCTTTTGGTTGACATAGACTCATGAAAATGAAAGGTATGGGCTATGATGTCTCACATATTTAAAATTTCTTCAGAGTGTTTTGTACTAAATTCCTTTGAGAAGGAATAGTAAGATCATCCCACATGGTTACATTGAGGTTCATCTTCTTCATCTATTTGACTATCAAAGGGAATTTAGGATCCCTTTAGTTGTATTTTTTGAGTGTTAACCTCCTCTCATACTTGCGTATTAGTCTAACATTGATCTTCTCTTTGCATGGATAGTGCCATGTGCATTGAAGGTTATGTGGGTGTCCTGACTTGGACTATTATGCATATATCATGTGGTGTTATCACTAGTAGTACCTTCACCATTATTCTCCTTTTTAATCTTGCATTGAAAGTGAATAGGGTACTTCTTAATTTTGGCACAACACTCTGATTTACATAGTCAAAGTTGCTCTCCTACCAATTAATAAGAGTGGACCCATCTTATTATTATACCAGTGCTTGTGTTTCTTCTCATTATAGAGTTATGATATTCACCTGTGCTTGAAACTAGGATAGAATTTGCACCATGAGTGCTTGGTTTAGGATTCCATATACAATATAGCTTGATTATGTGGTTGACTACATGGGAGACACCATTCAAAATCTTGTGCAAGATTATTCTAAATGGGTACAAGGGCTCTAGAGGTGTTAACAACATAAATTATTTTTTGCATAAGGTTGTCTATTATATGTGAGCTAATTTTATGCTTGCATGCCACCTAGGTAGGGAGGTATGCTTGACTAGTATTAGTGAGTGAAGGGTTTTTGGGGTTTGGAATACTTTGCTTGTTACATTTTGAGGGATACAGGCTCATTTACAAAGTTTTGAAATAACATTTTAACCTCATGAAATTCATTAAGGGGAACAATAGATGAATTAGGTAGGTTTGCTATGATGGGGATGTGTGTCAATAAAGGATACACAATAGATTGACCTAGTGGTGGATCCATGAAGAGAAACATATGAGGTCTAGGTGTAATTTTCCCTACCTAGATCAAACAATTTTAAATGTGCATGATAACCTCATATGCATTAGGTATTATTACACCACCCATGGATTGCATCATCATAGCTATATCACTGTATTTAGATAATATAAAAATGTAGTATTGGGAGATGGTTTACATAAGGGTGGGATTTTATCCTAGACCTTTTGGAACCTCAAATTAAAATCAACCATTATCTCATGTAGGGCCATTTTTATAATTATAAGCTGCTCTATTAGAGATAAGTGGTCATTCTAATCTTCAAACTACTTACACAATTGCTCACCTAGATCATCCTAGTCATGGATAGAGTTTAGCCTCAAGCCTTAGTACCACTAAAGTACCTTTCCCTTTAAAGAGGAGGAAATTATCTTAACTATGATATTGTCCTCCATGACATGATGGACCAAGTAGATATTCATGATGTCTTGAATATGATCAATAGGGGAAGTTGAATTCTCACCAGTAAAGTAGGATAAAAATTTGAGGGATGTGATTGGAATGTCATCATACTGGTCTAGAATCAAGGGACTACCACCATTAAAGGGCACAAATAACTAGTTTCTCTATGTAACCATGAATGGGATGGGGAGCAAACTTCCTCTAGGTATAGTGAATATCTAAAAAGGAGGAGTATACTGAGCTCTAGGGGATGATTGGCCATAATCATTAGTTCTATGAATTAGAGATAAGGACATTCTAGTCCTTATTTTTCTTGTGGTTATGGGGAACTTAATGAATTAAATATTGGTCCCTTTTTAAGATGATCTGGTTATTCTTTACATGTTGATAGTAGACTAAACTTTCAATATCTAGAGATGCTTAGAGTCGCCAAGTGTTTGTTCTTGGGTCTTCCACTTGAATAGATGAGGATAACATTAATCCCTCAACTTATTTAAACTCTACTCCACCCATGTGTGCCAAAAACTATTATCATTCAAAATGTGCATTTGTGGATGGTTTATAGTGCAATAGGTTTTTGATGTAGGGCTTAGAGCATGAGTTCTTAGCACAAGGTGTTAAAGCATTCAGTGCTAGGTGAAGAAGTGTTATCATATCAACTATATGCGTAGAACATCAATTATCTCATGGAAATGATGGGAATGTACCCAAGGTGTGGGACCATTACATTCTTTGGGATGAACCTCTATAGTATACTAGATTCCTTTTATTCAAAGCACATTAGTTTAACACTAGCACATAGACCTACAAAGAACATAAAGGAAATATATAGCTAATGCTAAACATAAATATTGATAAAGGAAAAAGGGAGGGAGAAAGTGAGAGGCTACTTATGAAGTGAAGGTGATACACCAAGAATAGAATGAACACTTCCATTGATTTGATGAACACATAATAAATTGCTAAGAATAATATGATATCACACACAATTGACTAAGGATACTTCATATGCATAAGTATTTTTTATGGAGGTGGAAACATAACATAATACTAAGAGGGACAAGATTACCCATAATCATAATCTACACAAACTTCAGTGCACATAGAATATGACTTACAAATAAGTTCCTAGTTCTACATAGAGGTGTTGAGAATGGACAACAATGAATGGGATAATAATTCATCCATAAAAAAGATCAACAAACACAAATTACACACAAGATGAAATAATAATGAATGGAGCTGAAATCAATTCCCATTAAAGTGCAAGGTCCAACCAACATAAACATTCTTGGAGAGAAAATTTTAGCAGCATGAGGTTGCCTAAAAAGTCAACTATCTTACAATGATAAACAAGGATTTTATAAGGGATAAAGCCTTTTATAATTAATGCACTACTTAGGGTGGTAGATTCAAACTTTTAATTCTATTTCAACATCACATCCATGTTTCTTAAATTATGCTTGATAGTCTGGATATAAGAATCAATGGTAGGGTTCTTTTAGATCCACATGCATGTATATGAATGGAAGATGTTTAGGGGGGCAGTCATAAGGGTGGTGTGTGATTATATTCCAATTCTTGATAGCCACTTATACATTTGATTCTTCTAACAAGGCCTCAAACACCATTTAACTACTTTTTAACTACCAGTTTGCACATTGTTACCATCTATCAATCACTACATGGGCCTCCTTTAGACTTGCCATTTTATTCCTATGCATCTAATGGGAATCAATAACTTATACCTTTTTGTGGATATTTTCACACTAATTATTGTACTCATAGAATTGATTGGGTTCTACACAGGTCACACATCAAGAGATTAGAATGAGAAAGAGGGCACACATCTTCCTTTATCTTTTGGAAACTTAGTTGTTCCTTGGCTCTTTAACTTGCATGGGTTGTGTGCCTACCTGATATCTCAACTTGCATAGACATTGGTATATAAATTCATTATACATAGTGAGTTCACATTAGAGACTACATAATTAGTTGGGCATTGAAGAACATCAATGTCATGATTATTTGAAGTATTTGGTTCTTTAAGGAAGACGTGGGAGCAATATTTCATTTGAGGGTAGGGATTGACGTTCTATGCATCCTAATCTCTTCTAATGAATTCATGAATATACACCCCCTTTATCTATTTATGGGAGTCTTTGGCATGTAACTTTCTCTTTTGGGCTCTACTTTTGCACGATAATGGGAATCCTCTGCACAATGATGCTCGATCTCTATGTAGACCACGATGACATGAAAGGTCAATAGGGGCAAAAGCATAAATATTTATTATATGATTAGGAGTTATATAGAATTGTGTAAATGCTAAATAAATGTTGATATTATTTATTACTAAATGAATTCTTATTTTACACATATCATCAAGTATTACAATTCATTAACAATCAACATAAGTTGAATCAAAGACATATGAAGTGGGTTGAATTCCTACATAATTATTCATTTTTTTTAAACATAGACTTGGAAAGCCTAAATTTTTTTTGATGAATTGAGTATAATATTTATTTTTTTGAAATAATTTGGAGTGGAAATAATAAGATTTGATCTTATGAAAGAACAATATGAATAAGATGAATATTTTCAAGAAGCATAGAATTCAAGCATATAACTAGTTAGTGAAAATAAAACATAATGGTTAGAATATTTTATTTAGGAAGGTTTATTATTCAAAGGAAGGCAATTGTGTAAATCAAGAGGTTCAATGTGATATATTTTGATTAAGGATAAACATAGCGAGGAATGGTAGGTCATTTTGATTATGAAAAACATTAGCACCAATTGGAAAAAAATATATTTTTGGCCAAGGATGATTATAGATGTGAAAAAAAATTGTTCAAGAGTGTAGAGTTTGACAACTAGCAAAAGGGAGAAGTCAAAATGTAGGGTTGTATCAACCATTTCCTATTCCATAGAAACCATGGGATGATATAAGTATGGATGCTATTTTAGGTTTGCCTAGAATGCAAAAAAGAAATGATTCAATATTTATGGCATTTAATAAATTTTTAAAGATGGCACATTTTGTGACAGGTAATAAATCTAGTGATGAAATAAACATTACTAATTTATTTTTAGATAAATTTTAAGATTGCACATATTACTGCATAGTATAGTATCAAATAAAGATGTGAAATTTGTTAGACATTTACAATAAAAACTACGAAATAAGTTGAATACCAATCTACAGTTTAGTTCATTATACCATATTCAAACATATGGATAAATAAAGGTAGTCAAGAGAAGTTTGGGTAATATTTTGAGATGTTTTATTAAAATTAAGTAGGAACATGGGATAATGTTTTGATGAAATCTATGTTTGATAAACTGAGTTTTCTTATAAAAATTATGTGAATAAAAGTACAAGGAAGACACCATTTCAATTATTTTATGGGTCAAGTCCAAGAGGAGTTGCAAAATCACATGATAAAAGGAATGAACAAAAGAGAAGCATTGATGCATAATATTTTATAGAATATATGCTATAATGGCATAAACAAGTATGAGAACACTTGGAAAGGGATACAACATAATAAAAATAGTATGTATATCATAATAGAAGATAAATTTAATATTAGATGGGAGATTTAGTCATAGCATACTTGAGAAAAGAGAGATTTTCAAAACAAGGACATATGGGAAGTTGAAATGGAAAAACATAGGTTCTTGCATCATTTTATGAAAATTTGGAAGGTATATGAAATAAAGTTTCCTGAAGGTATAAACATATTGCCTATTTTCAATTTGGGTAATTTGTATATATACTATGAATGACAAAGTAGTGAAAGTGTATATTCTGAAGGAAAATATTAGAGGTTTCAGAAGCTTGAGAAAAAAATATGAATAAATAGAAGATGTGATAATATATTAGTTGGAAAGAATACAAAAAAGAAGGAATATAAAAAATATTTGGTGGAATGGAAAGACTGAGACATATAATATGCAATATGTATTAGTGCATAAGAAGACAAGAAATAAACAATACCATTAGCAAAGTTCTTATAAGTCACATGAGAAGGAACACATGTTTATTTTTATTACCCAAGGTGTATGATGTAGGTGCATCTAGGTTGATGAGCAATCTTGCACCAACCAAAAAATATTTTAGCTTAGGAATTTGTCTAAGTATTGTGTCCCATAAGGTTTTTAATTGCAATTATATTTTATTGTGAGTTTGTGCAATTTTTTTTTTACATTGATCATCTTTGTATTTTTTGAGTTATCCTTTATGGGTGCCTTTTTAGTGTAGTTTTGTGTTATCTAGAAGCACACCTATTTTTTTAATAATCCATGTATCTTTTGTTTCACATTAATATCCAATTATTGTCTAATTGAGTTTGAGAGGCCTAATTTGAGCTATTATAATAATATGTTATCAATGTATGAAAGTGTAGAGATGTTATGTATGCCTATTAGTCTATGACACTTATTTAATTAGGGTATTTATTTGAGATGATTCTTCACCATAGATCCAAAAGAGTAGGAGATATTTCTTGGAGTCATTTATTATTCATTATATAAGTTGTGCATTGAGTTTTAAAACACAGGTTCAATAAACAATAATAATGTTCTTTATCATCCTTGAGTAGACATAAGAGTCATGGTATACATATTTGATAATTTTAAATACCTATGCTATTATGCAGATTTATATGTATTTAAATCTATTCTTGAGTGATTAGCATCTAATTTCAAAAGTTATGGAAGCTAATAATGATTCATTTAATAATTTTTGTGACTTATTTTGGGGACGCATTGAGTTATAACATGTTATTGATCCTTTGAAATGTGAAGACATTTAATATATGAAATGCACTAAGGTGTGTTTTTTTTCTTTCACAACATGTCCTAATTACTCAAGAATCATGGTACCTATGTTGTCTATGAAGGTCTGGTCTTGCTTGCAAGTTATTTTGGTTGGTCTCTGAATGTTCAGTTATTGTTCTAGTGTGAATATATTTTTAATGAAAAATCAAGCCTTAAAAAAATTTCCATTACATAGACCAAGCTGAAATGATAAATTTTCATATATAACACTTTGCTTGGAAGTTTCATATTGATCCCCAAAAGCTAAGTCAGATTCATACATTCCTTAGGGAACTGGGTTGACCAAAACACCAGTTGTTGGAACTGGGTCAGCTACTAACATCCCCTATGGAACATGATTGGTTGCAACCCTTGTTCATGGAATTGGGTCAGCCTCTAACCCTATTCCTAAAATTGATTCATCCTTAATAGGCTGTAAAAGGCTGATTGTGTGTAAAGAGTAGACCCACAACTAGTTTTCTTGAGCATAAAATTTGACCTATTACTCTATTTTATATGTCATTTATTGCATTAGAAAGGTGGTTCAATAGGATTTGAAATGGTATATGTTTTACATGGAATTTTTTAAAGTTGAAAAAACTTCAAGTGATCTAAATTTATGACTATGTTAATTTGGGTGAATTGCACATTTAATGTGTTTGGTGCATTTTGCCTTTATCACATAAATTAATTTCTTTATTTAATGCTTTGGTAGCTAAAAATGAGGAGGATGAAAAAACATAAGGTAGTAAAAGTGGTTGAAGGTTATAATTTATGGGTTAAAAAAATATTTGATGGTGGGGTGGGGGAATTTATTTTCCCTTTGACAAAAATTCTATAAATGCCCAGCCAAATGGTTTTGTCAGGGCTAGAGTTTGAACAACCTTTGAGGCACATTGAACCAATCATATTTTCTTAATTTTATAGTGTAATTTCTCCCTCTCTCTTTCTAATTTGGAGTTATGCTGACTAATTTTATACTTGAATGATGAATGCAAACCCTATTTGTGATATTCAAGCATTTTTTTTCAATTGAAGATGTGGAGGTTTGTTTTTATTTCCTGCATGTGGAAAATTATGGATGTGTTTCCTTCCTTTCATACCCTGATTTCCTTACAATCTTACATCATTTATGTTTTTGGTTGTGCATATGCTACTAGGGGGAGTGTGATTAATGAGTGCATTTGATGAAATGGGTTCAATTGCAGATGCATTGCAACAAGGTTTTTATTTATTTTTGTAAACACCCATTTTGGTACAAGTATACATATCACTAGTATTTTTATATGTATATACCTATTGACTAAGAATTGGACATCTAGTGACATGATCTTTCATGGACCTCTTTGATTCCATCTTATTTCACTTGATTTAACTACTCCTTGGGACTATGTGCCATGTTTATTTATCTTAATTCAATGTATACCAAAGATTCCTACCTATTGTGCTATATTTCTAAATGTTTTTATCCCCTAGACACTTGTGTTCATCTTGGACACTAGTGTAGATATTAGTGTCCAAACTCGATGAAACTATTTAGTCTTATATTTTTATCTTTTTCCATATCCTTCATGTTGTGACTATTTTGTTATCCCTCTTTGTCCATCCCATGGTTGAATTTTCACATATCATTAGGTTCTAATTCAAAATCAAAGGGTTCCTATATATATATAAAGGTTATGGTCTAATTAACACACCTTATAATTTGACAATGTAGCTCTATAATAAGAAAGTACTATCTATTTACAGCTATAAAATTACACTACAACACTATTTTGAATCTCTAAAACATTTAAAGGGTTAAATATATTCATACTATTATAATTACAAGCTATGATCATATAATCATACTATTACAATTATACACACATTTATAGGAGGGAGAGAATCTGAGGTCCTCTTAGGAGTATTATCGATGTAGGAAACACTTAGAAATAATAGAGTCGATATAAATATCTCAACTCACATTACTAACCCTTTTTTACTAGGTTATAATAAGTACAATGCAAAATAACTAGGGTTACATACTATTTGGATCTGGCATACAAATGAGCATAAGTTGAGACACAAAAATGTTACATAGGGGCAATACAGGTCTAATCCAAATTTGAGGTTACTCTTATAAAAATTTCTCACCAAAATCTAGTGTTGGATACAAAAATAAGCATTAAAAATACTATCCCATATAGACACAACTGTCTGAAGGTCAAAAAAAGTCAAAACATAGAATGAGCAAAACCTATATCTCCAACACAACAAAGTAATGACTCTTGATCACTTCCACAATCGAGAATAAAACATTGAATAAGATGCACTCTCTTTATATTTGAGTTGCCTATACTTACTATATTTATTATACATACTAGGTTAGACAAATCTTTATTATTGATTGTATTTTAGTATAAATATGAATGTTTTCATTCTTTTAAAACAAATATATTTCCTAGAGTATAATCTTTTAAAACTCTTAAATCACATAAAAAACTTTTACCATTTATTTTGTACTTTTTATTAGTCAGTTAGATATGATTAGTGAAGTTATGAATGTAATCTGATTTGAATGATTATTGTTATCTACTCAAACTTGCACCCTTGTGAAGGTTGTTCAATCCTTCATAGTTTGGAGTAACATGGAAACAATCCTAGGCTATGGGTGACCTAATATGTGGATTTAATATATAGATTATAGGGCTAGCTCCTTTTGATACATTGGTTATAATTTATACATGACACTACTAGCTTGTAAGGGAAAAGAGATGAAGATAACATGAAATAAAATCTACCTAAAGAGATGATACACCAAAATATCTCCTTCACTTATCTAATATTCAATAAGAAGTTAAATTATCACATGAACCTGATTGCAATACTCAAATGAAGAATCTCCAAATATAAATGTTTCACATAGAGGCTATTACCTTGATTACATGATCTAAGGTAGTTGATCAATAGGTCTCTTAAGAACACTAATGAAGGATTATAATTGCCATACATACAAGGATATTCAATCACATTACGTAACCAATAAGGATGATTAACCACCTATAAATAGGTACATAAGATAAGACCAATGTAATGAAACATTCACTATCACTGACATTCATCTAAAAATGATAAACATACACTAGTTACAAGAATTCAAGAGGCCAAAATTTAGTCGTAGTCAATTCAAAGAGCTAAGTACAAATGTTTTTCTAAGCAGGGCTTTGCCACAACTTAGGTTAATGATTTTTACAAATGCCAAAAATAGGCATACGTAAAGAGAAAGTGAGAAAGAAGAGAGAGAGATAAAGTAGCTTAAAAATTTGGGACGAGTCATCTAATTAGTCATCCTTCAACTCATAATTATTACTTCCTAGATTCTCTCTTTCCTCTATTGGAAAATCTCATAAAGGTAGAGATAGACTTGTTTGGAATGTTTGTGAAAGTCCTAGGCTTGTTTCTTGAAGTTTGACCCATACATGTGCTGATGTCCTTACTTGCATGCACCTATATCCTTGATGAAAAAGTCACATCATTGAGAATAAGCCTTTAAGTCACACTATATTCCTCAATTTACTCATTCAATACTATCATTTATGATGTATCTCTACTTAGTTAGGGATGTTAGAAGGCTCTTGAAGCTTGTTTGACTTTGTCTTCATGGCTTGGTGTAAGAGAGAGGAAAGGTCTCCTTAAGGATGTTGAAGTCTCCTTAAATAATTTGAATCATTATTAAAACTAACCTATGACCTTTTATTTATTGAATTATGGCATTGAATATAGAGGCCACCTTGAAAAAACTTGTTGAAGAACTTCTATGCATTGATTTGGTGATTTGACCACTTAAACTCCTATTTTTGTAATATGGCGTAGAAAGGTGAAAAATTGGGTTTGCCTTGAATAAATAAATTAATATCCATGGATGTCCTATATGAATCATATAATACCTGAAACAAGTCACTTAAAGCAATCAAACACTAAAAAAAACTTAGTTTTGCACTTATAGCTTGCATTTCTCCCAATTCTTTATAGCTCTTAACACATGTAAAGATCCTTGTGAGAAAGAATGTAAAAATAATATTGGGTAAATAAAGATATTTTTTAGGATTAAATATACCCTAAAATATTCATTCCAAGTTTTAGGATACAATTCTAAGTGTTAGTATACTTTTCTACTATTCTCTTCCCCCAATCAGGTCTCCATTTAGCCCTCTAGGCCTATAAACTGAGTTTTTTTATCTAGACTTATCCCACACATGTGAAAACTTTAGGAAGTGTGTTATTAAATTTACCCATCATATAACCATCCTTGATGCTAATTTTGGGCTTCTATAACCTTGTGTAGGTAGGCAATCCAAGAAATGGCCAAAAAACTTATCCCCTTCTCGAGCTTGTTTTAGATTGCCTTGAAAAATTAGACTTGTTTGAGAAATTATAGGGTGTATTGTAATTTTTTTTTAATTTTAGAGGTATAATAAAACCCAAGGCATCCTATCCAATAGTTTTCAACTATCCATGGTCTTTTATACCTATTTTGAGCTCAAATCTTCACAAAAGTACATCATTTTTTGAATCTATACAGATGTAGGTTCAAGAAAATGTCATATTAGGGACCAAATTTGAGTGATACATGATTTTAAGGTTTTTTAAAGTTAATTTTAACTCATTTTATGTTATTAAGGGATCAATCTCTCTTAACTAGTCCAAACACGTGTTCAAGGTAGCCTATGAGTGCCTTATCATCTTAATGATGATTCATAAAATATAAGACCTTAACCAAAGAAAAAATTACAAAAATCCTAATTTTAAAATACCCCCTAACATTCCATAGGATATTTGTCTCCCATATACCTTTTTTTTACTATTCCAAGCATAGAAATGTCCTTTTTGGGTTGATATGACTATGTCTGATGAGTTAAAGAGAATATGAGTTAGAAATGACATTTGAGAGTTTGGTTTTGAGTCCAAAAACCTAATGGATCTCTAAAACATTAATATTAACCTAATTTAATTGTTTTATTACTATTTTCATTCATTATACGTCCTTCAACCTCTCTTGGATATTACATAGGGTTTATAGGCATACTAGTGTTTTTGACCCTAACAACTATGTTTGAGTCATTTCCTTTTATTTCAAAGATTATAAAATACATGAGAGACTATATTTAGGGTATATACATTTAATATCCCCATTTACTCTTCATATCAAACTCACTATATGTAAAAATCACTCAATCTTCACTAGCAAGCTTGAAGAGTCTTCATTAGGCCTATATGCCTTAATGGGATAAGAACTCCCTTTTTCCTTACTCTTGGAGAGATAAAAATTTCATGAGGTGTTTAATTTAAGTATTAGTCTCATTTAAAGGTTTATATTTCTCATGTTTCCTTTAATCAAACAAAACTTTTCACCACTTTAAGATACATAGGCTTGACTGTTGCTAGTTATGACTGTATGCTTGCAAGTTGAAGATAGGTTTACTTTGTACACCACTCTTTGAAATTATTTAGGTAAATTTGGTTTATATTTATTATATTCACCTAATACTCAACATAAATTTACACATTGTATTATACTCTCTCTCATGTCCTCAACACACAAATTTTCACCATTTTTTAATACACATAGGCTTGTGTGTACATGTTCAGGCTTATTAGGTCTAATCAGAACTTTCTAAACCTTAACATTGATTTAAAATATATTAAAGATAATATAAAGGTTTTAATATAATTATATATTATTTTTAATATGGTTTTATTCTTGACATAGGCCTTATACTTTTATTCACCAGTATACTTTTTTTTCATGAAAATGAAGGCCTGTAGGAGCTAGTTGAATATGTTATAGGCTATTTCCTCTTTGTTGAAAAGATTAAAATATGCATAATAAGTAAAATTAATGTATTAAATTACTTATTGGGTACCCTTGATAATTTTTATTGGCTCTGAGAAAGCCACTTGATGTACATACCACACAATGCATAATCAATAATTATTACACAAAGGCATAACTATAGGTGTGTATTTGAGTTATTTGCCTTTAATGAGGAGATTAAGTAGAATAAATAAATTAAATAGGTATGAAATTTATTAATTTACCTCTTTTCATCTTCATATGAACATCACACCTTTTGAAACTGAGTACCTCCTTTCTCTAACTATGTGTCAAACAAGTCCTAATTGATTGTAGGTGCTATGTAGGTGTCTAGATGCACTTCTAGAAATGGAAATAATTTCAAACAAAATATTAAAATTTTTGATGTTATTGGAAATGATATAAAGTTTACTCAATCAATTTATTCATAAATGTCTCTTCACTTGGCATCTACTCACAAAGTCAAGACTTCATTACAAGCTTACACATAGGCTTGTAAGAACCAAAAATGATTGTAGGGTTATAGTGAGTGTTTTGGTCATTCTTTTCTAATATTTTTTTAAAGGTTTCTCTAACCTTAAATTATTATTTTTATCTTAATCATTAACTCATAAATTCTCATTCTACTACCATGCATTTTATCTTCTTTTCAAGTTTGAAATCATCCCAAGTTGCTCATGCAATCCTGTAGGTGATCACTGAAGTTTTGGCTATATATTAGAAATTGAAACATTTTATAAATAAATAGGAAATTTAATTAATTTCATCATAATTTTTAAGGTTTATAAACTTTATTTGACCCTGTAGTTTTGCATCATCAGTTATATACACCTCCTTTCTCATGTTTGTTCAAAACATGGCTTAGGTGATGGGTTGAAAGTCATTTGAATATCAGGATTTAAAGCATATATTTATTAAAATATGTTATTGATACTTTAGGAGAAATTTAAATTCATTGAAGTATTTTTACACATTCAACCTAGCTTCTTGAAAACCTAGTAACACTCTCCTTTGCTTTGCCTATAGGTGTCACTAGGGTATCTTGACCTTGAATAGTAAGATCACACCTTCTCCAAATTCTTGGACATTTTTTAAAATAATAAACACTACATTTTATTCATATTAGGTTTTTAAAATCCATCTTTATACTAATTTTAACACCATTTATTATGAAATGCAGACCTATAAGTCTACAAACCTGTATGTCTACATTCTTTATACTTTAGGATGTATATGATACAAGTCTTGACCAAGTTAAACCTGAGAACACTTGTGTATCATCTCATTCAACCTATAATGAATCTTTACCTCCAAACACCTTTGATAGTGTAATATCATACCTTTTGAAACCACTCTTATGTAGGCAATCTACACACAGGCCTCAAGGCTTTAGAATGTTGTTTGTTGTTTGTTGCTTGGAGAAAATGATATTAGAGTGAGCATGGAGAATTTTTTTGGATTTTTAGAGTTTTAGGTGGGATGGAAACATGATATAACATATTTATAAACATGTTTCAATCATTTAATAAACCTGAAACATCAAGAAATAATGATACTTTTCTTACAAATATGTATAAATGAAGTGTTCTTTACCAAATGAACTCACATGAACCAAGTTTGGCTTATAAAAACATGTGAGATGATTTAAAAAAACATACACATCTCCATAAATTAAATTTATTCATTCAAATTATTTAAAACTACCCTTTTTTATAAGAAAAATGAGCCTATGGGGTTTGTATGTAGTTTTGGAGTACCCTAGAGTCTTAATGATTGTTCATAAAGGAGAGGGGATGGATCTAAAAATTAATGCCACAATTTTAAGCTTACTACGACCCCCTCATCTAGAAAAGAGATCAGACCTTGACTCTCTATCTCCTATCTATACCATCCATATGAAAATAACCTTTGCACACTTACTAATGGAGCAATGGAGAGAAGGAAGCATTTTTTGCACATTTAGGACCCATTAAAGCTTAAAACTCATGATTATGACTTAGAAAATACAAAGAGACATTTTGAAGGTGTTTCAACTTGTAAGTAAATTTCCCAAGTCTGTACAAACTCCTAAACCTACCTTCTTTAGAGAAAACTTGAATTGTTCTATCATGTAGAGTATTATTCTAACTTCCTCTTAACATTAGTACATTTTAAACTCATTTTCAAGCTTTGGAATTTTTAGCATTATGTTTATTCCATATTGACCATCTTTGGAAATGGACTTAAATCCCTTAAAAGCATTTTCAAGTGCAAAGAAAGCTAGTGTATATTGGATGATGTCATGTATATAAAATATATCAATCCAAGACCTTATAAGAATTCAAATGACCTATTCACAATTTTATTTAATTATCTATGAAAGGATAGTGGATTGATAAGGTTTGATTTAGACAAAATGTAAAGTAGGTTTCTCCAAGAACCTTAAACTTTGCTAAAATACCTTAATCTTTCCAAACATGTTTAACAAACTGATGTAGGGGTACCTTAAGAATGTCCAAAAGTAAACTTGGAAGTGAGTAAAATTTGATTGAAGCCCTTTAGAGGTTTTCCCACCTTTTACCAAATTTGAAATTTCAAATATGTAAGGAGGATTAAGAATGTGTTTAGGTGCTTTAGGTGAGTCTAAGTGAGTCTTGAAGATGTATATTTGATAAATAATGTGGTAATATACCTTTTATGGTCTCATAAAAGTCATGAAGTTGTTTTGAGTCATATCTCATTATTGATTATGTGAGGTGGTAGTTTTGATATACACCACCCTACATGGGTTTTGTAATAGTTTGAAGAGTTTATTGATAGAATAAACCCTTATGAGTCTTGTTATAGTGTCTATTTGATAATATACTGGATATATAGTGAGGAGTAGTCTATGGGAAGAACAAGATATGGAAAAATAGGGACATACATGATTATAAATGGAAGGTCTGCCAAGTTGATAAAATAGACTGTGTAAGTCTCTCTTTCTTTATGAACAAAATATCTAGTTCAACATAACAATGATGGAATTGTTGTGTCCAAATGGATTTTGATAATATTTTCATAATGAGATGTTACTCTTAGAACCAAAATATGTATGAATGAATTTTCTTACCTTTGCATTTTTGCATACATTTTATGTTGTGAAAACTGACTCATGAATTGGATTCAAGTTTGTACATGAAATGTGAGGATATATGTTATGGATACAAAATTGTTAATGCAATAAAATACATCAATAAGGAATTCATGTTTTTTTGGAGAGATTACTTTGAAGAAACCAAGATTTAGTAACCCTGTTTTGTAGATTAGATGCATGGACTCTATTATGATTATTAGTTTGCTATTGTTTACAAACTAAGTGAAGTTGTTAAGGACCATATACATAGGGATTGAATTATTAAAGGTCCATATAAGTGGTTATTGTTTTCATTGATGGTAGATATCAATAAGTATTGAAGAGAATATTGATACTCAAATATTTGTTCAGATAGATCTCTATTACATGTGAACAATGATATTGATTGGATTGCAAGGTTATTATAAGGATAGAAAGGCCATTGTTTCAATTTAAAAATACTTTGTAATAATGTTGAAAAGTTATTTAAATGTGATTAGAGGCTCCTTGAAGTTTTTATTTGGAATAGTAATGTGTTAGGTTTCTCTATAAGAACATAGGCCTATAATGTATCACTTTATGATCATAGTTAATGGTAGATTGAGTTGAATAGTGATGATAGTGGATTGATAAACACTTTATAATAATTGTATGAGTTGATTTGTGTTTAGATAGACCTATTTCAGGTGGTTTGGGGTCTTGAAACCTCATATTGTGAAAGTTAAGCCTTTTTATAGGCTCTCAGCCTACGTAATGGCTATAAAACCCCTAATTTTAGGGTCTGATGTATAATATGATTACCAACCATGGTAAAATTCCAAAAAAATTTATTCCACCTATTTTTAAGGTATAATAACTGATTATAATGGTTTTAGGTAGTGTACGGCCTGACAAGTATATATTCTATAGGTCTAGGGTGTATTAGGCCTAGAGGAGACCTAATTAAATAGGTCTAAAGAAAGAAAGAGTATGTAGGGGAAGAGTTGGAGCTTCAAAATTGTTCTATAGGTATATATTGGAATGTGAAGAAATAATTGATGTTTGGTTTTCATTATGTGATTTTATTTTTTTGGTACGAATCAACAATGCCTATAAAAGGCTTAGTAGAGGTGTGACAAGTGGACATTTTTGTATGAGAGTGATTTAATGTATGGTTGTGAATGAAATGGATCTTGAATGATATTATGAGATTATAGAAGGTGATACAAATCAAATAATCATTTTGATGAACCATAGTGTCATGGTTACATGTTGTTCATAAGGACTATAGGGTAATACATGAAGGTATAAAGAGATTCTTGAATGAAGTAAAGGGCAAAGTGAGAAAAAATGATATGATATGGGTTACAATAGTGACATAGAATATTTTGAGTATATTGAAAATTTAATCTAGTAGGTTTTCTTGTTTTGGTCCATTTTGGATAAATACGCCTAGTGTTGGCCAAGGAGAATTTTACTAATTGCTAGTTGACAAGTAGAGGGAAAGTGGAGAATTACAGGCTAGTGATAAGAGCTCTACATCATTTGGTATCAAATCCATCTATATGCTTTGGGGAAGGTATATATAGATATAGCTATTGAGGAATATATGCTGATTAATTCATGTTGTATATTGTATGATTGACATGTATTTGTAGGAAAGAAACAAGAAGGTAATGCATGGAGTCTTGTTGAGAGACAACAAATTGAGGAGGTATGAGTTATAATTTATGATTGATTTATTGATTTGAATGTATGAATGATATAACAAGTGAATGAAGTGGCATCCCTATAGTAAAGTGAGCTATTAATAAGCTCAAGAGAGAGAGAGAGAGAGAAGCTCATAAAGAGAGCTGAGAAGGAGAAGATAGTCCAAGTGAGAAGGAGAAGTGTGTGAAAGGCCAAAGTGAGGTCTGAGGTAGAAATAAGGTTTCAAGTTTCAACCAAATAAGATATCTAAGTGAGACCCAAAAACAAGAAGAGAGAGAATGTACCCAAGTGAGGTAATCATAATGAATATGAAGGGAGAAGTAGAGAGAAAGGCGAGAGACAGGGTTGAATTTGAAATCCACAGTGAGAGGGAAATGAAAGATGCATTGGCCAAGATGGAAAAAGAGTTAATAAGGATGTGGAATGTATATATATTTAAATGTGGAATTATAATTAGGAAAAGGATTAAGTGTAGCTTCATAAGAGGTTACAAGAGAGAGGGAACCAATAGGTGATAGAATATTTGGAGGGGCAACTATAAGAGATGGCAACATAATTTGCCATGAAGGAGAAGAGAGAGGAAATGAAGCCTCAAAATTTTTATTCTAAATTTGATTTGTCATGGTTGAATGTAGAAAAAGAAGTGGATAGTGAAGTGCCTAATTGACATGAAGAAGATGAATAAACAATAGTCCATAAAGAAGATGAAGATGACGCATTAAAGAATACAAGTGCAACTAAATGTGAGGTGATTTGTCACCTTGAAGATGGAGAGTTAATTGATGAATAAGAGTGGAGAAATGAATAAAATAAAATAAAAAATAATGAGGAAGACAAAGA
Organism: Torreya grandis; assembly: GCA_037957365.1. Classification (NCBI taxonomy): domain Eukaryota; kingdom Viridiplantae; phylum Streptophyta; class Pinopsida; order Cupressales; family Taxaceae; genus Torreya; species Torreya grandis. Next base: position 422,458 of record JARHVA010002954.1, on the reverse strand, counting down.
CATGACAGATAATGAAATGTAGTGGTTTTTGATGAGTATCTTGAGGATGAAGATGATGTGTTATATCAAGACACCATAGGATTGTTTGAAGAGTTTATTAGATTAGGAAAGAAATAGGAAGCACATGAAGTGCTTAAAGAAAGAGAAGAATAGGTGAAGGAAGATGAGAATTAATTCATAACCTATGAAGAGAAGATACAAGGCAAATAAATTACTGATTTGATAGTCAAGAAAAAAGAAGCAGCTATAATAGAGGATAATAGGGTAGAAGATGTGGAGGATAATATTATGAACAAGTATGAGATCTTGAAATGGTTAATAAAGGAAGAGAATACATTATGGAGTAGGTATGAAGATGAAGAGTCAACAATAGTAATGTTGGAGAAGGAAATTGATAATGGCAATCCATGATCAATGCCATGAAGATTGAAGACAAGCATGAGAGAAAATAAAGGAAAAAGAATGATGATAGGTACAAGTAATAGTATGAACAATAGTAGAAGCACAAGCAAAAGAACACATGATAGAAGAAGAAGCAAAGGCATAGGTGTGACAAAAAGGAGCACACACATTTGTATAAACACTTGAATGAAGAAGAAGATAGAGTTAAAGTTATTTTCTCCCCTTGGGAGTATGATGCAGGGGAACCTTAAGGATGTCCTAAAGTAAACTTATAAGTGAGTAAAATTTTAATTAAGCCCTTTAGAGGTTTTCTTGCCTTTTACCAAATTTGAAATTTCAAATATTTAAGGAGGATTAAGAGTGTGTTTAGGTGATTTATGTGGGTCTAAGTGAGTCTTGAAAATGTATACTTGATAAATAATGTGGTAATAGACCTTTTGTGGTCTCAAAAAGGTCATGAAGTTGTTTTGAGTCATATGTCATTGTTGATAATGTGAGGTGGTAGTTTTGATTTACACCACCCTACGTGGGTTTTGTAATAGTTTGAAGAGTTTTTTGATCTAAAAACTCATTATGAGTCTTGTTATAGTGTCTATTTGATAATAAAATGGATATATAATGAGGAATAGTTAGTGGGAAGAACAAGATATGGAAAAATAGGGGCATACATGATTGTAAATGGAGGAAGGTCTGCCAAGTTGATAAAATAAATTATGTAAGTCTCTCTTTCTTTATGAACAAAAGATTCAATTAAATATAATAGTGATGGAATTGTTGTGTCTAAATGGAGTTTGATAATATTTTCATAAGGAGATGTTACTATCAGAACCAAAATATGTATGAATGAGTTTGGTTACCTTTGCATTTTTATATACATTCTGTGTTGTGAAAACTAACTCATGAATTGGATTTAAGTCTGTACATGAAATGTGAGGATATATGTTATGGATACCAACTTGTTAATGAAATAAAATACATAAAGAATGAATTCATATTTTTTTGGAGAGATTACTTTTAAGAAACCAAGAGTTATAAACCCTATTCTGTAGATTAGATGCATGGACTCTATTTTGATTATTAGCTTGCTATTATTTACAGATTGAGTGAAGTTGTTAAGGAACATAGACATAGGGATTGAATTGTTAAAGGTATTTATAAGTGGTGATTATTTTCATTAATGGTAGATGCCAATAAGTATTGAAAATAATATTGATACTCAAATATTTACTTAGATATATCTCTGTTACATGTGAATAGTGATATTAATTGGATTGTGAGGTTATGCCAAGGATAGAAAGGCCATTGTTTCAATTTAAAAATAATTTGGAAACATGTTGAAAATTTATTTAAACATGATTAGATGCTCCTTGAAGTTTTTATTTGGAATAGTAATGTGTTAGGTTTCTATATAATAACACAGGCCTGTAATGTATCACCTTATGATCATAGTCAATGGTAGATTAATTTGAATAGTGATGATAGTGGATTGATAAACAATTTATAATAATTGGATGAGTTGATAGGGGTATATATATATACCTATTATAGTTGTTTTGGGGTCTTGAAATCTCATACTGTGAAATTTAAGCCTTTTTATAGGCTCTTGGACTACACAATGGCCTTGAAACCTTGATTCTAGGGTTTGATGTATAACATGATTTCCAACTGTGGAAAAATTCCAAAAATTTGTAGTCCACCTATTTTTAAGGTTTCCTAACTAAATATAATGGGTTTAGATAGTTTATGACTTATCGAGTATGGATTATAGAGGTCTAGGGTGTATTAGGAATTGAATAGGTCTAAGGAAATAAAGCGTATGTAGGGGAAGAGTTGGAACTTCAAACCTATTTCACAAGTATATATTGGCATGTAAAGAAAGAATTGATGTTTGGTTTTCATTATGTGATTTTAATTTTGTTGTTCTAATTAGCAATTCCTATAAAAGGGTTAGTAGAGGTGTGACAAGTGCACATGATTGTATGAGAGTGATTTAATGTATGGTTGTCAATTGAAATAGACCTTGAATTAATGTTAAGAGATTCTATAATGTGTCACAAAGCCAAGAATCATTTTTATGAACCATAGTATCATGGTTTCATGTTGTTCATAAGGACTATAGGGTAATGCATGAAGGTATAAAGAGATTCTTGAATGAAGTAAAGGGAAGAGTGAGAAAAAATGATTTGACATGGTTTTTAATATTGACATAGAATGTCTTGAGTATATTGAAACTTTAATCTAGTAGGTGTTATTATTTTGGTCTATTTTAGAAAAATAGGCCTAGTGTTGGCCAAGGAAAATTTTGCTAATTTGTATTTTAAAAGTAGAGGGAAAGTGGAGAATTCAAGGTTAGAGAGAATATATCTACATCACAAACTTTAAGTCAAATGACCAAGTGAAAGGACTTAACTTGATAAACCATATAACATCTCGACACATCATGACATACCCCTATGACCCACTAGACTAAATTTTAAGGCATTGGGAATCGTGAAAAATACATTAACTTAAACAATTCTAACAAATATTCATTTTAATACATCATAAGGCATACGGTGGGTTTTAAAAAAAGTAAACAATCATGACAACCAAAATTTTAAATTATAAAGATGATAGTTTGACTTAGGAGGTCAAACTTGTCAACATTTTGGTGACTCAGTTGGGAAGCATGCCTGTTATGCTTATAAACCAATAACTCTACATATATTTTGGCCTCATGGAGTTTCTCTAACACTAGAACATAAACATGATCAGAACCTATTAATGAATACAACTATTGACTAAAAAAAGACAAAATTTTGACCTCTAAGACACAAAACACAAGGATAAACACACACAATAAGACAAAACAAGACAACACACACACCTATGCTAATAAATCACTTAGGGAACACACAAATTATAATATAAATACTATAAACAAATTACCTCTAAGCATAATCCTCCTAGATCAAATGGGAAATTTTTTTGAGATCTTTTGATCTATGAGGTGAACAATGGTACAAGGCAAGTTGCCTCTTGAACATAGTGCTTGATAGACCATGATTCTTGCTTGAAAAATATCTTAGCATGTCTTAAAGTGAGTAAAAAATAAAAATAAAATAATATATGAAGACATATTCATCTTAAAATTGTTGGAAATTTGGCTTGTCAAGGCCAAATGCTACCCCTTATAGCTTGAAACTTTTCATGGAACTATTACAGGCCTCTACATGGTAGTCTATTATAGGCAAGTTTAATAAAAGTGTATGTTTTGAGTATTTTAATGATAAATTTTTAGTCAAAATTATATTAAATAATCCAAAATACATTAAATTAATTTCATATTTATGTCATTACCTTAATTCAAAAGTCTTATGTTTTGGATCCATCTCTTCATGCAAGTTAAAGCATTGTAAAGACCTCTATTAGTTCCCACATGCCAAATTTGGACCCATAAAGATGTAAAAAGACTTATTTATTTTTACTAAATGTCATTTTAGTATTTATTATCATTATATTTACCTAAATTGGTGATTTAAAGCTTCAATTTTGAAGAACATGCAAAGAAAGGAGTATTTTCATGTAAGAGTATGAACTTGTATGACCTTTTTCAAACATCTGAAGTCAAGATATCAAAGGTTAATAGAATATAGGTGATTAATATAATATTTAAGGGAAAAATACCTCATACATACCCAAAAATATTTCCCTTCATTCACCTTTCTTCTTTTCACAACAAGAGAGCCCTTCAAGTTTGTAGCTGGTATGACCATAAGAGAGAAAATCAAGGTCTGAAATTTTGGACAAAGAAAGGGGTTTAAGAGAGATTCCATTTATGGAAATTGGTTCTCAATTTATCTAAATATCCTTAATAAACCACCCTTAAAAATATAATTCACTCACTATACCTTCTTCATCTAAGCAAGCAACCAATTTTATGAGATTTCTCCTCATCTGGGCATCATGATAGAAAAAATCAAGTTTGTGGAGTTTGTGAGGTGCATGATCCACCTTACCATGATATTATTAAACTTATTTACACATATGTGAGGTCATATGGATCTCAATAAGATAAATGAATGCAAATTTTGTAGCCTATAGGTAGTTTAAGAGTCTATATGGTTCAAGAGATAATCCATGGTTGTCAAACATTAACATATTCTATCTAAGAGTTTCATTCATGATCATGTGTTTGTTGATATATATGTTCATGCATAACTTTAATACTTCATGAATTTATAGGTTGTGGATTCATGTTCATTTCACCTCCATCATGTTTCATCCCCAAACACAGTCTTGTCACTACCTTTTCACCATTGTAAAGTTCCATCTCCATCTCCATTCAATGTTTCCATTCATCTATCACCTATCACTACCTAGAAACTCACTTCCACCTCATTGATCCAATATAAAAAAGAGTCAAAGATTATATAAATCATTTTTTTCATTCAACTATGATGATGTTTCCCTACGCAGTGCTAAAATATGGAAGAATCTCCATCTACAACTAGGTCAAACTCAATCAAGGATGTGTTTCATGGGAATGATGTTTTGAGGAGACTAAAATATATTAATATTTTAATCATGGAGGTTGAATTATCTCCCTTAGTTTATTCTAATGAATGATATTCTCACAAGCTATACCCTAAATCTTCTCAAGGACTAAAGACTATCTTAGACCATACAAGACAAGGAACATAGGGCTGTCATATGAGGAATTCCATTAAAGTACAAAAAAAGATGGTATCAAAGGTTGTGAAGAGGATTAATTGGATGGATTAGTGAAGGACTCCAGGATGAAACTAAAGTATATCAAGAATTTTCTCAATAGGATGACTAGGCCTATTCCAAGTTTCCAAATATCCACCTACAATAGTTAGGATCAAGCAAGGTTTGAGAAACTAATGAATTTATTTTAAGGGCTAAATAAAGGGTCAGAGAAAGATAATTCATGTCAATTAAACCACCCAAGAAGTATTCATATAAACCATGGATAGAAACACCTATTGAATATACTTAATTCTAGTCATAAGCATTATAGGTCTCTTTTTAGTAAAGATTAAGGTATTTTTAAGTTGTTTAAGGTAATAAACCTTTTCTTGTTCTCAATACTATTCAAAGATCTTGTGGATAGTTAAGGTTTATCCAAAAAATAGGTGGAATATGGAGGGTCAATAAGATACTGGGATCAAATTTTATCTCTTTTGATAAACCTCCTACCTAACATCAATCTGTACATAGTCTCATAACCACCTATAACATTCAACATGAAGATTCTTCAAAGGAGGTCATCTTGAATAAGGTTCTTATGCAAAGAAATATAAGGATTAAACTAGGTTGATATTAAAATATTTAAAAATAAAGTATGAGGTCATATGTTTACTCAATTAAATCTTTACTTTACATACTCCAACGTAAATGACTCAGTTTGTACAATAGGGTTTGATTAAGCCTCATAATGACCAAGTTGTGAAAGTAAGCAATAGGGCCTTGGTCTTGGGTAAGATGAATGATGGAAAGGTTTCAAGGTCAATGGTAGAATATAAAAGTTGATTAAGGAACAAACTCAACTCATATCCTTCATCAACCTACTATCCATACAGTGGTCCAAATTCACACTTACAACCATCATGATGATGTGAAAAGTTTAGTGAGGTAGGTAAGCTCAAATGAGCTTATGCTATATATATATATATATATATATATATATATATATATATATATATATATATATATATATATGCATCATAAGTTAACAAAAAATAATAGTGGAATATCATGGTTGAAAACATCAGAAATGTAAAGGGTTAAATGAGATGACCAAGTGGCCTATATAGTCAAAAAGTGAGCTATAGGCCCCACCCTATAGGTCATTTTTTGATTAAACTAGTATAAAGTCAATAAGGTCTACAAGTTCAATATGGTGAAGAGTGAGGGTTGGTTGAAGTATTAAGAGATTATTGAAGACTATATCAGGTTAAAAGCATTTGGAAAGGGTTAATTCAAGTTCATAATCCTAGAAAAACATAGAATACAATTAGAGATGAACTACAATCTATTTTCCTTTAAAAAATCTCATTTGTAAAGAAAGAGAAGGAGGACTATTGGTTGGTTAAGAAAGTAAAGTTCATTAGAAGATGATGCCTACAAGGTATTAACACTGATAAAGCACCATAAACCTTTTTAAAAGTATAAAAAATGTTAGAACATAGCTGGGGTAGTTGAACCTAAGGGAAAAATATAGTCACAATTAACATAAGAAGCTAGTTTTGAGGGAATTTAAAGTTTTAGAGCACCTATAGATAGAGTTAATCTCTCCAATTTGGTAAAAATAGTATACATGACTATATAAAACTTCTTATGTAATACTAAAGGCCATATCCACATTGGAAATGGTCATTGTTTTGTCACATACCACCTACAGTCTGCTAATAGTCATAAGAAGAGACAAATGAGCTATTGAGAGGAGTTTTAAAGAGTAATAGAGAATTCAGACTTCATGAAGAGTTTTTGAGACATGGTATGATGATGTTAGTGAATTTATATGTCTGTGGAGTTTTTGATAGTCATGATTAAAGACAAAACACTCTTGAGGATAAGTTTAAGGAGAGAAAACTAAGACAAGATTATGTACTAATGGTGGCATCCATGTGTTCTGGATGGTATTTGAAGACATCAGGAATGTGATAAGAAGGTTAGAAAGGTAAGATAAGCTAAGAATCATCTCATGATAAAGAATATCTTATGTTTTTCAAGAAAAGTCACCAAACTCAGTCTCCTAAGGGTTGAAAAGCTATGACTACTTGAAAAATCTAGGGTAGAGAGATGAAGAGAGTATAGGGCTTTGAGAGGATGGAGACTCAGATTGAGGATGGTTATTATTGACCATATTTGCTATACATACCAAAAATGTGCATATTTCAATAGTTTAGTTGAAGGAGAAGGATCCTAAATGAAGAGTGGCCCAATTATTCAATATGAGCAGTGTTCATGGTGAAGCCAAGCAGTTTAAGGTCATGGAATAGGTCTACACAAGCTTCAAATTTTCATAGTTATTTCAGGCCTTCAAGGATTAAGCAACATTTCAAGTAAAAATTTAAGTAAAATCTAAGTACAAAAACTTTTTGGGATAATTTTTTACCTAGGAATTCTTTTGGAATTTTTATTTGACTAAGTGTTCATTCTCTCGGGCAAATTCTTTTGGGCTTTTATTTTGCTAAGCTAAATTATTTTGGACCCTTTTTTTGGATAATTGTTGAATTCTTTCACACAAATTATCTAAGATAAAGTTTCTGAAGGCATGTATTATTTTAGACAAAATGTTTGAAGCAAAAGATGAATACCTATTTATTTTGGAGAAATTGTTTCATGATAATTTCCTCAAAGACCTATTTCTTTCAGAGAAATTGTCTACATCAAAAAAGGCTAAGTGTCAATTATTTTAGACATTTTGTCCATAGTAAAATCCTAAGGGTCATTTATTTTAGGAAAATTGTTTGAATAATTTTTCCAAAGGTTCATTCTATATGAAAGTGGTCTGATGCAAAAATATTGAACTATATTTTTCCAAGAAAAGTGTCCCAAACACTTTTTCCAAAAGATATCTTTCTCAAGCAAAGTGGCCAAGACACTTTTCCCGAAGGGTCTTTTCTCAAGAAAGTGAACCAAATAGAAATCCTAAAGGGTCATTTATTTTAAAAAAAATTCTAAAGTAAAAGTCCTGAAAGGCCATTTTTCAAGGAGATGATCCTATACAAAAATTTTGAAGGGTATATTTTTCAAAAATATAGTACCACAGATAAATTCATGAGGGGTTGTTCTCTCAACAAAGTGCCCTATACAATTTTCTCGAAGGGTCAATTCTTGAGAAAATGGTCTAATTTAAGGTTTTCAAAGGGTATTTTTTCAAAGGAGCCCCAAAAAAAATGTATAAAGGAAATAACCTATAGAATTTATGATCCAAATAGTTGTGAAAACATCCGTTTATGGCTATAGGAAATAGACATTTGAATTCAAAAAGTCCAGGATGGCCATGCAAGTCTCAAATTCAAGCACAAAAGATGATCATTGGTTTTCAAATATGCAATAATAGTCATGTAGATGTTAAATACATTCATGCAGATGTCAAATTTCAATAATGATAAATAGCCATCTATATACAAATGGGTTCAAAATCAATGGTCTACGTTTACTTTGAGCAAAGATCTAGAGGCACACGTGAAGTCAAGAAGTCAATAAGACGTTTATGTAAATATCAAATTTAGGCCATGATAAGTAACATTTTGGTTCAAAAGGTCTTTAAAACATTTAAATCTGGTCAAGATCTAATGGTCCACATGATTCTACATACTGACATATGAGATCTAATATCTCGTGCTAGTGTCAAACAAGTCTAAAGGTCCCAGGGTTAAAGCCCTTAAAAAGATGTAAGTTAGACAAGATCTAATAGTTTGGGTTCATCAATATGGGATCCAATGGTGCACATTCATTGACAAATTAATGAGTTTGAGCTAAATCAATGATCTAAATTTGATCTTATAAAAGATATAACAACGAGCGATGACTAATAGGATAATGGGCCCAGACAAATCAATAACAGGTATTCAATCATGGAAAGACAATCAATGGAGTGAGATGGGTCAAAGGAGTCAGTAGAATGTATGGGACCAATATGAATAAATATAGTTGGGCATAATGAAATGGGCTGAGTCAAATTTTTGATGGCCAATCAAACAAAGGCAAACCCAAACATTTTCAATAGAAGTCGATGTGGTAATTTTTGACTCAGGCATGTAAATGCAAAAAACTAGAACTCAGATATGATCTAGATGGAATTATCAAGACCAAGCATTTCCAAAAGATCTCTATATGGGTAAAATAGGTCATTTAGACCTAATATAGAGACCAATGATTGAAAAACAAGGTCAAATAGTTTGTAGGTTTTCTATGAATGTTGTGATTGTGTGAAAACCAATGATCTAAGATTGGTTTTCCATCTATATAATGGGCCTAGGTTTCAGTTGGAACAAATATAGATGTAAATATGATCATATGGAGACATGTCTCACCTATCATTAGGATCACTTTTTAATGAGAAAATACAATTGAACACCCAAAGTAGATGTGTCATAATTCTTCCAATTCTAAGACATGATCCTTATCAGCAAATCATTAGATGATATCATGGAGTTTCAAGAAGATATTTGGTAGTTGGATAAGGATAATGAGCATTCAATCTTTTACTAAATTTGTTCCTTATTAATAAGATCTTGAGTTAGAATCCTCAAGAGTAATAATCCATTGAAAGTATTTGGGACTTTTTTAATGTACAACTCTCTCTCTCTTTCTCTTTTCTGTAAATACAAGCTTCCAAGCCTTAAAATTGATTCCTCTATCCCTCTTTTTGGTATGACTAGACTCTACTAGAATTTGTACCATGACACTTTTTTGATGTAATAAAGACTGAATTCCATCCTTTTCTAAGTTAGATTGAAGTGTGGTCCATGAATTCATGTATTGTGGTTAATTGAAGGTATGTTCCTTGCTTATGTATGAGTTTTTCTCACTTTCAAGAAGTGTTTAATAGTTCTTATAGGTCATTATAAGTGTAATTTATGGTTTATTGTCTATCTTAAAAGTGGATATTTACCCTCTTTTACTAATTTTATAACTGATTAATGCCTTATTGTAAAATATTTATGTGAGATTGATTTTCTTTGGTCTTGAAGGTGTCTCATAGTGTGTATTATATGAGTTTGAGTGATCAAATCATTGGTGTATCACCTATTTTACATGTTTTATAAGTTATTGTCAAAATATCTTTCTATTTTCCAAGCAAGTGATAGTTTAGGTTTAGTATAGGTGATAGATATAGAAGGAATCTAACCTTTTACATAGGTATGATGTATTATTAGGATACCCATAACCTAGGATCAGTCCCATGTTAGACTAGATTTGAGTATGAAAATCTGAACAATCCCCTTCTCAACTAGGGTGAAAATATAAAACACCAAAAATGATCACTCTGAGGCATATGGAAAAAGTTTAAAACTCCTTGAACTATTTCCTTGTAGGATAAAATACTTGTAGACCTCTGCCTTATACAAACACACAGTCTAAATAGTCATTCCTATAGACACAATCATAAGGTTGGAGACAAAGTAGAGTTTGAGAAACCAAAGGAAGTCTCAGGGGTTAAAATAAATTTAAATGAGATTTTATGATTAATTATAACCCCTATTATCACCCATAGTTTCCTTGAACATTAAAACTTAGTATTATGCCTTTTAGGTCTAAAGCCAATCTTAAGGCCTATAAGGCTTATTACACCACATGAAGACACTTTTAGACACTAAAATGCAAGATGAAATTTTGAGAGGGTGTGAGAATTTTTTTAGGTCCCATGAAGGTGTTTTAAAGTAAATAAATATAATTTAAAGGTTAATTTTGTCCTTTGGACCGAATTCAAACTACTATAATTAAGACAGTCATTTGAACCACCCGTTTAAGAGCTCATATATTTCACCATAGGAGGAGTTGGACCAAATGATTTTATCATGATTTTAGGACCCATTTAAATTAAAATACATGAATTATTGAGGTTTATTGAGGAGATAATGTTTATGAACCATCACTAAGACTATATGCAGGTCCAAAATACAAGCTGAACCCTACAATCAAACATCTCTATGTATGTATCTTTGCACACCTTTTGCATGGGAACCCAAGCTTCTAAAAATATTTAAAGGGGTATATGGAATAAATATCCATGAAAAAAGTTCTATTTTAGAGGTCTGTACTTTATGAACCATTGTTAAGAAGGTTCACTTCTAAAACCCTCCAAAAAGCCTCCTACAGACTAGTTTTGAGAAAAGTGAAGTTTATTGCATCCAAACAACCATGAATCACACTAGAAACTCTTGAAACATGAGATAAAATTAGATAGGGTCTTGGTAATGCTATCATGATGTACATAACTATACAGACATGGAAAAAATAGGCTTGTTTGAATAAAAAGAGAAAAATAGGTATTAAGGTAGTTTAAGGTGATTCTAATAATTGTAGAATGAATTTTGGCACTTGTTTTACCTTATAAACCCATTGGATGATTAAAAACATGCTTGGAAATGACTATGTGAGGTCTTTAAAAATAGCCAGTCTATAGGAAGTGAAGACAAATTGACCTAGTCAATTGGTTTGACCAATTTATAATTGTTTCTTGTTGAAAAGGACCTATTTCATGGTGTGAGACATTGTTTAGGGTCTTAAAAATCACTCTTTCATATATTTTTATAGTTTTAGGAAATTTTTAAATGCCATCAAGTACTAAGTGTTAGGTTACTAGGTCTAATTGGCCTAGTAAACCTACTTAGTCAATCATGTAAAGTGGAGAATAGTGTAGAAGTTTGTTAATGAGATATAATGCAGAGTTATCAGTGTCATAATTGATATTAAGTGGAAATTATTATACCCAAGATTCCCCCTATGATTTAAAAGGAATGGGGACCCACTTTGGTTTTGATTTGGCCCCTATTTTTTAAGTTTTATTTTTTGTTCTGTGAAAGTTTTGTAAATTGCTCCTTAATCTCAACACTCATAAATACAAACAATGGTATTTTACATTTTGGAATAAATTATTAATGTATTTCAAGATTTTTATTCTTATGAAAGTTTTGTAAGTCATACACACTTTAAAAGACTTGGCACTTTATAAATTTTTAAGTTCATAATTTCTTCATTAGATATTTTGCTCAAAAATTTTAATCAAGATTTTCTTCATCAGACATTTTGTTTGAAAATTCTATTCAAGATTTTTTTCATCAAAAAATTTGTTTGTAACTTGGTCATCAGACATTTTTTAGAACTCCTTCATTGAATTTTGTGCTCAAAAAATATTTTCAAGATTTTTTGTTTAAAGTTTACCTTGTTTTGAAGGATTTGGTTATCAAAATTTTTATTTAGGGTTTGTGTTCAGAGCCTTCAATTTGTAAGAGTTAGTTAGATCAGTTCTAACATGAAACCTGACTCTTAACTATTGAAATACCACTAGGCTTATCTAGCAAAGTAGAACTACTTAACAACACTTTTTAGAAATGCAAAGATGTGGCTTCCTTGCCAAATAAGACAACAAGGTTTGAATTATGTAGGTAAAGAAAGTTTATGAATGTTGGGCATTACAAAACATGAACTAGAATTCAATGTAAAATATATATCAACAAATTATGGCTATTGACATGTTCATTAACCAAAATTAAATTTTAAGCTCAATTGTTACTCTATGAACAAGCCCTAACCACCTACTCATCAATTACAAAGATGTGACCAATAGAAAGAAGTTTTCAAAATCTAAGAAACTAAATTTGAGAAAACTAGTTGGGAGTCAATGGATTCATCATCCTAGGTGTTCAAAGGAGTACTTACACCATCTCATTTTTCCATTAAAGATTATATCAAGTATAAAGACATTATGTTTGACTCTACAATCTTGAATGATCGATATGCCAATTATTCAAACCTATGGGATGCCATTGGTGATGTTGATGCCTTTTACCATGAAGAAGATCTATCACCAGTGTAGAGCCAATTGGTGATAGACCTACTCTCTCTCAAGAAAAGGATTGCACTTCATGATATCCAAGCCCAAGGTTATGCCATGTATCAACCTACTATGAGACTTGTTTTTTCCAGCAAGATGAAAAATGATGTCTTCCTACATCATGTAAATCACAAGATAGTTATGGCTTTTATCTAAAGAAAATATTTACAAAGGTATTTATCCTTGCCAATTCTAGATGCTATATCAGACATGCATAGTGTGGTAACATGGAATAAGAATAATTCAATTGAAAAAACTTTGAACATATGGCTTATTCCTAGGGAGTCTATTATCCTTAATGGAAAATACTTAGTGCCTATCAACAAGTTTAGAATGGGGTTTCACATTAGGATGTCCCTTTTGAATAGGATATATGGCCTCCCAAGCATCCATTTTTTCACCTATATTGGGTGCCGTTTCTAGACATGTTAATGACCTTTAATATGAATTTTACCCAAGGGGAGGTCATTAGTGTTAGTCTAAAGGAACAAATTCTACATAAAGGCAAATGATCTAGTTTAGTAGGCCATTTATATATGATGTCTTACCTCTTTGATGTAGTAATGAGAATTTTATATAGGGACTATGGATCACTTTGGATCCCAACTTTAGACTACATAAAGAATCATATCTACTGTTATTATTCATTCATGTACATATATGCATACACAAAGCATATCATATGTATTATATAAGATGTATATCCTTAGGTATGTAAATCTATCCATGAGGCTGCACTACCCATGATATCTAAGAGTATAGCAGATACATTAGCACCTCAGGGTGACTATTGGCTATACCTAGATTATATAGTGATTATGGTTGTTGGTAATAAGGTCAACCCCTTATGCCTTCCCAAGTACTACTTGGTAAAATCAAAGATTAAGAGATTATATTCTAGCTTTGGTAGAGTGTATAAGAATATTTGATAAATAAAAATAAATCACATTCTATGGATCCCATATGGTAATACGCTGAAAGTGCTACATAATGCAAAAACATTTCAAGGAGGTTGGCAATTAAAAGAAGCATTATTCATTGGCCACCCTACCACATAGAGATTGGGACCTCATGGTCAAATTTAGAAACATATGAAAAGCTTTGGTATACTATACCAACACCTTCCTTATGACCATGATTTATTATTCCTTAATGTAAAAGATGATGCCCAAGTCATGGAAAGGGCACAAATAGTGGGGCTTAGGGAGAAACATTTGAAGAAAATTCAAGGAGAACCTTAAATTTTAGTTCAAGAGATGAACACAAGGATGCCACCCCTTAAAAGATGGACTACTTCAAACTTTTGGGTCAACAAACCCCAACATCTAATAGATGAACAAGGATAGCCTTCTAAAGAAGCTCTCCAAATATTGAAGGCCATTAAAGTAGAGCTTCGTGTGACTAAAATTGAGTGAGGAGATTAAAAGGAACCAATTTTATTGGACTCATATAAATAAAAAATCTAATATCACCTAGCCACATTACATGTGCAAGAATCTATAGGTGAAGAGGTTTCTACTACCTTAATTGAATGAACCTCCTCCCCAGCTAAGAGATATACAATCTGATATAAGAGGAAGCCAAGGGATCCTCCCCTTTAGAGGAACCAAAATACTAATAAACCACCAGTAGGCACATATTTAGTATAGAAATGAACTCCAATAGAATAAGAAATAAACGAAGAAGAGGAATTAGAAAGAACAAAGGCCTTCAACCTCATAAATGACAAAGGGAAATCACCTATGAATTAAGATTAATTAGGTACTAAGTATTAACCTTTAGTCACTTCTTCCCTAATTTCCTCTTTTATTCCCCTTTTTTAAGTATGTTGATTTGATTGAGTTCCTCTTAGTGCTATCACACAAACACCTCTGGTCACTCCAAAAATAGAGGATGTTTACTTTACTCTTATTATTTCTATTTTCCCATTGATGATAACCATATCTATTATTTACACCACTACATAAATTCCCTCTGAGACTACCTCAGTCTATATTAAAACCAAAAGGAAGGCTTATAATAAGGTTAAAGTGGCATTGGGAGGTTCCCAACTTCATGTATCATATACTCAGATAAACTTGGCAATGCCTTCTATTAGCTCTTCCTAATACACTACTGTAACATCCTCAGAGAAGGCTAAAAAGGGAAAATAGGTGTATATAGTCCACCCACTACCCCAATATGGGGGTGTGGATTGGTATAAAATCATATAGCCCTCCCTTACTGATCAATATTCAAAGGAGATTTAGAGCAAACATGATAAGATCAATTGGTTGAGACTATAGTTGGGGACACACAACTAGTAAATTTAGCATAACTAGCTATCCCTCCATGGGTAGATGATCTTAGATAAAAGGCTTCTTATAATCCAAATTTGAAAATCATAGAGTTATCATCAATAAGTTCCATGTTTGAAAAAACCTTAGGAAGAGTCCAAAGGGTTAGGAAGAGGAAAGTGAAAGATGAAACTAGAAGGGGAATCATTTTTGAAGAAAGACAAGAAGTCTTTACCTTGTCTAAAATTAAGAACAAGAAGTTGGGTCAGTCCCCATATATAGAGGACTTTAAGTCCCTTGATAAAAATCATAAAGATGTTTTGATAGCATGAGGAAACTAAAATGGCTAGGCAAGAGATTGAGAAAGAGTTAGAAAAAATAAAAGAACAACAAGAAATGGTTCACATTCCTCAAGAAATTGAGATCAAGGTTCAACAGGCCACATGAAAGCTATGTAATGATTTAAAAGAAATAGATGTAATGAGGTCAGAATTGGCTCTTCATATAATTGAGACTCATAAATTGTTTAATTATTTGAATCAGAATGAGAGTCAATTAAAATTACTTATTCTTTATAATACCAATAAGGCTTATATCCATCTTGGTTTAATGACATTGTTGTAGGCTTCAAATTCCCTCAACTTGGTGGTAATTAGAACCCAAAAGGCTAGAGATTGGATCACAACTATTGGGGTAGTAATGACAAAGTATCAAGAACATGAAGGTCTCATTTTGAAATTCCTAGAGGAATTATAGCTATTAAAGGTAAGAGAATAAACTGGTAAACTTATTATTAGGATCAATTTTGATCAACTCTTTCAACAAGCATTTGAAAAATTCAAATAGAGCCTTTAGGGATTATCACTTGAAGAAATTGAGGCCAAGCTGAATTTTGCTAGGAAGGTGGTGGAAGTAGAAATTTTTAGAATAAACTTATAGAACACAAAGGCAGAGCATGCTAAGCTCCTCTAAATGTTTCTAGGAATAAGGTGATAGAAGTAGAAATTATTAGAATAAACTTCTAGAACACAAAGATAGAGCATACTAAGCTCCTTGAGTAGGTAAATAGGGTGCATAGAACCTCATTACTAAACATGGACATTATCAGACATCATCATGATGTATGACATAAGTATTATCTTGATTTGGAAGCAAAGAAGAATATTGATGTTATAACTTCCAGTTTAACACCAATATCTACTAAAACATCTCTAACAATCAATAACACCATGAAAACATACATCTAGCCTTAGGTCAAAGGCAAATTTTATGTGCATCCATGTAAATGCATTAATTTTATAATCATAGTATACTTATGTCATAACTTTAATATGAAAGTTGCTTGAATTATTTGTAAACATGCACATGTTGCATCACATTATATAGGCTAACTTTATTTTGATAATTGTAAGTTAACTATGAATATGCATACATGTAGTTTTGAAACTAGAATTAGAATTGAGGTTCTAAGTACACAATGTAATTACAAGTTTTCATACACTTAGAGGATGAAGAAACCCCTCCCAAAGTCTATATATACATCTAGAATCCTCATTTTCAAGGGTCAAAAAAATCAATACAAGAAGAAGTAAAATTTTGATTGTCACGCAATGGTGTTGGTGCCTTTTCTTTCCAATTTTTGTGTAATCAAGTTTTAGATTTTCTTAGTTGTTTGATTCAAGAATTTTAAGTGTGAAATAGCTATGAAGAATTCCTTTTGTTATAATTGATATGCTGATTTTAGATGTGCAATGACTATTGAAGAGTTAACAATTATCATTGATTATATGCAAGGAGGTTGACTTTCTCATCTTTGTGATTGTGTAGAAGTTTTTTCTCTAATATAATCTTATATGTGTGTACAATAAATACCTTAGATACCTCCATGATTTAAGTTATAATCTTCTAAGTAGAGGTGTGCAAAAGCTACCCCTAAAGGATAAACCTTTGATCAAGATATTCGAGTTCCTTATATCAATTATTTTCTAGACTACTTGACTGTGTTTGTATATGTGCATGTAGTAGCTTTCATCAGGACACATCAGTTTTCAAAACACTTGTCCATGAAGAATTCAAAACTAAAAGGTAATTCTTGTAGTCAAAGAGTCCTATTTTTTCCCCTTATTTATTTTAGAGTTTATTTATGAGATCTACCCACTTTAAATTAGTATCCACTCCACCCATCTATAAATTGCCTAGTTTTAACTTTATTTTAGATATCATCCATACATACATAGTCTTAGTGAATAGTGTACATGTTCTGCTTGCTATTCCACCACCTAGTTATTCAACCACATACTTGTAACTCATGTCTTGGAGTGGAGTTTACCTCCATTATGATCTTAAAATGTTAGAGGCTACCTCATTATGAATTGGTGTGTTTAAAAATTGCATGAACATTATTTTTGATGCTAGGAGGGCCAAAGCTTTTTTAATAAAAGAGGTTAATCCCTACATTGAGTTACACTAGAGACACCCAAGAGAGTGACTAGATCTAGAGCTCAAGCTAGTCTTATAGTCTCACCTTTGTCAAATCATAGAAGGCCTAGAATTTTACCAATTACCCTTATCATACCCAAGCTAAAACACCTTCCCCAATAAGGAACACTCCCCCTATTAATAATCCTATGGCTCAACCACCTTAGTTGGGTGGATGTGCTATTGCCATCCTAAGGGATGTGCATGACCTACCAAGGAATTAGAGAAGTATCTACCATCCTTCTCTCCTTCAAGATGAAGAATGATAGAATAACACATCAAGACTTTCAAAGATATGTTAAGATTGATGAATGTTACTAATGAATATTTTGAATGTAAACTTTTTGTTTTCATATTACAGGATGTTGCTTATGATTGGTACCTTAATCTACAAGATAATTCCATTAATTCTTGGAATGAGTGTCAAACTACTTTTTTTTGCATATTTTGGGTAGGTCACCAGCCCCATTTTGATATACCAAAACTTTACAAGAATGAAGAGGGATCCCAACGAAATGATCTAGGCATTCAATGCAAGATTTTA
Source organism: Torreya grandis (assembly GCA_037957365.1). Taxonomy (NCBI): domain Eukaryota; kingdom Viridiplantae; phylum Streptophyta; class Pinopsida; order Cupressales; family Taxaceae; genus Torreya; species Torreya grandis. The sequence continues at coordinate 404,181 of JARHVA010002954.1, read as the reverse complement.
TAATATGTATACCTAATAAGCCTAAGGTATAAACCAACATAAGTGTTGGCATTAGAAATGTACAAGAATGCTTTGGATCTAATTACTATAGTTTTTTTGAGAAGGTTTGTTGCTATCAATAGTTTGGCATTAGCTTATGAATGGGCCATCAACATTTATATAAAACTTAATTCTCAGGTGTTTGGCACACCTAGTATTAATGTTGGTCTCCCAAATTTGAATCCAATTCCACATGTGAAATATAATGTCCCTATATTTAATTAAAATTAGTTATACACACCACCTCCTCTGATATAGATGACACATCTAAATTATAGTTTCTTAAAAAATAATACACATGGAAATGGTTACTAGTAGAACCAACATCTAGCTACATCCCTTACTGTAGTTACCCAGGGCATGGATTCTACTAAAGTAGAGATGGATGACATACAAAAAATGGTCCAAAAACTAAGCAATGATTTTATTGGCATGCAAATAAAGATAATAAATACTAATGACCAAAATAATAATCAAAATTATGAATTCTAAAGGTATAAGAGACCCTTTAATAGATGTACAAATAATACAAAATAGTCTAACAAGCCTCCAAAATTAAATATAGTAGAGACAACCTTGCCCAACTATAACATATCTCAACATGGTGAAATTGAATATGTTGAGTTTTGTGTATCTTTTGTGATCTTTCAAAGAGAGGTGGTGAGGCAAGATTTGATGTATAACCCACTAGAATTCCACCATGACTCTAACTCTTCAAGCACCACCCTATTTTTTGAGACCCATGAGTTTCCTTTCTCGAGTGAAGATGAAAACATAACAGAGGATAAAATTGATGAGATCCATGCCTTCCAATAATATTAGAAAAGTGGTTACAACCTAAGGAATAGGTAGCCATTCACAATGCCTACTCCTTTAAATAGTATAGTTATTCCACCAAATCCAAAAGCTGACAATAATTCACATCCCTTGAAAGGAAATTATTAGCCTTAGATTAGGGAGGAACAAAGTAGAGGGGGGTATAAAATCATTGAGGACATGAATAAAATCAAGGCAAACATCAGCCTTCATGATTTTACTCAAATTAATAAATAGAAAGAACTCTATGGAAGTCTATCACAAGGAAAGACCTTATAGAAAAGACAAAAGTTCCTATAGAGAAAATAAAGGCCTCTGATAGCAACATCATATATAAAATCAAGCTAGAGGTTCTACCCTTTTTTCTAAACATTAAGGTATTTATAAAAACCACTCACAATTGCTTATTCTATTATGGAGATTTAACCACTATTATGCCTACTTCTATTTTCTAAAGGTTTAGCCTAACTCCAAGCCAATCAAAGAGAACAGTCTCACAGTTAGATAAAATAGTGGTACCAATGATTGAAGAGCTATCTAATGTACGTATTTAGGTAGCATTCAAGCCATAAGTATAGATGAATATTGGCATCCTTTTAGTAGACATACCTAAATGGTATGGATTGTTGTTAAGTAGGGACTAGTCTAAGACACTCAATGTATACCTCTCAAAAAATTTCTCTCACATTTGGATACCATGGAGAGGCCTTCCAAACCAAATCTAGATTGATTGAGAACTAAAAATGAAGTATCCTATCATATAGTACAATGTCAAGAATGAAGAGGTGAGTTATGAATTCCCTAATATTGGAATTTAAACTTCCACCACATGAAATGAAATGTAAAAAGTGAAATCTCATGGCCCTACCCAAGTATGAACTCTCCACTTTGATGGCACTAGATCCAAACCAAGATCAGGTATAGGAATTGAATTAATTAATCCACAAGGAAATAAGTTCCTGGAAACATATAAATTATAGTTATTTTGCATCAATAATAGAGCCAAATATGAAACATTGATTTTGGGATTGCACTTTTCCCTAAAAAATAATGTCAAGCAATTATTGTTATATGAGGATTCAGAGCTAGTAATAAATCAGGTTAAAAACAAATGCTAGTGTAATATATCACATCTAAAAAGATATAAACATAGAGCATGGGGTTTTATTGAATCCTTAGAGGCTTTCAATATAGTGGTTATTTTTAGAGAATAAAACTAAGCTAAAGATTCACTAAATACTTTGACTACTAATTTGGTACCTTTATAAGAATCTTAGGTAAAAGATTCTCTATTGAGCTAGTACATTGTCCTTCTATTCCTAACAATGTAAAGAATTTCATTGTCTTTGATGTTGACCAATAGATTGTCCAGTTTCTAACCAACTCAGGATAATTTGAGTCCCAAATCATTGATGACAAAGAATTTAGTTATCTATACCAAGAGGAGTTAGGCAAGGAAGGTGTCATCTAACTCAAATAAAATCATCTACCACTTGAAATGGTTTCCTTAGAAAGAATATTTGATATATATACCTGAGCTCAATAGAAAAGGCAACCCAAGGTTAGAGAGTTTAAATTCAAAAGGGGAATTTAGGGGATGAGAGCAGCCCACTCTATGTCAACATTGGACTTAGTTTTACTTTAGAAGAAAGGCAATGGTGAAAGATTTACTCACCCAATACAAAGATGTGATTGCATGGATGTATGAGGATTTGAAGGTTTATGAACCAAAGGTCATCACCCATATAATTCCACTAAAACTAGACATAAGACATTTATAAAAAGATAAAGACTAGTAAACCCTATCCTGGAACCTCTCATTCAAAGAGAAGTAGAAAATTGTTGAGTGCAAGGATAGTCTTCCTAATCAGACATTCTACCTAGGTGGCCAATTTAGTCCTAGTTAGAAAGAAGAATGGAGAAATTAGATTATTTATTGATTTTATAAACTTTAATAAAGCTTCTAAAAAGGATAACTATCCATTACTCTCCCTAGATGAGGTTATTTAGATAGTTAATGGTTTTGAAATGATGTACTTCATGGATGGATTTTTAGGTTATAACAAAGTGTTGGTAGAATTAGAAGAGAGAATGAAAATTGTATTTACCACAAATTGGTATACCTATGCATATAAGAGGATGCCTTTTAGCCTAAATAACATAGGATCCACCTTTTAGTGAATAATGGATCATGCATTTCAAGGATTGATAGGTAAATGTATAATCATCTATATGGATGACCTCACTATTTTATCTAAGAATAGGAATGATCATGTAGGCCATCTAAAATCAATCTTCAAAAGATGCCAAAGGTTTGGCATCTCATTGAACCTAAAGAATATCATATTTGGAGTAACCAAGGGAAATTTTTTAGGACATATCATTAAAAAATAAAGGATCAACATTGATTTAGATAACCATTAAGATTAGAATGAGTGAGTACAGGTTAGTATGTCAAGTGTCAAGTAAATTTCAAAACTTTATCTATACCTTATGAGAAGGTATATGTAGGTAGTATGATGATATGAGTAAGCTCTGAAGAAGAATATGTATGTTTTGAAGATCTATGTAATTAGCTCCAAAGATGCTCTGAATGAGTTAAAAAGATGTGAATTATTTGAAGAATAATTGATGGTGTTTGAGCATGATAAATGTTGTTTTAAGTTTGTACATAAGGTGTTGAGGTCCTTGAAATTGATTAGAAAATCAGCTCTAAAGATCTATGTACACAACTATGAAGATGCAATGAAGATCCTTAGTTGAGCTCTAAATATCTATGCAAACAAATTTGAAGATGATCTATTGAAGCTCTGAAGAGGAGTAATTTTATAAGGTTTCCTAAGCATACATAAGAGGCATTGATGCACTCAAGAAAATTTCAAAATGAAGTTTACAGGGGTAAGTACTTAGTCAAAGTCTGTAGCTAGACTAGTTTTAGATCCTATTTGGCCTAATGAGGCATCATGAGATTTTTACAAGATATATGAAAAATGTTTGATAGTAATTAATCATGATAGGATATTGTATGGCATAGCTATAAAAAAATGTTGAGATCTTGGATAATAGATAGAAGTTTAGATTTAAGGCCTGATGAGACTTGCATGTCAAGGCTTAGAAATCAAAGAAAGAGATAGTGTCTAGATGATGTATAAGGATCAGTTTATAAGACATGGATGAGTAGGTGAAAATTTATAGAGGTGAGTCAAGTTTTTTTAAGTATGTGCATGAAGTTTTAGGTCATGATTTTCAAGAAATGGCTTGAAAAGTGTTTCAAGGTTTCTTAAGTGCACAGAATGAAGAGTTTTCTACCCAAACACATTTAAAAAGTGCTTGTAGTCATATACAACATCAAAATGAGAATATAAGTTATTCATGGTAGATGAGGAAGGGTTGTATCTCAAATTTACAAGCATTGGTGTCTAGAAAAAAAGAGTTATGTTTTATGCATTATCATTAATATTTGAAGTTGGTTTAAACCCTCAAAAAACCTCAAAAATGATAGGATATTGAAGATATTATTCTAAAGAGATTAGAATGGTCTAATATGGTCATTTAAGTGATTAAATGTTATAGTCAACTCTCTTAGGCATCTCCAAGTGTAATTGGTTTCTTAGGTGAGTGAGCAGACCCTACAAAAAAGTGCTTTTATTTCAAAGATTTACTGTAATAGATAGAGATGATCAAGTCAAAGTTGATAAATGAATGAAGATCAATGTGTGAGAATTTTAGTTTTTGTACATGAATGTTTCTATATAGGTTCCATATTTTAGGTGTGTAAAGATGATTATCAAAGTTGTCCAGTCGCTAATAGACCTTGTAGTACAGATAGTAAAAAAATTAGGTAGAGGTAAAAAGATGATTCTTGATGTGTTTTAATGTAAGAGTAATGCATTGAAGTGCATGATTATGCTATTTTGGAATTTATTAATCTATCCATACATTGTATAATCTTGGAAGTCAATGTAAGAGGTTGGAACATTGAAGCCAAAATGGTTTATCTGGTTGAGTAGAGTCTATGAGAGAGAAGAATAATAGATTGGTTTACAAGATCAATAGTTACGTTCAGTAATTGTAATAATTTTAGTTTATTTTATTATAAGGATGGTATAATATCATGTATATGAATTTAAATCCCTTGAATGCATACAATTAGGGGTTAGAAGTTCATGTTTCCTTGACTATATTTTGGAGCTAGTTGGTAGTTCTGAGTGAGCATCTTGCAGAGAAGAGGTTGAGTCTATTTACCCTAAGTTGAAGAATATGATAATTTTTTTAATGACCTTGAGGTCATGAGGTTTTTTAATATGTGATTTATTTACATGGTTTTTTTTCAAAATTTATATTATGCCTCAGTTGTTCAAGAGAGAGTTTCTGTATATGCACAAGGCTTTTATGAATAGTATTTTGAGAAAGGGTTCAAAGTGGTGGTTGGACATAAAATGTGTTATGGAACTAAAGTGAAGTTGGATAAGGTATATTAGAGTGGAATATGATGTTTTAATATCATGTGATGTGTTTGAATATGATTCAAGAAAGATCAAGGGGTAACATGTTGTTAAAAAGGCCTATTAGGTCTCCATAAAGCCTAAAACTAGAGTAAGGGTTAATTGAGATATAACAAACCTAATGTATTTATTGATTCATGATTAAGGCATATTATTTTAATATTATAAGACATAGTCATGGATAAACTAAGAGATAAGAATGTATGGCCAACTAAGAAGGATATGATCAAGTGACTTGTATAAAAGCAAGGCAGTTTAGACCTATTTGGTGTACTAAGTTAGTGAAGAGAAAAAATGAGTGATATAAATCATTGGTGAGAATAATGAGGTCATAAAAACCATCATATAGTTGTCATGAATATCTAATAGAGGTTTTTCATATAAATATCAAGGTCAGAAGACCTAATCAAGCCATGAAGAGGTATAGTTGAGCGAAGAATGTTAGAGAGAAGATTGAGAGGGATAAAAGTAAATGAATAGATAAATATAAATATTATCATCCATTATATGATAAACAAAGGTTTTTTAAGGTGATAAAATAGTTAGGTGGTTGAGTTGGTGCTGAGTCATCTAGGGGGTTGGTGCCTTCTTGAAAGTAGGTGCTTACTAAAGCCTAGTTGAGTTGGTGCAGAGCTAGTTCGGGTTGCTTATCCATGTGGAGTTAGTGATTCACTAAATATTGATATTTTTATCATAATACTATAGTATATTTTATTCATCAGTGGGGTTTCTTCCCTTTAAGGGTTTCCCACATATATGCTATGTTCATGTGTTTCATGCTCTTTTGATTTGGTGCTTATGCTTGCTAAGATGTACATGCTTGTAAGAATGGTTCATGTTTGATTAAATGGAAATGAATGAAAAGTTTTAAAGATTAATTCACCCCCCATATCAGTCATTTTTACTCCAAAAATTAGTATCATATCTTGGTCCTTTAAATCAAGTCTAAAAGTCTAAAGGATATCCTAAGAAGCAAGGATGACTAGTCAACAAGCCCAAGGTAATTTCTCTACCAGTAAGGCTCCATTGTTTAATGGATATAACTATGCCTTATGGAATGTTATATTGAATATATATCTAATGTCATAATGACATGATATTTAGTACTCAATTGTGGATGGTTATATTTCACCTCCTATTACACCAATAAATGTAATAAGTAAGAAGGATAGCGAAAATAACTCTAAGGTTTGAGGCCTATTAGAGGCAGATCTTGTAATGGTAATGCATTATATATTAGCCAAAGATATATGGGACAAATTGAAAACCATGTATGAAGGAGACACCAAGGTGAATTTGGCCAAGTTGTAGACCCACATAAGACAATTTGAAATCTTGAAGATGAATAAAGATAAAACTATTACATCTTACCTATTGAGGATTAATGAAGTTGTCAATATCATTAGCAGATTGAGAAAAGAAGTGAAAGAGTTTACTATTATCCAAAACGTATTTATATCACTAACTCATAAGTTTGAATCTAAGGTATTTGCAGTAGAAGAGATGAAATATTTGGACAAGCTAGAGATGTATGGGCTTCATGGCATCTTGACTACCTATGAGATGAGAAAAAATGAAGGAATACCTCTCAATAAGGAAGAAACTTTAAAAGTTTAAAATAAGTCATATTGATGATGATGAACTCATATTTATGTTTACTAGAAAGTTAAAGTTTGGCTTAGGTAAGTAGAAGGGTAAGTTACCCTTCAAATTTTTTATCTATGGCAAGATTGGTCACTTTGCATCTAAGTGTCCTAATAAGGAAAAATCTAAGTGTAATGAAGAAGATGATGAATAACATGGAGATGACATGAAAGTCTATAAGTATGAAAAGAACAAGAGAGATTTAAATAATAATGAAGGAAGAAAAAGATCATTAAAAAATAAGAAGAATTTTTATACAAAAGAAGATAAGTCATTTGTTGTCAGTGATTTAGACACATCTGATAGTGATGATGGTAGTAATAAATCTGAACATGACAATAGTGAAACTTTGTTCATAGGTATAGAATCAGATAATGAGGGTTGTTCAAATGAGAAAGAACTTATGGTTGATGTAGAATCAGATGAAGAAGTATACTATGGAATTAAAGAAAGAGAAGTTGAACTAGATATTTAAGTAGAGATGGTAATTGCCTTAGAAGAGTTGAAGCTTGTGAAGAAGAAGAACAAGAAACTAAAGTCACTAATTCAAGACTATGAAGAACATACTAGTTTGTTTGAGGAAAGGATGCATAACACTTCTAAGGAGTATGATGAGATTATCAATCAATTTGAGGCATAGATGGAGATAGTTAATGTAATAATAAAGGCTAAAGAGGAATAATGCATCATGTATGAAATTGAAGTAGAATCCTTAAAATATAAATTGGATCAAACATCTAGCAAGGTGAAGAGATTTGTGAAGTTTAAAAAAAGCACTGAGGCTCAAGATGATACCTTGAGTATTTGAAAGTCTACAAATGACAAGACATGTCTTAGTTTAAAATAATACCAAAAGGAGGCACCTCAAATCTAGGATAAGACTATTAAAGATAAGAAAGTCAACATGAAAAGACCAATCAAGGAACCCAATGCTATAAGGTATGCTAATTATTTCAATGGTTACTATTATTCATGTAAATAGTTTGGTCATAAAGCAAATGATTATACAAAGGATTCAAGGAATGAACATTTATGGAACTATGGAAGGAGAAGCAATTAGTCAAAGGGAGATCATAGTTATCATCAAGAAAGAGGTATGAGTGATTTTGTTTGTTATTGTTGTCATAAAGTTGGTCATATTGCCAGATTCTATCCAAATAGAGTAAGAAGGTTATCAAGAGATGACAAGGGTCAAATATTGAAATGGAAACCAAAGTCAGTAAGGTAAAATCCAATTGAGCCCAAGGGTCAAAATAGATTACTTACTATGGTAGAAGATGAATCAAATAAAAAGGTGTGTGAGGAACACTTGTTATTAGAAATTATTGAAAAGATAGTGAGCTCTAGTCCTAAGTTCCTATATATCAAAGTAAACTACTTGTTATAGTTGTGCAAGATCCCTGCCAAGAACAATTGTTGTCAATTCTAGTGATAATGTTTTGGAAAGTAAGATGGATACAAGAGACAATAAGATGGACAACATATGTACTAGCAATATGGACATTAAGGATAGTAAGACAAAAAAGATAGAAAAGTCTAAAAGGAATCTAAAATAAAGTAATCAATCTACTAAGTGCAAGATGGCCAAAAAGGAAAGAGAAGAGATGTGGGCATCTCCTAAATTCACCTTGTTCTAGAATCCTATGGATTAGGGTGTCTCTATTATGCTTCATGAAAAAAATCATAAGTCTATGGAAGTAGGTGAAGATTATTAGAAGTTCTATCTTGAGAGAAAGTTAGTTTCCTAGTGATGATCATGGTTTGATTATTATTAGTCATGAAGGTTTGGTGGCTTAAGAGTTCTTATGAGCATGGTTTCAGAAGTATGAGGTTGAAGTCAAAGAAGGTTTCTTTTTGAGAAAATTCTAGGTTGTCATGTTTTAAGCAAGGAAATGAAGATGGATATTATCCATTGCTATGTTGTTATCTCTATGGTTAAAGTGTAGTAGGTATTATGATGAGAGATATAAGGCTATTTTTAATTATCTAAAGTCAAATTACAAATAATTGGTATATAAAAGGTAATCTTTTAGTATCTGTTTGTGTGAGTAGTTGAGATTGATATGTGAAGACAAAGGGGGAGTCCCCAATTATATAGTTGGTATCAAGTATGTGATATCCTTATGTATGGTCAAGAGTTTGATCTTCTTTTGTCATAATAAGGAAGGTAAGTGATTTGAGTTTCTATAAGATATGCTTGGTCTAAGGGGGAGTTTGGTAGCTCTGAGTTCTTTGTCATGAAAGTTATTTCTTTTTGATATATATAGAGTTAAGGAGAGATTGTGTCTGAGATGCTTCATTGAATGTGTTTGTTGAGATTTTAATAGATCAACTATAGAGTGACGTGATTGAGATAAGTTTCTAACAATGGTTATCATAGGTGGTTGCCATAGTTTATGAAGACTTTGTGCCATCTAGTGTTTTTGAGAGATAGTATTAGCTCAAAAGGATAAAGTATGATTCTAGTAGCTATAGGTGACCCTTGATTTCTATTGTTAACATAATCATGGTATATGTTTGGTTTGAGGGGGAGATTTTTAGGTTGTTGACTAAGCTTGATCTATGTTAAAGTGATCTTGTAATTTGAGTTCATTTTGAAAGAGATGATAGTTGTGGAAGATCTTTATCATTAATGTCAAAGGGAAAGAAATATCACAAAGGGATAAAGAAAAGACAAGATCATAAAGAGTGAGAAAAACCAAGAACTAGGTCTAATAGATGATTGCCATCAAGAGTGGTTGATACAATTTTTTGAGTGTATTTGCCATCAATGACAAAGGGGGAGATTGTTGAAAATTATCATTAATTAAGGGGGACATTATTGAGCATTATCATTGATAGTTGAGTTGTTGGAATAAATGTTTTCATTGATGTCAATCTAATGTCATTAATGTCAAATTATGATGTCAAAGGTTCCTGTGAAGGTGCATGATCAAGTATGCTTTGAGGTATGTGTATGATGAGTTTTTTTGCCAACATAATACGTATTGTTGCTATATGAGAGTAGTGATGTGAGATTAATATTTGAATAATGTTCTTATGTCAGTTTGAGTGATATCATTAATATTATCATGAGTGAGTACATGTCAGTATGTCAAGTGTCAAGTAAATTTTAAAGCTTTGTCTAGACCTTATGAGAAGGTATGTGCAAGTAGCATGATGAAATGAGTAAGATTTAAAAAAGAATCTGTATGCTTTAAATATATGTGTAAGAATCTCCAAAGATGTTAAATGATATATGAATATGTGAATGATATAAAGAATACTTGAAAGTGTTTGAGCATGAGAAATGTTGTTTGAAGTTTGTACATAACATGTTGAGGGCCTTTGAAATTGATTAAAAGGTTAGATCTAAATATTTATGTACACAACTATCAATATTCTATGAAGATCCTTAGTCAAGCTCTAAAGATATGTGCAAACAACTTCAAAGATGATATATTAAAGATTTAAAGAAGAATAATTATATAATGTTTCTTGAGCATACATAAGAGACATTAAAACACTTAAGAAAGTTTCAAGATGATGTTTACGGGGTAAGTACTTCAGTCTAAGTCTACAACTAGACTAGTTCTAGATCTTACTTGGCCTACTGAGGCATCATGAACTATTAATAATATATATGAATAATGTTTGAAAGTATTTAATCATGATAGGATATTGCATTGCATATATATGAAGTGCTAAGAGATTGGATAGTGTATAGAAGGTCAGATTCAAGGCCTAATGAGACTTACAGGTCAAGGCTTAGAAAACAAAAAAGAGATGAAGGCTAGATGAGGTATAAGGATAAATTTCCAAGATATGGATGAGTAGGTGAATATTGAAAAAGATGATTCAAGTTGTTTTAAGTATTTACATAAAGTTTTAGGTCATGATTTATAGGAAAATGTTTGAAAAGTATTTCAAGGTTTCTTGAGTGCATAAAATGAAGAGCTATCTACCTGAGAAGGTTTTTAATGTACTTATTGGCATGTGCAACATCAACATGAGAATATAATATGTTCATATAAAATTAGGAAGGGTTATAGCTCAAATTTACAACAATTGGTTTATAAAAAGAGAAGCTAAGTTTTATGAATGATCATTAAGACTAGAAGTTTGTTTAAACCCTCAAAAAACCCTAATAATGATGTAATATTAAAGATATTATTCTAAAGAGATCATAATGGTTTGATATGGATATTTAAGTGATTTGAGGTTGTATTAAACTCTCTAAAGCATCTCTAAGTGTAATTGGTTTCTAAGGTGAGTGAGCAAACCCTATAAGAAAGTGCTTATCTTTTGGAGATTTATTGTAGCAAATAGAGTTGACCAAGTCAAAGTTGAGAAATGAATGAAGATAAAATTGTGAGACTTGTAGTTTTTTTCCATGAAGAATTTTGGACATTTTTTAGATATTAGGTGTGTAAATTTGATGATCCAAGTTGACTAGTCACTAACATACCTTGTAGTGCAGACAATAAGAAAATTAGGTAGAGGTGAAAAAATGATTCTTGATGTGTTTTCATGTAAGAGTGATGCATTGAATTGAATTATGATATTATTTGGAAATTTATTAATCTATCCATGCTTCTTAAAATCTTTGAAGTTAGTGTATGAGGTTGTAACATTGAAGCCAAAATGGATTATCTGGCTGAGTAGAGTCTATGAGAGAAAAGATCTATAAATTAGTTTACTGGATCAATAGTTGCCATCAGTACTTGTAATCATTTTGGTTGATGTTGTTATGAGGATGGTATAATATATTGTTTATGCATTTAAATCCATTTAATGCATTCAATCAGATGTCATAATTTCATTTTTTCTTAATTGTATTTTGAAGTCAATTAACAATTTTGAGTGAGCATCTTGCAGAGAAGAGGTTGAGTCTATTTACCTTAAGTTGAAGCATATAATGAAGAGTTTTTGATGACCCTAAGGTCATGAGGTTTTTGAATATGTGATTTTTTTCCATGGATGTTTGGAAAAATTAAGTTTATGCCTTAGTTGTTTTATATAGAGTTTCTATATATGCACATGCCTTTTATAAATAGTATTTTGAGAAAGAGTTCAAGTGGTGGTTGGACTTAAAGGGTGTTGTGGACATAAAGTGAAGTTGGATAAAGTATATTAGAGTTGTATATGATGTGTTCCTACCATTTGAGGTGTTTAAATATTCTAATTGAGCTATGGCTGACCTAATGTATTGATTGATTCATGATTAAGGCATGTTATTTTAATATGATAAGACCTATTCATGACCAACCTAAGAGATAATAATATATGGCTGACTAATAAGGATACGATCAAGTGACTTGTATAAAATCAAGGTAGTTTAGGCCTATTTGGTGTGCTAAGTGAGATCAAATAACAAACAAATGATATAGATCATTGGTGAGTAGAAGGAGGTCATGTGGACCCTTAGAGAAGTGTCATGAATATCTAATAGAGGTTTTTCATATGAGGATCAAGATTAAAAGACCTAATCAATCCATGAAAATAGATAGTTGAGAGAAGAAGGTTAGAGGGTATATTGAGAGGGACATAAGTGAGAGAAGAGTTAAAGATGAAGATAATCATCTATTATATAAGAAACAAGGGTTTATGAAGGTGATTAAATAATTAGGTGGTTGAGTTGATGTTGAGTCATCTAGGGGTTTGGTTCCTCCTTTCAATGAGGTGCTTGCTAAAGCCTAGCCAAGTTGGCATTGTCCTAGTTGGGGTTAGTTATCTATGTGGAGTTGGTGATTCACTAAAGATTAATTTTTTCTTATAGGAATGTAGTCCATTTAATTCATTAGTGGGTTTTATTCCCTTTAAGGGTTTCCCATGTATATTCTATGTTCATGTGTTTCATGGTATTTTGATTTGGTGCTTATGATTGCTAAGATGTACATTCTTGTAAGAATGGGTCATGTTTGATTAAGTATAAATGAATGAAAAGTTTTGAATATTGATTCACTCCCCCTCTAAATCATTTTTATTCCAATAATAACCAACAAAAATAAGTTTTCAAAATCTAGGAAACTAAATTTGAGTAGACTAGTTGGGAGTCAATGAATTCCTCATCTTTGGTGTTTAGAGGAGTACTACAACCATCTCAATTTTCCATTAAATATTATACCAAGTATACATACATTATGTTTGACTCTAAAGTATTCAATGAATGGTATGCTAATGACTCAGACCTATGGTACACCATTTATGATGTCGACACCTATTCCCATGAAGAAGATCTATCACCAATGTAGAGATAATTGGGGACAAACATAATCTCTCTCAAGAGATAAGGATTGAAATTCATAAAAACCAATCCTAAGGTTATGCCATGCATCGACCTACTATGGGACTTATTTTTTATTGTCAAGGTGATAGATGATGTCTTCCTACATCATGTAAATCATAATATGGTCATGACTTGTATCTCAAGAAATGATTTACATAGGTATTTATCCTTGCCAATTTTAGATGCTATATTCAACATGCATAGGGTGGTAACATGGAATAATAATAATTCAAGTGACAATACTCTATGTGGATGGTTTCTTCCTTGGGAGTCTATTATCTTGAAGGGAAAGGACCCAATGCCTATCAACAAATTCAGAATGGGGTTCCACATTAGGATGGCCCTTTTGAACATGTTATATGGCCTCTCAAGTATCCTTTTTATCCACCTAGATTGGGTACCACTTTTAGGCATGTTAATGAGCTCCAACATGAATTTTGTCTTGGGGGAGATTATCAATGTTAGGCTAATAGAGAAAATTCTACACAAAGGCAAATGGTCTAGTTCAATAGGCCATTTTTATATGATGTCTTACCTCCTCGACATAGTAATGTAAATTGTATATAGGGACTATAGATCACTTTGGATCCTAGATTTGGACTGCATAAATAATCACATCTATAATTATCATTCACTCATGCACATATATGCATACACCAAACATATCACATATATTATAGAAGATGTATATCCTCAAGTATGGAAAGCTATTCATGAGGCCCCACTACCTAGGATATCTAAGAGTATAACAGATATATTGGCACCTCAGGGTGACTATTGAATTTACCTAAATTATACAGTGATTATAGTCACTAGTAATAAGGTCAACCTTAATGCTTCCCCAAGTACATGCTTGATAAAATCATAGAGCCAGAGACTCCATTCCAGCTTTGTTGGAGTGTATGGGAAGATTTGATAAAGAAAAAAACAATCTATGGATCACATATGGTAATAGGTCAAATGTGCTACACAATGCAAATTTTTTTTGGGGAGGTTGGCAATAAAAGGAAGCATTATTTATTGGCCTTCTTCCCAAATAGAGATTGGGATCCTCATAGTCAAAATCAAAAACATATTAAAATCTTTGATATACCATACGAGCACATTCCTTATGACCATGATTTTTTATTATTGAATGCAAAAGATGATGCTCAATTCATGGAAAGGACATAAATAGTGGGGCTTAAGGAGGAAAATTTGATGATAATTCAAAGATAACCTTCAATTTCAATTAAGGAGATGCACACAAGGCTCCCACCCCCTAGAGGATGGACTGATTTAGACTTCTGGGTCAACAGACCCGAACAACCAATAGAGGAATAAGGAGAGACTTCTCAAGAATCTCCCCAAGTATTGAAGGTTGTTAAGGTAGAACCTGGTGTGATTGAAACTGAGCAAGTAGGATCTCAAATGGATCCAATTTTCTTGGAATCCTCTAAATTAAAAATCCAATATCAACCAAATACATTACTTGTGCAAGAATTTATAGGTGAAGAGGTTGTTACTACCCTAATTAAGTGAACCTCCTCCCTAGCTAATAAATCTAAAATCTACTACAATAGGAAACCAAGGGCTCCTCCCTTCTAGAGGAACTTAACTAATGATGAAACACTAGTAGGTACATGTTTAGTTTAATAAGGAACTCCAACAAAACAATAAATAATTATAGAGGAGGAATTAAAAAGAGCAAAGGCCTTCAACCTCATAGATGCTAAAGGGAAATCATCTATGAATGATGACCAATTAAGTAAGGAGGCTTAACCTTTAGTTATTTCTTCCCAAATTTCTTCTCTTATTACCCTTTTTTTTATAGGTTTATTTGATTTAATTCTTCTTAGTGTTGTCACATAAACACCTCTTATCACTCCAAAAATAGAGGATGTTTCTTTTAACCCTATTGTTTATATTTACCCAATAATGCCAACCATATCTAATGTTACCACCACTATGGAAATTCCCTTTGAGACTACCTCAGTCCATCTCAAAACTAAAAGGAAGGTTTCTAAGAAGGTTGAAGGGGAATTGGCAAGCTCCCAACTTTATGTATCATCTACTCAAATGAACTTGTCAATGCCTTCCACTAGCTCTTCCTAATGCACTCTTGTAATATCCTCAGGGAAGGATAAAAAGGGAAAACAAGTGTATACAATCTACCAACTACCCCAATATTGGGGTGTGGATTGGTGTAAAATAATATGGACCTCCCTTCCTGACTCAATTCTTAAAGGAGCTTTGGAAAAAAACATCAAAAGATAAAATGGTTAAGACTATATCTAAGGATACAAAACTAATAAATCTAGCACAACTAGTCATCCCTCCATGGGCAGTTGATCTCAGATCAAAGGCTTCTCAAAATCCAAATTTGAAAATCATAAAGTTGCCATCAATAAGCTTCATGTTTGATAAACCCTAAAGAAGCATCCAAAGGGTTAGGAAGAGGAAAGTGGAAGATGAAAGTGGAAAGGAAATGATTTTTAAAGAAAGAGAAGAAGTCTTTACCTTATTTAAAAGGAAGAATAGGAAGTTGGGGCAGTCCCCATATATATATGACTTTAAGTTCCTTACTAAAAATCATAAGGATGCTTTGATATAATTTCATGAGAGGACTAAAATGGTTAGGTAGGAGCTTGATCAAGAGTTATAAAAAATAAAAGAGGAGTAGCAAATGGTCCACATTCCTTAGGAAATTGAGACCAAGGTTTAACAAGCTATATCAAAGCTAGACAATGCTCTAGAAATAATAGTTGAAATGAGTTTAGAATTGTCTCCTTATATAACTGAGACTCATAAATTATTTAATTATTTTAAGAAATAAGAGAATAAATTAAATTTATTTATTTTATATACTACCAATAAGGCTTATAGCCATCTTGGTTTAATGACACCATTGAAGGATTCAAACACCCTCAACTTGGTGGTAATTAGAACCCAGGAGACTAGAGAGTGGATTATAATGGTTTTGGAAATAATGAATAAGTATTAGGCACATGAAGCTCTCATTTTTCAAGTCCTAGAGGAATTAAAGCTAACAAAGGCAAGAGACTCAACTGATAAACTTATTAGTAGGATCAATTTTGATCAACTCTTTTAGCAAGCATTTGAGAACTTCAAATAGAGCCTTAAGTGGTTATCACTTGAAGAAATTAAGGCCAAGCTGAATTTTTATAAAAAGGTGATGGAAGTAGAATTTTTTAGAATAAACTACTAGAGCATAAAGGTGGAGCATGTCAAGCTCATCAACTAGGTAAATAGGGTACATAGACCCTCATTACTAAAAATGGACATTATCAGACAATAAAATGATTTAGGACACAAGTGTTGTCTTGATTTGGAAGAAAAGACGAAGATTGATACTACAACTTCTAGTTCATAACCAATATCTACTAAAATTTCTCCAACAATCAATAGTGCTATGTAAATTCCCATCCATCCTTAGGTCAAAGGCCAATTTCGTGCACATCCATACAAAGGCATTAATTTATTACTCATAGTTTGCTTATGTTATAACTTGAATATGAAAGTTTCCTAAATTATTCATAATCATGCACATGTTACATCACATTGTACATGTTAACTTTTTAATGACAATTATAAGTTAATTATGAATACACATACATGCATTTTTGAAACTAGAATTAGAACTAAATTTCTAAGTACATAATGTAATTAAATGTTTACATACACTTGGAGGATGAGGTGACCCATCTGCAAGTCTATTTATACATCTATAACCCTCATTTTCAAGGTGAGAAAAATCAATAAAAGAAGAAGTCAAATTTTTATTATCATGCAATGATGTTGGTGCCTTTTATTTCTAAATTCTATGTACCCAAGTTTTATCTTTTCTTGGTTGTTTGATTCAACAATTCTAAGTGTGCAATAGCTATGAAGAATTCCTTTTGTTATAATTGATATGATGATTTTAGATGTGCAATGGCTATTGAAGAGTTATCAATTATTATTAATTATATACAAGGAGGTTGACTGTCTCATTTTTATGAGTGTGTAGAAGTGTTTTCTCTAATATAATCTTCTATGTGTGTGCAATAGCTACCTTAGAGACCTCTGTAATCTAAGTTATAATTTTCTAAGTATAGGTGTGCAAAAGCTACCCTAAAAGGAATAATGTTTGATTGAGATATTTAAGTTCCTTATCTCAAATTTTCCCAAAGCGATTGATTGTGTTTGTATGCATGCATGTAGTAGCTGTTAACAGTAAACATTGGTTTTCAAAATAGTTATCCATGAAGAATTCAAAACCAAAAGGTAAATATTGAAGTCATAGAGCCCTCTTTTCTACTCTACCCTTCCTTATTTTGGAGTTTATTTATGATACATACCCACTTTAAATTAGTATTCACCCATCCACCATCTCACTTAGTTTTAAATTTATTTTAGATATCATCCATCAATATATTGTCCCAATGAACAACCTGCATACTCTACCTACTATTTGAACACCTAGTTGTTCAACCACATACTTGTAACTCATGATTTGGAGTGGATTTTACCTCCATTATGATCTTAAAATATTAGAGGATACCTTGTTATGATTTGGTGTGTTTAAAAACCACATCAATAGAAATCACATGAGTTAATTGGTCTTTAAGTGGAATTTCCATGCATAGCTTGTCTTAACTATCACTCACATGCATAGTTCACCCTTACCACGAGTTAACTCATCTTTGAATAAAAAACAATGCATGTTATAAGTCTTAATGAAAGGAGTTTATATTGACTTAAGTCTTATGATAAAAAGAAGGAGAAGAAGTTATATACCTATGATTGCCCACCACCTTGTTTTCAACATCAAAGAGCTCATTTAAGGAGTATGCAAGGCCCTAAACATAGAGAGATCTCTTGAAGACTATTAGTAATTATTTGTAAATGAAGTCCATCTGGTGTAATGATTATATGACTCTATCTTCTCTCCTCTACATCATTCTCTTGGCTTGTTCTCTCCTCATATTCTATATATTCAGGCTTTGAAGCCTTTTTTTAGCATCCCTCTCTTAGGCATGATGAAAATCTACAAAGATTGAGATTTTTAACCTCTTGGGTGAATAAAATGACTATTTTTAGATTTATTGATATAGGTTTAGTGTGATTATATTAGTTTGATTTACACATGTGGTAGTATTTTCTCCCTTGGTAGGTCCTCATCTCACCTAGTTACTAGTATGTCATCTTGTGTAGGTCATATATAGTGTATGATGTTGAGTAACTCAGCTAACAATGGAGATATTAACTAGTTAGTGCATTGAATTAGGCCTTCCATCATTGCCCTCATGCTTAGATCACTTGATGGAACCTTTATGTGAAACACTTTTGCATAAGAGTCCCTTAGAGTTGTAAGATTCAATGATTTACATTGCTTATTAATGTTATTTGGAGTTCAAATTGAGTGGATGAATGAATAATTTAGGTGCACCACCATCAGTAGCATAGGATTTTCCTTTTCAGTAATCTTTCTAACTCTTTTTAGCCTAAAATCAAGTAGATTTTAGTAATAGATCCACAATAGAAACATCAGAGGAGCTAGCCTCATAATTTAAAAGCTTGGTCTAAGTACAAGTATCTCACACCTATAGACCAATCCAATGTTAGTCTAGGTTTGAAGGAAATCTAAGAAATCTACTTTAGTAGGGTGCAATTTGTGTTGTTAACAATTCTAACATGCTTGGTGGGACATAGATTCAATGATTGGAGTACTGATTTGTAGCATCTTGGTATTAAAAAGTAGATTAAAACACTCATATGGTCATTATATCTATGGTAAAGGGAAACTCTTGTTAATAAATTTAGTTATTTTCATGTGTCTTTTGGTAGGCTATGGTAACCTATAGAGCATATTCATATCATTCATATCTTTATCAACAAACCCATGATTCATCCCCATTTCATTATGACCCTTATTATCCCTAAATTCACCCATATAAACCTTATTATCAATAGTATGGTGGATCATACCAACCCTTTAATACCCCTCATGAACCTTATTACCTTGAATATGTGCCATATCAGTTCTAAGATCAGCCTTCTTACCAAAATTGCTCTCCCTCACCCTTCCAAGACAAATTTTTATATGATGAGTTGGAAGGGATGAAGAGGATGAACCAAATCATTGTTGATGAAATTTTAGCTCTGAGATTATAACAATCATGTAAACAATCTCAAGAGTCATTACCTTTTGCTACTCCATGCCACTATTCATGGATTTCAATTACATTTAAGCAAGAAGGTTTTCCAATCATTCCCCAAGCTACAATATCTTCAATGTAAGAGGATCCTAAACATAGGTTTCCAACTTGGAAACAATTATAACAATTAAGCATAAGCTCAAGTATTAAAGTCAAGGATAAGCTTGAAGTCATCCAATCCCCACCCTCACTCCTTTAGATCCCAATGCCTTCCTCTCATGGAAGTCTATTGAAGGGAAAATGTAGTAAAAAGAGGAGGTAATGGTTGTTAAAGTTGAGGATCCTCATGATAAAAAAAAGTATCCATGGTAGCATCATTGGAATTATCTAATTTTTTTGAGTATTTTCATGGATCTCCCATGCCACTCTTTGAGAAGGAGCATCTCCTTTGTGAGATAAGTGAATAAGATTTATCTAAAGTGATAAATGATGATAGTCACTTAAGTTATCAAGAAGAATAAATCATCATTGAGACACCCCTTGGTAAGGATAGGCATGATTCAATCTTTCATAATAAAAGAAAGGATGAGTTGTAAGAGGTTTCACTTAAGCAAGAAGAAGATATTTCTCAAGAAATTTCAATAGTTATCAAGGATGAGGTACACACAACTCTTTATCTAGGAGGCAACCATGAAGATAACTCATATAGAACCATTACTGATATTGAGAACATTCTTGAAGTTAATGACCATTGGTAGTAGCTATACCATGAGTTCTTGAGTGATATTGAAGAGCTTAGTATGATAGATTTGTATGATGAAATAGGATAGTAGGTTGGAGCTTCACATGAGGAGTCCACCAATTTTTTGGAGCTTTGAGAAGGTAATGTAAGTCTAGAGACACAAAAATAATATGAGATGGAGATTGAATGGATAGATGAAATACCATTCTCTATTAAAGACGAAGACGATCAAGTTGTAGTAGATCAAGAGATTTGCTGACTCTGTCAAAAGGTTGAAAATGTGTGATAAACATCATGCTTCACAATCAAATGGTAAGGATGGTAGTGAACCTCACATCTTTCAAACTAATCATTAAGAGATGGCATTTTGGGAAGACCTAAAGGGTTTTTGTGCAAAGTTAGATAGTCCATCTATACCCCATAAGGAGTTTGAGGAAGGTCTTATAAAGAACACTATGACAACTAATTATTTATAATCTCATGAGCATAATGGAGTAACTAATCAAATATTACTAGTTGAGTTACTAATATAATCATTGTATGAGAATTTGACAAATCATTATCAGCCCATGACTAAGGTAGAATTAACATTGTTTATGCAAAAAATGTGGATATGGGAGGAGTATGACTAGGTCCTGGACTCACATGTATAAGACATGTACCTAAAAATGGAACTAGAAGGCCCAACTACTTTCCCAAGAGGCCATGAACATGATAATGCTTCTAAATACAAAAAAGAGCTATAAATATGTGGTAATCATACTTCAAGGTTCCATGGTGCATAATCAATTTTTACATTTGACCTTGGAAGAAAGATTTTGACTTTAGGTTAGTTGTTTTAGGATTGTTGTCTTATTACAATAAGTGATTATCATATGTAGTAGTCTGTTGCCTTATTGTTGTTGTATTTGTCTTATTTTATTATTTTCTTAGGTTAGGTGTGTTTATATAATATTTTAAGTTTGTTTTTTATGTTGTTTATTTTATGTCTTATCGTTGTTTCCATTAGAAGAGGTGTCATAAAGTGCAAAGTCTATTTTGGTAGTCTATAAGAGTCATCAAATTATGTTATGTTTGAAACTATCATTGTCATGAAAAATTAGTAGGTTATTTTAACCAATAGGTTGGTTAACCCTTGTGAGTCACAAAAAATGTTTGCAATTTTTCCTGTTAAAGCCAAATGCAACCCCCTATAACTCAAAACTTTTCATGGCATTGTTACAAGCCTCTACATGGTGGTATACTATAGGTATGTTGACTAAAACTAAAGTTTTGAGTATTTTAATGATAAATTTAGAGTCAAAAGGATATTAAATCATCCAAAATACCTTATATTACTTTCATATTTATGTCATTACCTTCATTTAAAAGTCTTATGTTTTGGATCCATCTCTTCATGCAAGTTAAAGCATTGTAAAGGCCTCCATTAGTTCCCATGTGCCAAATTTGGACCCATAAAGATGTCAAAATACTTATTTATTATTATAACATGTCTTTTGACTTTTGATTCTCATTATCTTTCCCTAAATTGGTGATTTAAATATTCAAGTTTGAATAACATGTAAATAAAGGAATATTTTCATGTGTTTTCATGTAAGAGTGTGGACTTGCATGACATTTTATATACAAATGAGGTTAAGAGCTTGAAGGTGAAGAGAATATAGGTGATTAAAATAATATTAAAGGTAAAAATACCTCATATAGGCCTAAAACAAGTTCCCTTCATTAACCTTACTTCTTTGTACATCAAGAGAGCCCTTCAAGTTTGTAGATGGTATGACCATTAGAGAAAAAATCATGGTCTAAAATTTTAGATAGAGAAAGGGGATTGAGAGAGATTCCAATTATTTCAATTGGTTCTTATTTTAAATCTCTTTCCTTCATGAAACATGTTTAATAAGATAAGGAACTTACTATGCCTTCTTCATCCAAGTAAGCAACTAGTTTTCTGAGATTTCTCCTCATTTGGGCATTATGATAGAAAAATCAAGTTTGTGGAGTTTATCAAGAGCATGATACACCTTCTTATGAAAATATTCAACTCATTTCCACACATGTGATGTCATATAGTTCTTAACAAGACAAATGAATGAAAATTTTGTAGTCTATAGGTAGTTTAAGAGTTTATACGATTCAGGAGATAATCCATGGTTGTTAAACATCAACATATTCTATCTGAGAGTGTTCATATATGCTCATGTGTTTATTGATCTATATGTTCATTCATACCTTTAATAATTTATGAGTTTATAGGTTTTGGATTCATGTTCATTTCACCTCCATCATGTTTCATCCCCAAACATAGTCTTATCACTACCTTTTCACCATTGCAAAGCTCCATCTCCATCTCCATCTCCATTCAATGTTTCCCATCATCTATCACCTATCACCACATGTCACTCACTTTAACCTCATTGATCCACTATAAATAAGAGTCAAGTATGTTATGTATAATTTTTTTCATGTAACTATGATGATGCTACCTTACATAGTGCTAAAATATGGAAGAGTCTCCATTTATAGCTAGGTCAAACTTAGTCAAGGATGTGTTTCATGTAAATGATGTTTTGAGGAGACTAAAAGATATGAATATCTCAATCACATAGGTTGAATTATATCCCTTAGTGACTTCCAATGAATTATAGGTTCACAAGATATACCCTAAACCTTCTCAAGAACTAAAGACTGTCTCAGACCATATAAGACAAGGAGTAGAGGGTTGTCATATGAGGAATTCCATTGAAGTACAAAAGAAGAAGGTATGAAAGGTAATGAAGAGAATAAATTGGATGGATTCATAGAGGAATCCAAGATGACAATAAATTATATCAATTATTGTATCAATAAGATGAATATGCCTATTTCAAGTTTCAAAATATTCACATACAATAGTCATGATCAAACAAGGTTTGAGAAACCAATGAATTTATTTTAAGGGGTAAACAAGGAGTCAGAGAAAGCTAATTCATGTAAAATCAACTACCTAAGAAGTATTCATAGAAACCATAGAGGTAAAAACCTATTGAAGATCACTAATTACATTCATAAGCATTATAGGTCTCTTTTTAGTAGAGATTAAGGTATTTCTGAGTTGTTTAAGGTGATTTATTTTATTCTTATTCTCAATACTATTCAAAGATCTTATGGCCAGTTGAGGTTTCTTAAAGAAAGATGTGGAATATGGAGGGTCAATGATATATTTTGATAAAATTTTATCTATTGAGATAAACCTCCTATCTAACATTAATTTGTACACAATCTCATGACCACCTACAATAGTCAACATGAAGATTCTTTAAAGGAGGCCATCTTAAATAAGGTTCTTGTGCAAAGAAATATAAGGATTGAACTGGGTTGAAGGTAAAATATTTCAAAAGAAAGAGTGAGGTCATCTATTTTCTCAAATAAATTTTCACTTTACATACTCCAACATAAATGTGTTAGTCTGTACAACAAGGTTTGACTAAGCCTTATAATGACCATGTTTTGATAATAAGCATTAGGGCCTTGGTCTTGGGTAAGATGGATCATGGAAAGGTTTCAAGGTGAATAGTATAATCTCAAAATTTAATAAGGAAAAAAATTCATATCATATCTTTCATTAACCTAGTGTCCATATAGTGGTCCAAATGAACACCTATATCCATCATGGTGATGTGAAATGTTTAGTGAGGTAGGTAAGCTTAAATAACCTTATGCTAGATATATGCCTCATAGGTTAAAAAACAATGATAGTGGAATATCATGGTTAAAAAAATTAGAAAGGTAAAGGGTTAAATGAGATGTACAAGTGGCCTATATATTTTACAAGTGACCTATAGGCCGCACCTTGTAGGTCCTCTTTTTGATCAAACTAGTATCAAGTTAATGAGGTCTATAAGTGCAATATGGTGAAGAGTTAGGGTTGGTTGAAGTGTCAAGAGATTTTTTAAGATCATATTAGGTTAAAATAATTTTTAAAGGGTTAATTTAAGTTCATAATCCTAAAAAAAATATATAACATAGTCAGAGATGAACTATAATATGTTTTCCTTAAAAAACTCTCATTTGCAAAGAAAGAGAAGGAGGACTGTTGGTTGGTTAAGAAAGTGGAGTTAATTATAAGATTATGAATATAGGGTATTGACACAAATAAATCATAATAAAACTTTTAACAAGTTTTAGAAAATAGCCAGGGTAGTTAAACCTAAGGGAAAAATACAGTCATAGTCAACATAAAAAGCTAGTTTTGAGGGAATTTGAAGTTTTAGAGAACCTACAGATGGAGTTAATCTCTAAAATTTGGTAAAAATATTATAAATGAATATATAAAACTTATTATGGAATCATAAATTACTTATCCACATTATAAATGGTAACTATTGTGTCATAGAACACCTATAGTCTACTAATAGTCATAAGAAGAGACAAATGAGCTATTGATAGGAGTTTTGAAGAGCAACAAAGAATTTGGACTTCATGAATAGTTTTTGAGACATGGTATGATTATTTTATTTAGTTTATATTATTTTTTGAGTATGTAATAGTTAGGATTCAAGACAAAACACCCTTGAGGACAAGTTTAAGGAGAGAAAACTGGGACATGCCTACGTATTAATGGTGGCATCCATGTGTTTTGGATGGTATTTAAAGACATAAAGCATGCGATAGGAAGGTTATAAAGGTATTATAAGATAAAAATAATATAATTATAAATTAAATATCAAGTTTTATAAGAAAATTCACTAAACTCAGTCTGCTAAGGGTTAAGAAGTTATCACTACTTACAAACCCTGGGGTAGAGAGATGAATAGAGTATAGGGATTTGAGAGGATGGAGAATAATATTTAGGATAGTTATTACTTTGAGGCATATGGAAAAAGTTTCAAACTCTTTAAAATATTTATTTTTAGGAGAAAATACTTGCATACCTCTACCTTATAAAAACACCAAGTCTAAACAGTCATTCCTATAGGCACAATCATAAGGCATGGAGACAAAGTAGAGTCTGGGAAAAAAAAGGAAGTCTTAGGTGATATAAGTTTTTTTAAATGATATTATATGATGATTTATAACCCATATTATCACATATAGTTTCCTTGAATATCAAAACTTAGTATTAGGCTTAAAACCAGTCTTAACTTTTATAAGGCCTACACCACATGAAGACACTTTTAGATATTAAAATGTAAGATTAATTCCTAAGAGGATGTGATAATTTTTTAAAGAATAATGATATTTTTTTAAATTATATAAATAAAATTGAAAATTTAATTTGTTCCTTTGGATCAAATTCAAACCACTGCAGTTAAGACAATCATTCAAACCACCTATTTGAGAGCTCATAGCTTTCACCACAGGAGGAGTTGGAAAAAATGATTTAATCATGATTTTATGAAAAATATTTACTTTAAATACATTAAGTGTTTATTTTTATTGAGGATATAAGGTTTATGAACCATCACTAAGACTATAAGTAGGTTTAGAATGCAAGTAGAACCCTATAAGCAAACTTCTCTATGTATGTATCTTTGCACACCTTTTGCATGGGAACCCAATATTATCAAGAAAGTTTAAGGGGTATATGGAATAAATATACATGGAAATAAGTTATATTTTGGAGGTCTATACTTTATGAACCATTTTAAAGAAGATTCACCTCCAAAACCCTCCCAAAACCCTCTTACATACTAGTTTTGAGAAAGAGTTATTTTTTGCATCCAAACACCCATGAATTATCCTAGAAGCTCTTGAAACATGAATTAGACTTAGAGAGGGTATTGGAAATGGTACCTTGATGTATATAACTATACTAAAATGGTATAAAACATGGTTTTTTGAATAAAAAGTGTAGAAAGAGAGGTACAAGATAGTTTAAGGTGATTCTAATCATTGGAGAATGAAATTTGGAAATTGTTTTTTCTTATAAATCCATTATATGATCAAAAACATTCTATAAAATTCCTCTATGAGTTATTTAAAAATAACTAGTCTACAATAAGTGAAGATAAATTAACCGAGTCAACTAGTATGACCAATTTACAATTGTTTATTGCTCAAAAGGACCTATTTAATGTGGTGAGACATTATTTCAGGCTTAAAAATCACAATTTCATAGTTCATAGGTTTATATAGTTTCATTCAAGTTTTTAGAGCCATCAAATACTAAGAGTTAGAATACTATGCCTAATTGACCTAGTAGACCTACTTAGTCAATCATGTAAAGTGGATAATGGCATAAAAGTCTATTAATGAGAGATAATACAAAGTTATCAGTGTCATAACTAATCTTAAGTGACAATAACATGAGATAAATGTAATCTAGGTGGCATTTCCATGCATAGATAGTCTTGATTGTCAATCGCATGCATAGTTGAACATTATCATGAGTTAGGTGATCCTTGACTAAAAAACAATGCATGTTCCAAGTATTAATGCAAGGAGGAGTTTATCTTAAGTCTTATGAAAAAAATAAGGATAAGAAGCTATACACTTATGATGTCCCTCCAACTTATTTTCAATGCCAAAGAGCTCATTTAAGGAGCATGCAAGGCACTATACATAGAGAGATGTATTGAGGACTATTGGTAATAGTTTATAACTAAATTATAAATGGAGTAATGATTAGATGACTCTTCCTTCTCTCCTCTACGCCATTCTCTTAGATTGTTCTCTCCTCATATTCCATATATTCAATCTTTGAAGCCTTTTTTCAACATCCCTCTCTTGGGAATGATGAAACTCTTCCAAGATTGAGGTATGTAACCTCTTGAGTGAATAAAATGGTTATTTTTATATTCCTTAATATAGGTTTAGTGTTATTATATTAGTTTTATTTTTACATGTGTTAGTATTTTATCCCTTGGTAGGTCTTAATTTCACTTAGTTACTACTATGTCATCATATGTAGGTCATATATAGTGTTTGATGTTGAGCAACTGAGATAATAGTGGAGATATTGATTGGTTAGTGCCTTGAATTAGGCCTTCCATAATTTCCCTCATGATTATATCAATTGATGGAACATTTATGTGAAACACTTTTGCATAGGAGTCCTTTGGAGTTATAAGATTTAGTGATTTGCATTGATTATTAGTGTTAGTTGGAGTTCAAATTGAGTGTGTGAATGAATACTTTAGGTGCATCACCATCATTAGCATAGGATTTTCATTTTTAGTAATCCTTATAACTCTTTTCACCCTAAAACAAAGTATATTTTAGTAATATATCTAGAGTAGATACATTAGAGGAGCTAGCCTTATAATCTAGAGGTTTGGTCTAAGTATAGGTATCTCACACCTATAGACCAATCTAATGTCTATCTAGGTTTGAAGAAGATCCAAGCAATCTATGTCAATAGTGTGTAACTTGGGTTTCTAACAATACTTTAATACCAACTCCATGTTGCTTGTTATCTACAACCTCATCCAATGATGGCATCTTAATTGACCTCATTCTTCTTAGCAACTACTGTAAGCTCATAAATATCTTCAAGGAGATTTTCATATTCAATCCAATATTTATAATGGACTTTAATATATGTATCTTTATCAAACTACTCATAATCATGCTCTCTAATAGGCAATGTACCTTTGTAAAAGTCTTCAATCTCTTGAAGAGATTCAATGTACTACTACCAATCATCTTTTAGTGCCTTTGGTTAATTTGAAAAAGACCAACTTATATAGCATCCTCATCCTTCTCCTCAAGAGCTATAGGGTCATCAAGAATGCCAAACCTCTCTATGCACACATGATGTGACTAGGAGTAAACCCCTTCAAGTTTAGCTTCTTACTCATTTAAATCCATTTTAAATTTATCCAAGACTTCAACTTGTACTCTTTGAGAACCTACCACATCAAGACCAACTGCAACCTCAATAAGATAAAATGTGATTGGATCTCTTTCTTGAAGTATACTATCAAGACAATCTTCTATAAACTCATCTTTAAAAACTAAACTGCTTCTTTCTTCCTCAACTGGGGTACCAATGACGATCTCCTCATTAAATTCACTTGAAGCATCTTCATCACATTCTCCTTGAAAATCACTTTCAAATAAAACTTCTTCCTCTATCTTCCATAGAATAGGTTCCTATTAAAGAAGGGAGATGATGGGAGGGTGATGAATATACTCATTAGTTTTAGAGGGAGTATTAGGCATGGTAGATTTCTCATGAATTGGTTTGAGAATTAAGGGATCTTTCTTGCAATTTGAGGTCTTAGGAATGGAAGATTATTGAAGGAATTCTTGAACAAAAAGCAAGTTCAGTTGGGTTATGATTTCCTCATCTTTATCAACAACCATTTCATTCTTCTCATAGCTTTATTGAGGTTCCTTAAATCTACAAATTGATCTTCAAATTTTTCAACTAGGACCTCTTTCTTGCCTTGAAAGCCTTATTAGATAGACCTCAAAGATGAAACAAATTTAGTTTCTTGAGAATGGAGAAAAGTGGCTTGAAAAGGCACAACATATAATTTGGTTTCAAACTCTAAATCTTGGCTCTTTTCCTCTTGTTTTTCTTAATACTTAACTACTTGGTTCCAAGTTGGGACTTTGAAGCTAGTAGGTTATCTTAGAGATTATATTTGAGGATGATCAATGAATTCATGAGGATATAAAGCATATGAATGCTGATAAAGAACATAAGAGGAATTTTGACACATCTGATCCAACTCTCTTTTTTGCCTCTCTTAAGTCTCCATCTTCTCTAATACAAAATTACACAACTCATTCCTCTTTTATATATCATTAGATAAATCTTTAAAAACCTCATCAATTCCTCATATTAAGAAGTTGAACAAACTCTTTTTATACATTTTATTACCTTTCTCTCCATCTCATCCATTATATATTGAAAATAAGGTTGTTGATATGCATCATCATATACATATATGCAAGATGTAAGCTAATCATAAGATTGATATAGATCAAAATGAGGGTAAGAGTCATAATCTTGATAGTAAGGAGGGTGACAAGTTTGATAATGTTTCTAAGGCATATAGTTAGTGTCATAGTGAGGATAATGAGGAGCACTATAAAATTGATATGAACCATTATACTATTGGTAAAACTAATCATAAGATTGATAAAACTCATGGTAAGGATAAAAAATATCATGAAAATTATGATATGGTTAATTATATGACTAATAAGGAGGTATAACACATAAATTCTCTTCATATCTAGCCTTCAAAATTCATCAGGATAGTGAATTGAAAACACTACTTACCTTGAACCAGTACCTGGGCTGCTAGAACAAGCTAATTGAGCTTAAAGTTTCCATTAATGTTTTGAATGCCTACAAAGGCTGATACGTATACGAATAACACTAACAATCCTTCTAATAATTTGGACTTGGTCCCACCATGCATTATAGAAAATGTTATCTACTCAAACTTTCACCCTTTTGAAGGTTGTTCAAGCCTTCACAGTTTGGAGTAACATGAAAATAATCCTAGGTTATGGGTGGTCTAATAGGTGGATTAAATCTATAGATTATAGGGCTATCTTCCATTGATGTATCAATTAGACTCTCTACATTACACTACTAGGTTGCAAGGGAAAAGACAGCAAGATAACATGAAATAAAATCTACCTAAGGAGGTGATACACTAAAATATCTCCTTCCCCTATATAATTTTCACTAATAAACTAAAATATGACATGAACCTGATTACACTAATCAAATAAATAATCTCAAAACATAAATGTTTCACATAGAGGCTATTATCTTGATTTCATGATCTAAGGTAGATGATTAATATGTCTTTCAAGGACACTAGTGAAGGATTACACTTGCCATACATACAAGGCTATTCAATCACACTATGTATCCTATAATAATTATTAACCACCTAAAAATAGGTACATAAGAGAGGATGAATGTAAGGAAGCATTCAATATCAAAGACATTCATTTATAAACCATAAGTATACACTAGTCACAAACATTGAAGATGCCAAAATTCAATCTTATGTAATTAAAATAGCCAAGTACAAGTGTTTTTTGAGTAGGGCTTTACCATAACTCAGGTTAATGATGCTTACAAATTCCAAAAATAAACATACTTAAAGGGAAAGTGAGAAAGGAGAGAGAGAAAGTATCCTAAAAACTAAGGATGAGTCATCCACTTGGTCATCCTTCAACTCTTACATAGTAATTCCTAAATTATCTCTTTCCTCTCTTGGAAAATAGTGTAGAGGTAGAGTTATACTTGTTTGGAAAAGTCTTATACTTGTTTCTTGGAGTTTGACCCATACATGTGCCTATATCCTTACTTGCATGCACATATATTCTTTATGAAGAAGTCACCTCCTTGAGAATAGGCATTTAAGTCACAGTAGAGTCCTCAATTGAATCTTTCAATCCTCTCATTTATGATTTATTTCTACTTAGTTGGGTTTGTTAGAGGGCTCTTGAAGATTGTTTGACTTTGTATTCATGGCTTGGCATAGGAGAGAGGAAAGGTATCCTTAAGGATGTTTTAGACTCTTTAAACCATTTGAATAATTATTAAAACTAAAATATAACCTTTTATTACTTGACTTGTGGCATAGAAGATAGAGACCATCTTGAAAAATCTTGTTGAAGAGCTTCTATGCATTGATTTGGTGATTTGACCACTTAAAATCCTCTTTTTACAATATGGAATATAAAGGTGAAAACATGGTTTTTAATTGAAGAAATAAATTTATCTCCATGGATGGACTCTCTACATCATTCCATACCTTAAAAAAGTCACTTGAAGCATCAAACACTCCAAAAGACCCAGTTTTACACTTATAGTTTGCATTTCTCCCAATTCTTTATATCCCTCAAAATAGGTAAAGCTCATTGTGTGGAAAAATTTATGAAGGATATTCAAGAAATAAATAAATTTTTGAGGACCTAGCATCCCATTAGATCTCCATGAAAAGTTTTAAGACCCAAATCCAAGTGGAAGTGTACTTTATTTTGCTATTCTCTTCCCTCCATCAGGTCTCCATTAGCCTTCTAGGCCTAGAAACTAAGTTTTTTCTCCATATTTATCCCACACAATTAAAAAATAAAATAAGTGTGTTATTAAATCTACACATGATATAACCATCCTCCATGATGATTTTAGTATTTTGAAACCTTGTGTAGGTAGGCAAACTAAGAAATGGAATAAAAACTTAGCCCTTTCTCAAGATTGTTTCAAACTACCTTGAAAAATCATATTTGTTTGATAATTTATAGGGTATATTGTATGGATATTTTTAATTTTATAGGTATAATAAAACTCAAGGAATCCTCTTCAATAGTTTTCACCTATCCATGGTATTCTATACCTTATTTTGATCTCAAATCTTCCCAAAAGTACATTATTTATTGAATCTGTACAAGTGTAGGTACAATAAAATGTCATGATAAATACCTAATTTGAGTTAAAAATGATTTATATGTGATCTAAATGTCATTTAAACACATTTAATCTATTTAAGGGATCAATCTCTCTCAACTGGTTAAAATTAGTCTTCTACATAGCTTGTGAGTGCCTTATCATCTTAATGATGATTCATAAAGTAAAATCCATTAACAAAAAAAAACTCCATAAATCACAATTTTAAAATAACCCCTAACATAACCTATGATATTTGGCTCCCATGCATCTTGTTTGTATTGTTCCAAGCATAGAAAAGTGCTTCTCGGGTTGATAACATTGTGTCTGGTGAGGTAGAGAGAGAACATGTGTTGGAAATGGCATTTTGGAGTTTTATTTTGAATTAAAAAACCTCATGGAGGTCTTAAAAATTCATGTTAATATTATCCAATGGTTTTATTACTATTTTCCTTCATCAGACCTCTTGAAACCTCTCTTGGATCATGCCTAGGGTTTATAGGCATACTAGTGTTTTTGACCCTAATAGTTATGTTTGAGCCATTTACTTTTCTTTCAAATATTATAAAATATAGGATAACATATGTTTAGGTCATATAACTTTCATATCACCATTTAATCTTCTTCTAAAACTTATTATATGTACAAATCACTCAATCTTCATGAGCAGGCCTAAAGAGTCTTCATTAGGCTAGTAGGCTTCAATGGACTAAGAACTCCCTTTTTCCTCACTATTGGAGAGTTCACAATTTAATGATGTGTTTTATTGAAGTATTATTCTCATTATCAATTTTTATATGTTTCATATTATCTTCAATCAAACAAAACTTTTCCCACTTTGAGACAAACAGGCCTGACTAGTGTTAGTTATGACTATATGCTTGCAAGTTGAAGATAAGTTTGCTTTGTAGATCACTCTTTGAAATTATTTATGTATATTTAGTTTATATTGATTATATTCACCTAAATATTCAATTTATCCTCAAAATAAATGTACACATTATATTATACTCTCTCTCATGTCCTCAACACACAACTTTTCACCATTTGTTTATACACATAGGCCTACATATACTTGTTCAAGCTTATTAGGTATAATCAGACCTTTCTAAACCTTGACATTGATTTCAAATACATTGAATATAATACATAGGTTATAATATCATGATAGATTCATTTTCATATAGTTTTTCTCTTGAAATAGGCCTTAGAATTTTATTCACCAATATCCATTTCTTTCATGAAAAGGCAAGCTTGAAAGAGCTAGTTGACCATGTTATATGATATTTATTCTCTATTGAAGGATTAAAATTTTCATAAAAGTTAAAACTAATGTATTAAATTAATTATTTTTTCCCCTTGATCATTTTCATTATCTCTAAGAAATCCACTTGATGTCTTACCACACAATGTATAATCAATAGTTATTATACAAAGTCATAACTGTAGGAGTGTATTTGAGTTTTTTACCTCCAATGAGGAGAGTAATTAGAATGAATAACCTGAATAGGTTTTTAAATTACTCATTTACCTCTTGGAATATTAATATTACCATCAAATTTTTTAAAAATAAGTACCTCCTTTCTCTGACTGAGTTTTGTTAAGCAAGTCCTAATTAACTGTAGGTGTTGTATAGGTGTCTAGATGAACTTTTGGAAATGGAAACCCTTTTAAAAAAATAAACACTTTTTATGTTATTTGAAAAAATATATAGTTTCCTCAATCCCTTTATTCATAAATTTATCTTCACTTTTCATATAATCATAGAGTCAACACTTCCTTACAAGCTTACACACATGCTTGTAGAAACAACAAATGACTGTATGTCTATAAGGTTATAGTGAGTGTTTTTATCATACTTATATAATATTTTTTTAAAGGTTTATTTTAACTCAAATTATTATTTATATCTTAATAATTTACCACCTAAAATCCCATTCTACTACCATGCATTTTCTATTCTTTTAAAGTTTCAATTCATCCTAAGATATTAATGCAATCTTGTAGGTGATCACTAAAATTTTGGTGATATACTAGCATTTGAAACCTTATAAAAATAACTAGTCACTTATATGAATTTCATCATAATTTTAAGTGTTTATAACCTTTCTTTGAACCTCTAATTTTACATCATCAGTTACATACACCTCCTTTCTCATGTTTGTTTATGTCTTAGGTGATGGGATGGAAGTCCTTTAAATATCAAGATTTGAGGCATAGATTTATTAAAATATTATATTGATAATTTTGGAGTACTTGAATTGAATTTAAGGCTTTTTACACATTCAACCTAGCTTTTTTCAAACCTATTAGCACTCTCCTTTACTTTGCCTGTAGGTGTCACTAGAGTATCTTTACCTTGAATCATAAGATCACACCTTCTCCATATTCTTAGACCTTTTTAAAATCATATATACATTAAATTATATTAATATTAGTTCTTAAAACTCAATATTGATACCATTTCAACACCATTTATTTTTAAATTCATACCTATAGGTCTATATTCTTTATACTTTAGGACTTATATGATACAAATCTTAACCAACTTAAACCTGAGAACACTTGTGTATCATATCATTCAATCTATAATGAATTTATTACCTCCAAACACCTTATATAATTTAGTACCAAACCTTTTGAAACCACTCTTATGTAGGTAGTATACACACAGGCCTCAAGGCTTGAGAACACTATTTGTTGCTTGGAGAAATGATATTCGAGTAAGAATGGAGAAAATTTTTAGAGTTTTATAGATTTATTTGGGATGTAAACATGATATAATATATTTATAAACATGCTAAAATATGTTAAGAACCATGCAACATCAAGAAACAATGACAATTATCTTTTAAATGTGTAGAAATGGAGTTTTTTTTGCCAAATGAACTCACACATTCCAAGTGTGGCTTGGAAACACATGTGAGATTATTTAATAGACCCTACATATCTACCTTAATTTCTATTATGTATTCAATTTTTTTCAAACTACCATTTATTAGAATAAAAATGAGCTTGTGGGGTTTATAGGTAGTTTTGGAGTACCCTGGAGTCTTAATGATTGTTCATGAATGTGATAGGATGTATATGATGAAAAATGACACAAATTTAAATCTTACTATGACCCCATCCATTGG
The DNA here is from genome assembly GCA_037957365.1 of Torreya grandis. Taxonomy (NCBI): domain Eukaryota; kingdom Viridiplantae; phylum Streptophyta; class Pinopsida; order Cupressales; family Taxaceae; genus Torreya; species Torreya grandis. The sequence goes on along the minus strand of JARHVA010002954.1, from coordinate 369,546 downwards.
AGGAAATATTAGACCCTAAATCTCTCCTTCTTGATCGTACCATCCACATGAAAAATGCCTTTTCAAGCTTGCGAATGGAATGATGGAGTGAAGGAAGATTTTTTTGCACTTTTAGGACCTATGAAAGATTAAAAATCATGTATATTACTTTTGACATACCAATAGACATTTTTAATGCATTTTTACTTGCACGTGAATATCCCAAGTCCATATAAACTCCTTAAACTACCTTCTTTAGAATAAAAATTTAATTATTCTAATATGTATACTATTATTCTAACTTAATCATGACATTATTACATTTAAAACTATTTTTAAATATTTTAAAAGTACAATGGTACATTTATTCCATCTTGACCATCCTTGGAAATGGACTTAAATTCTTTAAAAGCATTTTTAAGTGCAAAGAAAGCTAGTGTATATTAGATGATCTCAAGTAGATAAAATTTATCAATACAAGACATTATAGGACTTAAAATGACCTCTTCATCATTTTATTTAATTATCCATGTAAGGATAGTTCCTTGAGAAGGTTTGATTTGGCCACAATGTAAACCTAGGTTTCTCTAAAAACCTTAAACTTTGCTAAAATACTTTAACCTTTCCAAACAAGTTTAAAAAACTTTAAACCATGTTACCAAGTGAAATGACTTGAATTGATAAACCATATATCATCTTGACACATCATGACATACCCCTAAGATCCATTAGAATAGCTTTTAAGGCATTGGAAAGCTTGGAAAAGACATTACCTTAAACAATGCTAACAAGGCCAACAAATATTCATTTTAAGACATCATAAGGCATGGGGTGGGTTATGAATAGGGTAAACAAGCATGAAAATAAAAGTTTCAAATTATAGGGGTGATAATTCGACCTAGGAGGGTCAAACTTGTCAACAATTATCTTTATTGAAAATATCTATTTCATTTCTATTATGATTATGCATTTTTGAATGAATGGATGCAATGAAAACATTTAAAAAAATACATATTCATTTTCATGTAAAACCTAAAAATGTTGATTTAATTGGATAAATTTGAAAATACAAGCTTGTGATTATTTCCCAAAACATATTTAAAGCTTGCATAAATGAAATAATTAAATTTTCATTCTCCTATCACTTGTTAAATATTAAAATAGTGTTTAAATATTATATAATATTCCAAATCTATAGGCCCATTAGATTAGAACACTTTCACATAGACAAAATGGGTCACCCAATATGCCATGATCTAGTAGATATTACCTTGGGGAGATTCTCAAGTCTCCTTTTAGAAGATGCTGGATGGAAGACTATCCTACCGAATTTGGTGTTCCAAACAACCCATCAATAATGTGTTAATGATATTAGTGAGGAAAAAACACATAATCTAATTAGGTAGTTATTGCATATATATAATCATGCACCTATGATTATGCTAAAGGAGTATGAATTCTTAGATTAGAATAGTAAATATTAGATGTGATGTTAGAGTTTATTTTCAAAGACTATGAGCCAGTGGAGTTGAGATCTACAAATCATATTATGTTATAATGAATCTCATTGTGAGATCATGGTTTGATTATGTCATTGTGCCTACTGTATTTCCTTTGGCTGAAATAAAATAAAGATTCAAGTTTCTATTATTGTATTTGATTGCAATTGTTCCATTGAGTATTTTTATGGATGTGTGGTCTAAGTATTTTTTAATTTAGTCCCTAACCATGACTACATCATAAGGTGTAAGAGTTTTGTGTTTGAAGTAATAAATAAAGTTTATGGCCTTGTTGGAAGTGACATCATGCATGTTATATTCAATTAGTGAATAAAATAATGTTGTAGTGCCAAAATATATTAAGCATGAAGAAAGGTTAGGAGTTTATTTGATAAATATATACTCAGTGTGCATACATGGAAAGAGAATATGAATTCCATTAAAATAACCAAGGAAATAAAAATATCACATTGATCATATCTCCACCACATATGTTTTAGTATCCTATGATTGTAGCATATGTATTATTCATATTTCCATCAATATAGGAAATCAACTAGGAGTTCGAAGTTAGTTTTGCAAAGATATATTTATTGACACTTCTAATTTCATATCTATAAAATTATAAAAATATACACTCATAATCAAAATGTATAGATGAGAGTAGTAACCATTTTAAAAAAGGATAACCTCTAGTGAAGGCCAAATCCTTTATCCTAATGCGACTTAACACTTGAAAAGAAAAGGGGGAAAGAAAATAAACACCTAAATCATAAAAAGGAGATGTGCCAAGAGGGTTGAACATCCTCCAAAGGATAAAATAACATCATACATGAATTAGTCCTTATATTCAATATGAGTAAACATAATTAAATTTATGTATAAGTATGAAATATAATGATGAAAGTAAAACTCATAGATTCTACCATTTTTAGACACCTAAATTTTGTATTATACATTTAGAAACATCATCTTTGACATACTTTGAAACACTTGGAATTTACATACATATTTTATTATTGTGCACACTTTATCCTATCTTCCTACTTATTACTCTTATCTTAGCTTACATAATCTATCGATATAAATATTCATGATCACCCTAGTGTGTGTTTTACCCTAATATGATAAAAAATAGTAAAATAATTTAGATTACTAAATATGAAATTGAAGCATGAATTTTAATGTAAAATCTTTAAATAGATTACAATGATTTGAAAAATGGCATATGATAAATATAGTAAGTATAATAAAGGGGTGAATACTTAGAGTTTTTGGTTGGCTATGTGACTGTGAATGTATTATGGTAGTGAAAAATATACTTAAGTAGGATTGTCATTCATCATGTTTTAAAACTATATTTATATCTACGTAGGGTCAGTTTTATGAGATTTGGGTCAATATAAACTATCACTATTGACTTGTAGTGGTCAATACTGACCTATGTAGAAAAGGAGGACTTTAATAGTACCATCACCTTCACCTATATTTTAAAGCTCTATATGTGTGATGATAAACATTGATAATTCAATTAACTCATAAAATCAATGTTATTCACTTTAAAACCATAGGTGTGTTTATGAAGGCTAAAAACCTACACAAAATTAACAATGTGTAATGGATTGACCCTAATCATCCACATTTGACTATTGAATGCTACCTACATATCTAATATTATGAGGAGGGAAATAAATCCAAACATAGTTCTCCCACCTAATATGATTGTGAAATTATATTATTTTGCTATATGTATATAACTAATGATTTTTATTTGATACTTGATAATGCTAGCTTTAACTTGGATTTGACATGCTTCAGACTTGGCTTATGACTAATTTTAGTGATTGATTCAAAATTTGGAAAGAATAGGGCATATTTTATCAATGTGAAATAGTGTATAGATGTGTACCAGATAAGTTCCAAGTCCATTATTAAATGAGACCTTGATTTGAATATATAAGAGTCCAATTAGGTGATTTCTCATGCCACCAACACACTAGGCAGATGGGCTGGAGGAAATGTTAGATTTTAAAAATTAGCCATTATTAAGAGAGGGTTTGTACTAACTAGATTAGGTCATTATCAATTTTAGATACTATATTTTAATAATTATCCATTATTAGGAGAGGGTCTGTACCGACTAGATTAGGTTAGCATTAACTAGAACTACTGATTGAACTTGATGTTAATGACCCATGCACAAACAAATTAAACTAAAGATCTAGAGATATTTTTTCACAATAGTAAGTAGGTTTGAAAAAAATAATGAGGTTCATGTAGGTTTATAAAAATAAAACATAAGGATCAAACACATAAGGTAACATGCAATTACAAGATAAATGTTAGTACCATATTTATGTGCTCAAGTCATGGGTTGTAAATGTGTCTCAAACTTGTCATTATTAAGTAATTAATACCAAATTTTAAAATCTAAAATTTCCCCATTTTATTCTAGTAATGAAATTATAAGAGTAAAATGAGAAGATATACTTGAGTGTGTAAAACACACTTTATCTTTGGTAGGAAAGTGCAATTATGTAGGTCATTCAATAACAAAACCCTAAACAAACATGGGTAAATTCAAGATAATGGGGGAGAAAATGAGGGGTATAAAATGACACTATTTTTTTTTCTTAAAATAAAAATAGTTGAACTTGGAGAGAATGTTAGAGACACTTTGAAAAAGAATTTGATAATGACATAAGAGCATGAATTATGGTATTTTGAATGTAGTTTCTAAATATATATATATATATATATATATATATATATATATATATATATATATATATATATATATATTTTCAATACATAGATGATAAAAGTGTGAAAAATATATGAATTTATGAAAATATATTGGTCATTTTTATTTAAAAGATAAGGAGATTGCATGCATCACAACACACTTTTTTTGAGTAAACAAATAAATTTTTGTATGAAACTTCATATATGGATAGGTGAAATGTCAAAGATAGATGAGGATATTTTTCATTATATATAATTTTTAAATATTTTACAAGTCAAGACATATATAAAATTTAAATTTAAAGTGTATGAACACAACTTTTTGACCTTAACTTCATGAAAATCATTTTTTTAAAGCATAGTTGATAATGTGTAGATTTTTGAGATATAAGTTTTATAAACATTGGATTAATATTCAAAATGTTACAAGGGAATTTGTGATGATATGTATATAGTATATAATGAGGTATGTTATTTAAAAATTAATTAATAATTATAAATAATATTATAACATTAAAAATATATATATTCTAAAACTATGCTTTCCCCTTATGAATATTGCAAAAAAATACCTTGATCGAGTGTTTTACACTTCATTCAAAGCTAAAATTCAAGTTCATGGACTATTTATACTAAGATATGGCATGCTTTTGTTCCTCATATATGGAATTTAATTGGAATGAATGTGAGTTAAAATAATGGGTTGATGAATGGCATTATAGACCCATATCACTTGTAGAGAGTAGCCATTCACTCCAAAAATTGATGGATCATGAAATGGCATCATCAGTTGAATTTGACCACATCTCAAATCTCATGTGACTAGGTACAATTTAATCTTTAAATAAATATATAACCTTGGTTAGATATTAGTAATATATTTTTTTTTCTTAGATGTGCTTATAATTTGATTATATAATTTAAATTTAGGGTATGTTTTTGTAGTCATTACACCTAAGGATAATGAATAGGGAGTAAACTACTACTTATGTCATTGTTTAGAGGATAAAAAAATTAACCACAAATGTTATAGATGAAGAAGAGCTAATTTATCCCATTGTATCTATAGTGGTTAGAAGAACCTAGTTTTATAGGTACTATCATAAAAAAATAAAACAATTTTTATTTTAATAATTTGAAATGCATAGGGTGGTGATTCAATATTCAAATATAGTTATTAATATAAATACTGAGATGAACAAATACCATGGAAAGCCTCACAATAGAATTTTGTGGAAAGTGTGTGAATTTGACCATGAAGAGATTCTTGAAACACTTGCAAACAAAGCTGAACCTGAAGGTATGTTAGATTAAATTAGTAATTTTATCTTGTATTTAAAATTAATATAGTTAACTTATTTGATTTAATGTATTTTAATTTTCAATTATTTTATCATTATGTGTTTATTTTTGTTTAAATTTATTACTAATAATTCTAATGTAGGTTAGTGGAATCAGATGAACTGAAACCTACACATGGTTGGTGTTGTGAGTATAGAATATTATCTTATTGAAATAAAGAGAAGACAAAAATAATTCATATTAATGTTATCTACCTAAATCAAATAGGTTTTCACCTTCTCTCTATTTATCCTTTCAATAAAATAAGAAAATAGTCTTATCTAGGCCTTAATTATAGTCTCAAGTTAGAGATAATCCTCCTAATCTTTCTTAGAGGACTCTTACATGAAAGTGTGGGAGTTTATGGCTCATATCTAGACCTCATTATTATCCTATAATTCACGATATAAGTTCACTCAATTTTCACACTTAGGGATGAGGAGATTCTCTTAAGGGATGTCTTTGATCAACTACAACCTTCACTCTTAGGGTATGATCAAGAATGAAAAATAAATGTTATAGCCATAAAACACCCAAATGATCATGTATACATAGATGGTTCCTTGACTGGGCTAATGATTAAGAATATATGACCCCCACTGACCAACTTTTGGCTCTTTCTAAGAGATTTAAATACAAGAGAAAACTCATTGCCACATCTCACCCCTCTTGATTTAGAGATAATACTCAAGATTTTTTAGAGGAATCATTGATGAAAGTGTGGGAGATAATGTCTCATCTCTATCCCTCAAAATTATCCTAAAATGCATGATCAAAGTTCACTCAGTTTGCACACTCAAGGATGAGGAGATTCTCTTAAGGGATACATATGATCAACTAAAACCTTCACTCTTGAGGCCTAATTGAGATTAAAAAATGGACATTTTAGCATTAAAACACCCATTTAGACATGTCCATGGAGATGGTTTGTCTATTATGATAATGATTTAGAATATATGGCCCCCACTAACCAACTTTTAACCCATTCTAAGAGATTTGGCTATGAGAGAAACCTCATTACCACATCTCTCCCATATTAAGTTAGAGATAATCCTATCAAGATTTATTATAGGAGTAATTTATGCAAGTATGGGATTTAATGTCTCATCTCTATCCCTCATGGTTCTCCTACAATGCATAATTAAAGTTTACTTAGTTTACACACTCAAAGATGAGGAGATTATCTTCAAGGATGTGTCTGATCAACTATAACCTTCACTACTAGGGCCCAATCGAGACCAAATAATGAGATTTATGGAATTAAAACACCCATATGGATGTATCCACATAGATTGTTCATTGATTAGGCTCATGAGTTAGAATATACATTTGCATATATGGTCCATTAGTTAGGATTATGAGCCAAAATATAAGTCCCCTACTGACCAACTTTTGGCCCATTATGAGAGATTTGGATATGAGATAAAAATCAATACCACATCTCACCCCTCTCAATTTAGAAACAATACTCCCAAGATTTTTTATAGGACTAGTTCATGAAAGTGTTGGAGCTAATGACTTTTATCTATCCCTCACAGTTCTCCTACAATGTGTGACCAAAGTTCACTTAGTTTGCACATTCAGGGTTGAGGAGATTTTATTCAGGGATGCATTTGATCAACTAATAAATTCACTCATAAGGACCAACCAAGATTTGATAATGGCCTTTATATCATTAAAATTCCCATCCATATGTATTTATATAGATGGTTTATCATTGAGATAACGAGTCATAATATATGACCCCCCCCATTGACTAACTTTTATCTCATTCCAAGAGATTTAACTATGAGAGAAAACTCATTATCACATATCTTCCCTCTTGAGTGAGAGAAAATAATACCTATATTTATTAGATGACTCATCCATGTAAGTGTGAGAGATAATGAGTCATCTCTAACCCTCACAGTTCTCCTACAATGCACAATCAAAGTTGATTAAGTTTGCACAAGTAGGGATGATGAGATTCTCTTAAGGGATGAATCTAATTAAATACAACATTCACTCTTAGGGCTTGATCAAGATAATAAAATGGTTATTATAGCTTTAAAATTCCCATCTATACATGTCCTATTAGTCAATTTCTCAATTGGGATAATGATTTAGAATATATGCCCCCCACTGACCAATGTTTGGCCCATTTTAAGAGATTTAGCTGTGAGACAAACCTCATTATCACATCTTTCTCAACTAAAATTAGAGATAATACTGTAAAAATTTCATAGAGGAATATTCCATGAAAGTTTGGGATCTAATGACTTATATCTATCCCTCACGATTCTCATACAATGTATGACTAAAGTTTTATCAATTTGCACAATCAGGGATGAGGATTGTCTCTTAAGGGATACATCTGATGAACTAAAACCTTCAATCTTGGGGTCCAAACTATATTTTACAATAACCATTATAGCCTTAATATTCCCATTTAGATGTTTCTTCATAGATGGTTCATCGATTAGGCTAATGAGTCAAAACATATTCCCCCACTAACCATATTTTGGCCTATTCTGAGAGATTTGGATGTAAGAAAAACTTCATTACCACATCTTGCCCATATTGAGTTAGAGAAAATTCTCCCAATATTTCCTATAGGACTATTTTATGTAAGTGTGGGAGATGATGACTCATCTCTAGCCCTCATAGTTATCCTATAATGCATGACCAAAGTTGGAGGAGGATCTTAACCAAAATTGGGCACTATAATCTTGGTAAAACTTTGAATTACTTGATATGCATCAAATTCATTAAGAGGGAGATATTAAAAACAAGCATAAAAGGACAAAATTATCATCACTAGAAGGACCAATGAAGGGTCTGCTATCTAAAATTGAATTTTGTGTAATGTGTGAAGGGGTAATATAGGGTGTAATGATGGAGTAATGTTTGTATTTGGTCTAAAATAGGTCTAAGAAGATGTGTGAATGTCCTTCAATGTGTATGAAAAGGTTAAGGATAATATAGACAAAGAAATGACAAATATAACTACCATATAACATGAGAATGGCAAGAAAAATGATTTTTCTTATATATTTTAGCATATAAAGGATTGAAATTGTATGATAGAGGATTTGGAATGTTGTAAGAGGGGAGAACCTCATAGAATAGAGGTAGAGAGTTTAAACAAATACCAATAAAAAATTCATTTATGAATAAATTTTTTCTATTGTACAGAACTTGATAAATTATAATTTTGTATAAAATAAGATCTATGAATGAATGTATTATAAATATATTTGGGGTTTCCCATAATGATTTCTATGTGAAAAATCTTGTAAGAAGATAAAGGGTACTTAAAAGTGGTCTGGGTTTCTTTAGAAAGCCTATATATTATTCTAAATAAGAAGGTTTGGGTGTCAAAATGGCTACAAACATAGTCTTTTATGAGCAAAAGGGGTGTATGCGAGATTTGGTGAGTGAGTAATGTATTCAATTGATTGGTACAAGTTTTTTAAGAACAAGATAACCCCTAGATAATGTGTGGGTGTTTCCATCGAGATTCAATTAAGAAATTGGTCTATGAACCATAAGAGGAGGATCAAGACTATTGTATGAACAAGGAAGGTAAGGTGATGAACTTGGGTAAGAAAGTAAAATATGTTATTTGTATGAGAGGAGTAACTAATATAGAAAAGTGGAATGATGGTGTGTCAAGAGATGTTGAAGAGGAATTACAAAAAAATGAAGTTAATGAGCCTACACAAGACAAGCATTGAAAGAGAGTTCAAACTACAAGCAAGTACCTATCATGACAAGGACAAATGATGATGATTATCGATTAAAGAAGAGATCAAATCAAGAATCAGATCTAGTTATAGGTGATAGAAGGATGTAGGTAGGCCTACTCTACACAATAAATCCTATCAAATGTAAGCTTGAAGGAAGAAAAAATATTGGAATCTTAAAATTTATGTGTGAGAGGATGATATTTGCACTAAAGAGGATGAGACTAAAAGAAGGGATGATAAGTTTTATGATCAACAAGGAGGTCTAGAAATAGAGATCTAGATCAAAGTGAATCAAGCCTAAGAGCATATCTAGAGGAGCTTGAGGGTGTAGATTTGAGCATAAGAGGAGAGAGAGTATAGGGAGATGAAGGGTGATATGTCTTATAGAGAGATAAGAGGACTATGTGGGTAAGAAGTTTATGAACCTATTGAAGTTGAAAAATAGCAAGGGTGTTCAAGGGAGAAGTAGATGACTTGCTATCCATGCAAAGGATCAAACCAAGTAAAGAGGAGATTCAAATCAAAGATTAGAGCTAAGTGCATGTCTAATGTAAGTGTATGTTCCATTTACATCAGGTATTTGTTTTTCATTTACATTATACAACCTTAAACATAATCAATTTAATTCTAAGTCATGTATTACAATACGTTGCTATGAATTTTGAGACCATATGACCATAAATGAGCCTTTGTAATAGTCATTCACCTTTAATAGGTGATGAATTTATCTAAAAACATCAAAGAATCATTATTATAGATTTGAATTTAGTTTTGGAGGGAAAATATAAACACCTCATAATTGAGTTATTACAAACTTGAATCCATGATAGGCTACTTATTACCAAAAAATAACTACATACACCCAAATATATGATGATTTTGCATTAGTAGACCTCCTAACAAATATGATCAAGTAAAAATTATAATATTTACATCCATAAAATTTATCACAAGTCCACTTACATCATAATTGCAAATTGATATGTAACTAAATGTAAATGAAACAAGTAAATAGTAAATATCACATGTAAATGTAAAATATACATAACGATGAATCAATTGACTTATAGAAAAATGTTATTTTTTTAGCCCCATATGAAGTAATAATGATCATTAACCAATAATATATGTAAACATTAAATGATCAAAATAGAAAATATGCATAGGTAAAGGAATCGTATTGTCAAAATATATATGTGTATATGTAAATTTATATGTCATAATTCAACATAGAAAAAAAGACATTTATCAAGAAAAAATGTAGACCATAACATGTAAATATATAAAATTCACCATATAGGCATGAAATGTGGGCCATATTGGCATACAAAATAGATTGTGCCTACAACTAGACCCCTAGCACAACTAACTTTCTTACTTCTCATTGCCTCTAAATAAATTGTCCTTTGTTGGCATACACATAAAGTCAGGGGTGTTGGATGCCTCAAAATGAGGAGATACTCTCCTCTCAACATGTGATCCATCCCTTATTTCATCCATAACCTCTAAAAATTATTATGTTTACATAACATATGAAATACAAAAATTAATGCATTAAAATTGTATATAGAAAATGATAAAGTTTTCAAGAGCAAATTTTTGTAAAATGATTCTAGACTTATTGTATTCCATCTAAATAGATATCTAGGGATAAAATATTTCATATACACCCATGATGAATAATCATATGGAACATACATATAGATTTATATCTATATGTGTATAAATTTATGTAAATATGACATAAAATATCATTGTTTAAAGTTAAAAAATAATTTTACTATGTGTTCTCACCAGTCTCCATCCTTGAATCATGACCTATAATGAAGATAATGGATCCTTAGATGTAGATACAACATAAATAAAACCTTCTTGTCTTTCATGAGGGGTGCCCATATAATCTCTCATCATATATAAAACTAATAAATGAATAATGTGTGAATCTAATGAACATGATAAAAATATACGACTATAATATATATCTTAAAACATAGTTTTTTGTTCAAGGGATAATAAACATTCATGAATAAATATGTAATTTAAAAGTTTTAAAAACTACATATAGGTTACACTTTTGCCAATAACCTCTACAATAGTGTCAAGGCCTACTGAGCTACCCGAAATATCACTAATCATCTATACAAGTGACAAATAACAAGCTCAGTCAAATAAATTAGTCAATTAAGTAAACATGTACTATAAAATAAACTTAATATTATTTTAAAAACATAAAAAAGTTAAAATTAAAATTAAACATGTGTATCAAACATAGATGGTGAAGCTACTACATCTGGCATAGTGTCTAGCATGCTACTATCATGCATTGCTAAAGCATATACAAGTGGCATATGCTCTATCATGATAATCTCCTGAGATCCTAAAGTATATAAAAATGGCATATGGTCTAGCATGCTAGTATTCATATATGTAGTTTGTGTATGTCTCACCTAAATAGGAGGTCCTGCACACTTCTTCCCACATGATGTGCAATGATGCATAGGAATTATAACATGACTAGGAGGAGGGACAATAGCACCTATACCAATACCATAAAAACCACTATTACCACTACTAATAAAACAATTAACACTACCACCAACATCACTAGTGCCACTACCACTAACACAACCTATAGGCTAAGCAAAAGTCTTCAATGTATGCATACCGTGTTCATTCATAACTTGTGTCAAACTCATAAATACCTCAAGGGTGTCAATTTGTATGTTATGATGTAAAATTTTAGGAATAAAGGGATGTGATATCATCATTTTATTTCTTTGAGCTTAATTATGAAAATTTTGGTCTCACTTGGAACAAGTCTATCAAATAAAGACCCACTTCCCCTACCTTGGGAGGCCTTCATGTCAAAATATTTTAGAATTTCTTTTAGCACAAAATCACAATACAATTTTCTCAAAAAGTATAATGGAACCTCATTATTTTTCATGGAGGCTCATCAAACACCATCTAACACCTAAAGTTATCTTTCATCTCCTCATGAACACACAAATCAATAGTAATATGTTTGCAATTTATCGATGGATGTTGGTTGGTTTCAAGATTAACAAACAAAGTGAACACAAATTATTTTTCTATTTTTTTCTTAACATATTTATATGATAATTTTCCAGAATAAAATTATTTCATGGCCTCTCTTTGATGTAACATTACATCAAGTTATGAACTTACATTTCCTACTTCATTAAAAATAATCTCTAGTGTATTGGTAAGGAAAATGTGTGCACTATAGTTGAGGAGTGACACAAACTATTGAATATTATTTTTAAATATTTATGTTTTGAATTATATTATTCATACAATTAAACATCTTGTATAAAATTAAATTGTTCAGGGTTTTGTCTAACATCTTCTTTATGTAATATATCCATTGTTCAAATGTGTATCTAGATTTAAATAGAAATACATGTTTTTTTAAGGAATAAAAGAGAATATAATGTAAATATGAACTCAAAACCCTACTTACATAAATAAATATAAATATAAATTGAAAAATTAAAATTTAAAAATCAACATACTTGAGGTAGCAGACTAGTTGCCAAATCCCATTAGTGGGATGCAAATTTGAAGCACACATGTGGAGAGAAGGGAAATGCAAAGACAAATAAAAATACTATTTAATTAGCTTCCAGTTTGAGATCCAAACAAAAAATGAAATGAAAAAAAATGGGCACATGCCATTTATGTTTTTCAAAGAGTGTACACCCTTTACAAAGGGCATATGCCCTTGAGGCTTGGTGACAAGCATGAGCCTCAACAATTTAAAAAAAGGGTGTACATCATTTTTTAAAAGGTGTATGTAATTTGTAAAAAAAATTGAAGTTGGGGGAATGTCACATTTTTTATCCCCTAATTTTTTGCATCAACCCACATGTGTAGTTAATGTCCATAGATTAAAGTTTGAAATCTAAATTTGATTTTTTAAAATTAGAGATCAAGAAAAGGAGTATACATGTGTGTTAGTGAAAAACATGTTTCCATTGTAGTTTATTGGAGAGGATGCATCATTATTGAAGCATTGGAGAAAATTTTACTTCCTTGCCAAAGCACATGGAGAGCTGGAGTGACTATGCCAAAAATTTGTGTAATTATGTAGGTCCTTGATTTAGGAAGACAACATGTCCCAATTCTCATAAATGTGGGGAGAAGTATACAATATACTAACCTAAGTAACTACAAAAAAAATAAAGGGGGAACCACATGATGGGTTTGATAAAAATAAAATTGAATCAACCATTACAAATGTCTTATATAGTCAATGATATAGTTTGAGTCTAGTTCACTCAAGTTCACTCCATGTAAAAGAAAATGCATGATCAAAAGATAATGAATGGTGTTCATGCCCCCATCATGACCACATATTTGATTGTATAGCTTTTCTCAAATTCACTTAGTGTATAATAAATTCAATATCAAAAGAGAATGAAAAATGTTCATGCCCCCATCATGACCACATATTTTATAAGTGCGAATTGAAATGAAAACCATTTATTATTCAATTATAAACTATGCAATTATGTATGTGCATAGATTTGGGAGAAAATTCTATGGATATATCAAATAACATGTATGCATTATAATAATAACATGTACACATTATTTTATTTTTAGGAAATGTATACGTGTTATATGAATACATACACATTCCTATAAATAAAGGTAACACATATGCGTTACCTAAACTACAAAAGCAAAAAAACCCCATCAAATTGACATCTCTTCCTTAGCATTTGCATTTTGATACTTGGCATTCACATTTTTCCCTTTAGCTCTTATTTTTGACCTCCATCTTGCATTTTACCCTCTAACTAGCATGGAAATCATTGTTCTTATTCTTTCATTCACAAGATCGATGATGCCATCACAAAGAAGAGGTAATTTTTATAGGTTAAATCTTTTTTTTGAATTTTTTGCATAGTTTGCTTTGTAATTTTTCTCCAATAGGTTGGCATGCTCCATATAACCATAAACCTAAACCTCCACCTAATCCTCTACCTAAAACTCTACCTAACCCTCCTAACCCTCTACCTAACCCTCCTATAGTTCCACTAGATCCTCTAGGCAGTCAAGAGGATATAGCTACTCACATAGTGGAGAACAAAATTGAAATTGAGTAGATAATTAGGGAGCCCACTTCCATGAACACTAACCACACCTATTTGGAAAATACCCTAGAGTTAGTATTAGGACAAGTTAACTTGATAATAAGTCAAATTGATAGATGGAGGTCATATAGGGATGGATTTAGGGCTTACTATGTTGATAAATTATTAGCATATGAGGTAAAGAAGAAATAAATAACAAAATATAAAATTGGTGCCTTATTTATCAACCCAACCATAGTTTCCCAATTTCCAATAATGACCAAATGTTTCCCAATCCACTGATGCCAACACAATTTTATTAAAGCCAATTTTTGGGAGTAATAGTCAATGGTGTTTGACTATCTACCTTGTAATAACCATGAGGTCCCTTTGTTATTTTTTAAGAAACTTTTTTATGAGTTTGTCCTCAATAAAATTCTAAACTAATTTGACTATGGTGAGTTTTAGGGGCAAGGGAAAGGATGCATGTAGGATCGACCAAGTGCATGTCATGCATCTAATTAGCCTATAAGGATCCCTACCCAAAATTCATTTCATCTAGAGATTCCCTTTATGGTGAAGGAGGTTGTGGAGATAGACACTTTATATGCACTTAGTGTGCTTATTGATACACTCATTCAAAGATAGATGCTCAAGATACTTTAGCTAGTGGTCATACTCAACCCCATTCATGCAGATGTTGTGGTGCTATATGCACTAGGCCTTTAGATGATGATGGTGCTTTAGGGGGCTTGGAGGATTTGGTCTTGACTGATGAGTTATTGGTACACACATTTGGTTTGGATATGTTTAAAGTCTCTACACACATGGAGGTATCTTTTATATAAATTTCATGTTAATTTTTAAGTTATATTTTCAAATTAAAAAGCTAAAATTTAATTTACATGTTTAAATTGAATAATATATATGTATTTGTTTTGTGGTTTAGGAGGAGATGTTACCTTAGACATCACAAATAGGTAGTGGGCCAACCCATACTACATCTATCCATGTTATTATGACACAATATACATTTACAGAGGTAAAATTTCAAGTGAATCTTATATACTCTAAATGTACATTCATACCTCAATTGCATCATTGGTAGATATTTTGTAAGAAAATATAAAATACCTAATATAATTTTGTTAGAATTTTTATTATTTGATGTATTAACATGGATTGGCATAGTGTTAGAAACTCATCCTCAATCTCAACTTTTTTTTAATTTTATTTTAACTTTTAAAATGTGTTTGTAATAACCAAAATAGTGAGTTGAACATTTTGATTAATATCTCATTATATGTAGTTCCCATAATAGGTCAATCCCAATCAATAAGATTGGATATATATATATATATATATATATATATATATATATATATATATATATATATATATATATATATATATATATATATAGAATTCATTTGATAAAAGTTATCTGGTATAATATATTTCTATCAATTTCCCAATTGATTATAACATGTCTTCATCAATATGCATGCTGATCCTTTATTTTAAATACTAGCCTCATAGCTATCCAATTGATTCCTTGTTATCCTAATTGCATATAGTGGTTCAATATCTATGATCAATATCCAAAATGGTCATAGCTAGAAATTTAATTCCCATCAATTCTAATCGAGCGTAATAATTTCATCTCTATCTATGGAGTTATAAATTTAGATGGCATAACCTCTTGATCTCATTATACCTAGTCAATTCTAATTTCTAACCATACTCTATTAGTAGAGCTATATAAAGTAGGCCATTAGATCCCATTGGTTTCTTGGGAGAGAATTAATTATAACCTATAGCCTATATGTATATGTCATAGGCCTTGTGACCATATACAAATAGGCGACCTCAACCTCATATAAATAGATGGGGTTGAGTAGTTTATTGACACCACCTACTTAGGGGGGCCAAAGGCCTAATGTATCTACTTGTGGGAGAGGGACTATCTATATCCATGTATTTTTGTCACTCGAATGATATTCTAACTCTATAAGACTAACAACTTTCATCAGGAAAGTCCCCCTAAAATGAATATTGAGTGTCAACAAGACTATAACACCCTTTATTGACCTTAACCTACTTGAACTGTATACATATAGACCTTCCTTTGAATTTTTTTAGGATAATATAAGGATAGATAGTCAATATAATGTCACTTGTAGGGAAACCAAAATCATGCACTTGTAAAGAAGACTGTCCACTCACTCTTATCTCTACAATATTTAGTTCTATTTTCTATATGTTTATTTATATTTTGATGAGACCTATTTTATAAGGTTTTAGACACTTTTAAAAGGATCAAGTATAGATTTAACCCATTAAATCAACCTATAACTCTAGGTGTCTTAACTTAATTAATTAAAACTTAGTTTAAAAAATTCTTAACAAACACCTATACAGGTTACTTGTCTTATCACAATGACTGTTTGTAAGGGATTTTTGATCACACCAATACTCAGATGGAATAAAAAGTAATGAATGTATTTAAAAAAAGTATTCAAGGTGTTAACATGATCAAAATTTCAAAACAAATAAATTTAGACACCATAGCTCATATAAATTTCCTCAACTATACCAAGTTACTGCCTTAAGATAATTAGGCCTAATGACCAAGTAATCAGGTCAAAATTCAAAATACACCTCATCAAAGCTATATAAGCATAAAAAATAGTGTATATATGTATATCAAGGATGTTTCAACACCTAACTTGAATTCAATGACTCAATTTCACAAAATTCACTCAAAAATCCTCCCTCATTGTCTTGTCATTCTCCCTCATTGAACTAACATTTCTTGCCTTGAATATGGTGTTACAAGTCACATGTTGCACATATCCACTTGTCACATTCATGATTCCCATGACCTCATTATATTTTTTCATATATTATGCAAGACTAAGTTTTTTATCAACTTTTTTAATTAATTAATTTCCCAAGTTATTAATTATTAGGTTGTTTGTTCAGCTGATAACTAGGGTAGACATTCCTCCATCATTACGATTCAAGACAGACTCAAGTATTGCTGCTACAATGTCATCTGCATAGGCACTCACCATATATATATATATTCACTTGTAATTTTTAATTGTAATTTAGTTCTTTTTTTAAAATAATTTTACTATATAATTTGGTAAATATAACTTATATGCATGAATGTATTATGTATGTAGGGCTGTCATAAATGACTACTGTGATAGCTCCTCATATTTCTTCATTATTTGACATGTCTATTGATGCAACTAGTCTTGGCACTGATCTAGTTGAGTGTCAGTGGAAAATTGAGGACCATGAGATTATGGTAAGTGCATGTTAAAATGATTTTTTCATTATAGATTAAAACATGAGTTTCTTAACTTGGTTTCATGTATACTTGTTAATTTTATAATAATTTTTGCATTTGAATAGGTTTGAATACAAGTGAGTTATGAGTGTAGTACCTATAGTTTAACCTTGGATCAACCCAAGACATTCGATATATCTCCATCTATAAGTAGGGCATCCTAGGAAGAGTCTTCTTTAAAGAAGGCAAAGAGAGGGAGACTATTTGATGATTAGGATGTTGTAGATGATGTAATTTTTTGTATGCCTATATGGAAATTTATGCATTTTTGGAACTATAAATGTGTATATGATGTATTCACTTGACATTAGGTACTATGTTGTTAGACATGATGTAATTTTTGGTATGTCTATATGACAATGCATGTATTATTGACATTATATGCCTATATATGGCATTCATACATGGCATTATTATTTTGTACATGAATATTTAAGAAAACCAATGAAGTAAATCTTGTCTGATTCACTTTTGTTTACAATATTATGAATGATTGGTTTTGAAGTATTCTTAAGGATTACGAATGTTATGATATTGAGAATAACTTGTTAGGATAATTTTACAAATTAGACCCTTATAAGAAATAAAGAATATCAGTGATTGCATTTGAATTATGTTTGTATGATGATGTAGAGGTATAAATAAGTATAAAAAGACATCATTATTTGGTTTTAAACCCAATTGATCACATGCACTTGATATGGTTTGATTTGAATCTTCTTTCACAAGCTAGCTCCTCTTTTGACTCTTTGGGACTAATTTAGCTTCTTACAGCTAATACTTATTCCTTGTGATCTTAGTATCAACTCCTTTATGGGATTGACCTCTATCCATACATTCATAACACATGATTTACCTCATTCCATTCATCTCATTCACAAACTTTCTCTCAATCTCTTTCTAGTTTCTTAATAGGCACCTTCTTTGGGTCTCAAAGACCAAATCTTGGTCTATGTTTCAAGAGCTCAATTTTTTGTCACATATGGTCTTAGATGATCATAACATACCTGGTATAACCCACTTAAAGTATTCAAAAAATATTTGATGATCATTATACACCTTATGGACACAATTATCTCTCAAGGCTTGTAGCCTTTTTTTACTATATTTTGCCTTATTCATAAAAGTTATGATTTCTCATGACATTATAATGGAATTTATACGTACACTCTATTTTATTCCATGTCTATATAAAATTTCATATCCCAACTCCACTTCTAACTATCACTTCTTTCATTAGCCTACACTCATTTAGTCCTAATTATCCCTATTCCAAACCCTCAGTCCTAGAATACATACACAGTCATATAATCTCAAGTTAAAACCTTTATATTCACCTTGTACATGTATAAAGGAGCAAGATGACAAATTTTAATTAAATTGCCATGGTTAAATCTCTCAAAAATGCCTAAACCCTAATTTAGGGTTTCCCATACCCTATATATACTATATAAATGACCAATTTGACCTTCTTAGTGATATTATTTTCTTAAAAACATCTTCATGACATTTAAAACATCTCATAACACCTTTATAATGATAAAAAAACCAACTTTACCTTTATGCTTTTGAGACTACCTGTGGGGATTTGAGCCTACCTATGGGGATTGCATAAATTTTGGAGTGTGAACAACATTGAAAGGTTTTAAAGAAATTTAAAACCATATTAAACACATTAAAATCTAAAAAGTATGCCTGCATGAATAATGACCATAATGAGACTTAAAGGGGACTATGGAAAATTAGATAGCACTTAAAATTATCATATAAACTTAAAAATATTATGGATGGGTATATTATGTCATTAATATCAATTTTATTAAGTTTCAAGTCATTTGGATATGTACTTTGTCTTGTAGACCCTTTTTACCACAATTTACCTTGAGCTGCCTACATGCTTCCTTCATGCCAAAACTTGTCTTTCTTTAAAATTTTGCATGAAACCCTTAAATATGATAAATTATATATGAAAATATAGGTTCAAAACATCATATTTTATGGTTTTAAGACCTCTCTAAGTCTTAAAATATTTCTTGGCATCCATAACTGATAAAACTTTTAAAAATCTCTAATGGCTGCCTTCTTAATTATAAGAGGACTATGTCAAAATAATGGAAAATTTAACTCTTTATATGACATTTAGGATGGTATGGGATATTTTTTATGTCTTAAATACCATTAATACCTAATTTTATGATTTGACTCAACATATAGATGCCCTAAACTGACCAATTTCTCTAAGGTAGTCTCTAATGTTGATTGTGATTTGACATAGGGTTGACTGTACTAAAATAGTGAATATTTACCATTGTAAAAAACCCTAAAAAATATATTTAATGGGTATATTAGGTCATAATTATCCTCTCCACCAAATTTCATGATTAGATACAACATATTTTGGCATGTAGGCGCATTTTGGCAAAAGCTAGTAACACATGTCTACTTGGTCAAATTTCATAAATGAGTCATCACATTATTTTTCTTTGGTTTGTGTATTATCATGATGATTTTTAATATAAGATCTTATGAAACCTCTCCTTACATTATTCCACCCTTCATTTACTATCTCACAATCTTCCATGTTACCTTGTACCTTTTTAAAAAACCTCATATGACTGCATGTCAATAATACTTAGAGATTTATGTTATGAAAAAGGGAGTATTTAGTATAATTCACACTCATTTATCCCCATTATGACTGATAATTCACTGGAAACCACCCTTAAAACTTCCTCTAACATGTTCTGACCACTTAGCAAAGCATTTGGGCCTCACACAGTCAACTTTTGTACAAAGGCCTATATTACATCTTCATATTCAATCCCTATGATGGTTGTAGGTACATGTTTTCAAAATATTGTTTTGGATAATAAAATTCACCATTTAAAATCTTAAATTCATGATTGTGTTTCGCTATTTTTAGGTGCATGCTTTGAGGGTATGACTGTAGCTATTATTTTGAAACCTCTCCTAGTATGCTTGACTTTGTAGAAGCCCAACTATCTTATCTATGTACACTAACCTAAAGGATGGACTATAGGTGGAAGATTTTAAATATGAATAAAGAATTATATTTTCAATAACATTTATTAATTGATCCAAGACCCCATTAATCATTAATGCTCATGGAACCTCAATAAAACACCATCATTCCCATTTCAAGTTATCTAACTCACTCCAACATCCCATTTCACATACAAGGCTCATCTTGGATTATTAATGGCCTCCAACTAGAAAAATAGTGTTGATAACACATATGGAGGGTTAGATAATGTCTAGGACTAGGTTTTTGGCCTCCCATCTAGTCTCGTTAACAAACCCACCACCCATTCTGGACTTAAGAATGCCCTTCCTAATACAATAAAGATGCTAATTTTTAGCCTAAATTTAGGCATGCATAAAACCAAAAATATATGTCATATGGAGGAACCATAAGATACATTGTGTGTGTGTTAAATCCCTCGAATTTCACCCAAAATCTAGTTTTAATTACCTTTAAGATCAATCTATGGTAGAAGTTGCAGTAATGGGTCCTAAAATATAACTTTTTGGCAATAAAGAGATAACTTGTTGACCTCTAACTAGCAATTTTGCCTTCAAGATTGGTAGGTGTAAATTCACCACTTCAATAAAATATATATAGGAAAATTAAATTTTATCCAATGACCTTGAAATACAATTCCACCCATAAGTGTATTTTCACTACTATTCTAGAGCATAGAAACACTGACAACAAATGTTGTCAAAGTTTAAGCTACGGTCTGAGAACTCAATTTATAGTGCTTATTGGCTGAAAAATAGGACTAAAAACATGTCAATAGGGGCATATAATGTTCATGAAAAGGTTCTTATCCTCCCATATGTCTTGGTTGACAAACCCACCACCCATTCCAGGCTCAAGAATGCCCTTCCCAATACAAGAAAGATGCTAATTTTTAGCCTAACTTCAGGGATACATAAAACCAAAATTATAAGTTATATAGAACCATAAGATCCATATTATGCATGGAAAATACCTATAGTTTCACCCCAAATATAGTTTGATTAACCTATAATATCAATTCATGATATAAGTTGTGGTAATAGGTCCTAAAATGCAAAAATTTTGTAGTGATGAGACAACTTGTTGACCTCCAACTAGAAATTTTACCTCCAAGACTGGTAGGTGTAAATACACCACTTTGAGGACACACACACACACACACACACACACACACACACACACACACACACACACACACACACACACACACACACACACACACACACACACACACACATTCAATTTACATGTTATCCAACAACCATTCCATCTAATTCTACTCGTAAGTGCATTTTCACTACTATTTTGGATCATAGAAACATTGACAACAAATGTTAAAGTTGAAGCTATGGTTTGAGAAATCAATTTTAAATTCTTATTGGATGAAAATTGACACTTCCAACATGTCCAAAGGGGTGGATAATGTATAGGATGATGCTATTATCCTCCCATCTGGCTCATTCAACAAACTCACAACCCATTCCAAGATCAAGAGTGCCCTTCCCAATACAAGAAAGATGCTAATTTTTAGCCTAACTTTAGGTATGCATAAAACCAAAACTATTAGTTTTATAGAGGAACCATAAAATACTATGTGTATATTAAAGAGATATAATTTCACCTTGAATATAGTTATAAGAACCTATAAGAGTAATCCATGTCAAAATTTGTAGTAATGGGTCCTAAAATGCAACTTTTTGGCAATAAAGAGATAACTTGTTGACTTCCAACTATCAATTTTGCCTTCAGGTCTAGCAGGTGGAAATTCACCACTTTTAGCATGTATATATACATAAATTACACATTATACAATGACCATGACATATAATTCCACCCACAAGTGCATTTTCACTAATGTTTTAAAACACAAAAATACTGACAATAAATGTTGTCAAAGTTGACGCTATAGTCCAAGAACTCAATTTATGGTGCTTGTTAGATGAAAACTAAAACTAGAAACACATACAAAGGGGTAGATAATGTCTAGGACTAGGTTATTGGCCTTCTATTTGGCCTAGTTGACAAACCCACCACCCATTCTAGGCTCAAGAATGCCCTTCCCAATACAAAAAAGATTCTAATTTTTAGCCTAACTTCAGGCATGCATAAAATAAAAAATGTAAGTCATATGGAGGAACCATAAGATCCATATTATTTATATAAAATACATATAATTATACCCTTAATATATTCTAAATCATCTATAATAATAATTCATGGTAGAAGTTGCAGTAACAGGTCCTAAAATGCAACTTTTTGGTAGTGAAGAGACAACTTGTTGACCTCCGACTAGAAATAGTGCCTCCAAGACTAAAAGGCATAAATCCACCACTTTTAAAACATATATATATAATCAAAATACATGTGATCCAAAAACTATGACATCCAATTTCACCCATAAGTGCATTTTCACTACTTTTTCAGAGCACATAAACATTGACAAAATATGTTTGGAAGTCTATAAGGAGAAAAAAACTTGTCATGAGCAATTGTTCAGAAGCACAAAAATGTCAATTAATTTTAGTAAGCTTCTCTTAGCTTCAATAATATTAAATTATTTACTAATAGTGCCAAATACATGAAGGTGGAATCTGATTTGGCACCACTAACCTACAAAAAAATGTTAGTAGTAAGCAATTAAAGATGACATTTATGCACGTAATACCTAAAAATTTAAAAACATTTGGTAAAATTGATTACATATAAATTTTAAAATTCAACATACCTATGTATTTAAATCTAATGAACCACTTGGATCTGATATAATCTTGATAGTATCAAGAATAGCTTCATGGTCTAACTCACAAACTTTTCATAGATTCTTGTTTCTTAGCCTCTCATTATATTTTTTAAATTGAATATTCATTATAAGAACCAAATTTGAATAGTGTAGTATCTTCATGTGCATTTAAAAGCCTTTAAACAACCATACATTTGAATTTTTTATATGATATCATCAAATCCAAGTTCTAGTGACTACCGTAGTTCTAGTGGGATAATTAATGTTTTTTCCATCTACGATTGGGGACGCCAATATTTTCTTTCCATCTACACACTGACATACGTAGTAATATGTTCCCTCTTCATTGTCCTCATCTAAAATAATTGAAAAAAAATGGCCTATATGATAAAAAATAATTTTTAATGACACTATGAAGATAGATTATGAGAATACATAGTAGATAAAGATTAATCTTATACTTGGCTGTACTAGATTGGATATATGGTAAAATTCATGTGATGATGTCATGTTTATAAGTTGAAATACTAGTGGAAATTGATATGTTTTGATTTGAATTAGAGGTCTAGAACTCTAGTCATCCACCCACTCTTATGACTCACACTCATTCCAAATAGAGTCCATGCATACAAAATAAAATCATGCCAAGTGATGCATATGAATGAATAGTCCAAGAACCTGCATTTGAGATACAAAATGAGTGGAGCTCACTTGAACCTATTAGAGTCATAGAATCATCATAGTTTTCCAAAATTTTTCTTCCATTAACCAAAAATTCATATGAATAGTAGAATTTTTACTGAGCACCTTGACATATGTTCTCATTACACCATTCAATCATAGTTTTTACATCAATTAAAATAGCAACATTATCAAATTTTAACTCCTTTGTAATGGCTCTTTTTACACATGATATGACACCATTGTGCTCCCCTTTTCCATTGCCAACCTTAGTAAAAATACAAATATGTTCTACACTAGTGGTAACGTGCATCCTACTCAACTAATAAAACATCCATGTATTTTTGAATTATGATGTGTAATTGTCTAACCAAATGTAATGATGTTTGAAAATAATGTTCCTTTGAGTTGAGTCAACTATCTATAGAAATTCTTAAAACAGCCTTGCACATACTCTGTATAATGTGATCGGTCATCATTGATATATAAATGGTACTCCCTTAATATTTTTTGATCTTCCTCTCTACTATTAAGTGCATGCATGAATCCTATATGCAAGATTATAACAACTTATGTTGAGTTGTAATACTGTGATTGAACTTCCATTTTTGGTTTAAATGTGTAATTTTCAAAAAAGTCAAATACTAAAACAATAAAATCAAGTGGGAATGTGTCCTTTCTTAGCTTGAAATGTTCATCCAACCATTTAACCCTATGTGTGTGCCTTGCATACTCATGAACAATTTTCTCCATGAATTCAACCATAAATTTTGAAACATGTATCTCTTTTATAACAAGCTCACACCTTTTAGATTATTTTCCATCTTTTACTTTATAAGTCACATATTTGTATTTTCTTAGACCAACTAATTCCTATCCAATTGCACTTGCACACTCCTCAAGGATACATTTTTTTTAATTTTAAAAATCCATTGCAAATGCTACAATTTCTATCCAAACATGCTTTATTATAAAAGAGTCATCCATATGATATTTCAAAAAAAATATTTGGAATAAATTCCTTGATTGATTTTAGTAGATCTTCTATGCCACACTCCTATAAAATGTTTTTAGTATGCAAATTATAATGAATATGATGAAAAAAATCATATTGAATTGAAAATTCAAGATGTTGCCTACAACAACAAGTGGTGTGCGTGATTTATTTTTACATAAAAAGGTTTGGCCATCTCAAAAAATCTTTGAATAATATAAATTTGTGGATGTTTTTACATAAAATTAGAGTAAAATTATGTTTGAGTAATATCCAATAAATGTTTTAGATGTGGTTCATGATTATGAGAACCAACTCTTATTTTTACTACATCTCTTGCATTGGGCAAAACTCTTGTATTATTTTTCCAAAATTATACAAGTCTTTCAAATCATCAACTATAGCCTTGTCCTCTCATGAAAGTATACCAGAGAATGCCTAGATCTCTTTAGTATTGGGTTCATTAAGTATTTCATGTCTTGCAATTGATTTCATTAATGTTTTTCTATTTATATCATGTGTTTGACTTGTTTTTGAAATCAATCATTTCCCCCCCTATTTTAGCACTTATTGCATCAGTTGTCATTATACACTAGGAAACATTACAATATTTATTACATGATTTCATGCCTATAATATGATATGTATCATGTATATTTTCAAAAATTTCATCATTTTCATTATCCATGTTAGATGTTCTTAGTCCTAATGTGTATATTGTAGGTCTCATCTTAACCAACTTCATCAATGAAATAAATAATTGACATATTTGACTATCATACTACAATATATGAAAGAAAATATCCCAAATTTCTTGAGAAATTCTTCTTGAATAGTGTTTGGACATTTTTTAATGCATTGGTTTCAAAATATTTTCATCAACTTCAATTAAGTACTTATCTTTTCTACGCATAATTCTTAGAGATGTTGTTATTGGTAGAATCCATTCAGAGGGTGTTTCAAAATCATCATATGTTTCCATGAAATTTTATTCATTGTTAATTTCATAATTATTTGAGTCCATTAAATTCCATTAATTGTTGGTGAGTAAAGTATCATGCATAGGCTCTTCATCAACAAAATCAAAAACTTTAAACTTTGAATGTGAATTTCGAACATCATCTAATTTTTTATTATAAATTTCATAATAATTCAATTCATTATTATGAATTTCATCATAATTAAATTCATTATTATCATTTTAATCATTATTCAATTCATCATTTCTAATTTCCTTATTATCTAAGGCATTTGACTCATCAGGTTTAGTGTTTTTACCTTGTCTAGAATGAAATTCTTATATTCATACCTTATTTTTTCTCTCAACTCTTCTAATTGCTCTAGTGTTTTGTTATTCATAATTTTCCTCTTCCTTAAATGTGAACTAGAACCCATTTTGAAAAAATTAACCAAGAATGTATTTCAAAATGTGGGGATCCAAAAAAAAATGACGAAAAAAAAAATGCAAAGAATACACAGAGTATGCAAGAAATGTCTATGGGGACAACCATCTCAATTTGAGATAAAAATAGATGTTGAAAAGTAAGTTTTTATTTTTACTTAAAGTAACATGTACATGTTCCTATAATGCATACACATTACTATAACACACACACATTTCTTGAAGTATAGACATATACTAAAAAAAAAAGCACAAAGACTAATATTCAATGCATAAAATCCCCTATAATACTATAATATGATGCAATAAGCCTCAATAAGATTATAATATGATGCATAAATCCCTAATATGATGTAATAAGACTATCAAGTGCTGAAATAAGGCTATCATATGATGCATTAAGGCTCAATATGATGCAATAAGGCTATCATATGATGTAATAAGACTATCATATGATGTAATAAGACTATCATATGATGAAATAATACTATCATATGATGCAAAAAATCTACAATATGGTGTAATAAGGCTATCATATGATGTAATAAGGCTTAATATGATGCATAAATCTCCAATACATGATGAAATGAGACTCTTGATAAGACTATTAAGAAATAAGACTATCATATGATGCAATAAGGATCAATAAACAAGATAAAATGAGCTAATTTTTCATAAAATCCCCTTGTAGGTCCTTACAAAACTAGGTGAATAATAGGTTCACAAATTGACACTAATCACATTCATGAATTTATGCATTTGTGATGAAATCAGGGAACTTAGGGGTTATGTTTGTTATAAAATTAGGATTTAGGGTTATGAGTTTAGTGTAATAGGTTTATACATGTGTATATGTCATGAAATTAGGGATTGTGGGAACTATACATGTTTAAGTGATAAAGTTAGGGTTTATAATCAACATGTCATGAAATGTGACCTAGTTTAGCCCCCTTAATCACATTGTAGACTTCAATTTAGGTGTAATGGGTTGAAATTATCCACATTTACATTCATATTTGAATTTTTGATTAAATTAGGGTCAATTAATCCATACATGTTGAATCTATATTATATAATCAATTAGGCCATAAATTTGGTTTAGGGGCTTAATTTTACCCAAATCACATCCCTAATTAAACTAATCAACTAACTAGTTTAATTCATGATAGATAGAATCATACGTAATTTTGTACCAAATCATATATCATGCTCTTACAATTATGTCAAGAAGGGGTTCAAATTGGCCTCTCATGCCTCTATTGAATTTACCCTATAATTAAACCTTGTTGTACCACATGTGTACCTCATACATCTAAAAGTGTTAAAACTATTAGAGATGCATCAAGTCCTAAAAGTTTTAGAGTTGAAAATGACTTGAGAGGCCAAATACAATTGCATATCACCATGTGTACCTTGTACATGCTTAGAAGTGTTAGTGCTATTAGAGGTGTCAGGTCCTAGAAGCATTAGAAAGCTATCAGATCTTTATGAGACCTGATCCAATTAGATACATCACCATGTGTATCACATACACACATATACTTGTGTTAGAGACCTAACTATCACTTGTCTTAGAATCATCAATTTTGTTAGAGCTTTAAGATGCATAATCCAATCAAATATTTCCACATATGTAGGTCTAGTACACTTAGAGAAGTTTTAGAGTTATTAGATATGCACATCTTTGATACCTAGACATGTCCTATCACCTCCAAGAAATCCAACTAAGGCCTATTAAAAAATTTATCATACATACATATAATCAAATATTGTTTAAATATTGACATCAATCTAATCAACTCATGTCTAGTAAATAATTCACATGATGTAAGCCTCTAACTTGCCATTATTGTATGAAAATTATCATGTAGATCCCTTTAAGGTCCCATGTGAATTGAGCAAGCACCAAACATTATTAGTTTTTATGTATGTATTCAAAATATTTATATCCCTTTACCTTGAATTACCTCTAGATCCTAAATTACATTCATAGTGAGTCCCACATGTAGGAGAGAATGTAATTCATTAATGTACTCCTTAATCTCAAATCCCAAGCTGAAGTAGGAATTCTAAGATTTACTACTTTCTCACAGTCCACATCATAAGGTTTAAGCTCATTACAATGAAATATGAACAATATGATTAAAGATATATGCATAAAATATATAATCTTGAAACCTTCGGCAAGGGGGTGTACACTAGGATTCAATTCTGATCAACTATCTATATGAGGTGAGCAGTTCATCATCCACATGAACAATTATTGGGTCCATCTACTAAGCATCATCCTTTAGGGGAAGTAGGTCTCAGATTTAGGGGACATTGTCACTTTTAATATATCTTGAATAAGCTCAATAGAATTTGATCTGGGGTAACTTATACATATGTCATACTTGGTTAATGACAGGTCTATGCCACCCTATATTTATAAAGCATATACATACCTTAATGGTTTCAAACAAAGTCCCTAGTGCATTTAGATATTTTCTAAGCTATACATTCATCACTACAGACACCACATCTTAAAACAAGATTTTAAATCCACATCATCACTAACGGATACATGTGACCATTTCAAGTTTATTGAGTTCAAAACCACATCTTCTATAAAAAAAATGTGTACCCAACTTGACCAAAATATTTAATAAAAACATGTATATACATTATACCCATCATCATACTTTCCTATCTTACCATCCCAATTACATGTATCAAGGTATAAACCTCTATAGTA
Source organism: Torreya grandis (assembly GCA_037957365.1). Classification (NCBI taxonomy): domain Eukaryota; kingdom Viridiplantae; phylum Streptophyta; class Pinopsida; order Cupressales; family Taxaceae; genus Torreya; species Torreya grandis. Next base: position 340,197 of record JARHVA010002954.1, on the reverse strand, counting down.
TTGATAATCACCAAGTGTTGTCTAGCTTATTTTTGAGATTGTTATTGCATCCATGGTGTGGCTAGGACTAGTCCCATGTCAAAGATACACTGTTGAGATGAGGTGGGAATGGATGGAGTGGTTGATGGTTCTCTCATGTGTGATGGAGGGGTAGATGAAGGCAGTGCACAGAATGGAGGATTAACCATTTTTTCACAAGAGACCTTAATTTTAGGAAAAAATTGAATAATGTATTAGAATACATTAGGGGAATATTGAATAATTATAACAATAGAAGACTCTTGTTGGACTTTCAATTTAGACCTAAAAATGTACCTATTGAATTAGATGCACTAAGTGACCTTGGAGGAAACTTAAGGGACTTTATTCAACACATTTTAGGAATGTTTTTAGGATAATCTAAGGTAGATGCATAGCTATTGGGATCCATTAGATAGCATTATTGAAATAGATATCCAAGTGATGCACTATTACACCAATGGCTCAATTCTTATTTCTACTTAGACAAGATTATCTATACTACATAGTCCAACTCAAAGGGTTTTCCAATTATACAAATTAGCTCAAAAGTTATAAATAAAGAAGTCTGGTCAAAGATATTAAAAAAACAAAAGGTTAAGATAGGATTTTAGGCAAGGTAGTAAGGTATATCCTTTCCCTACTAGGGGAAAGGTCCCAATTATTGTGCATGTTCTAATTATCAAACAAGGCTTTTGTTAACATGTGTTCTATTGATGAAACATATTGGTGTATTTAAATATTAAAGTGTACTAGAAGTTGAACATGTAATATCTAATACTTTTTCAACATTTATTCTATAAAATTAAAAGTTACAACCAATCACATCTTAACAAGTAAGAGTCAAGTAGTGATAATCTAATGCACAATGATTAGTAATCTAAAGGTTAAGTTTTGATCATGGGTTTTAAAATGCATTTTATGACCTCTCATGAATAAATTGATTATATTGTATATTGTATAATGTGTTAGACCTTGAAACCTTAGTTATAAGTAGTTAAGACCTTGAAATGGGTAAAAATATCAAAGTCTAATGTGGTGTTATGGATAATGGGACCTTTCCCCTATAATAAACATGATATTTGTTTGTTTTGTGTTATTTCAAAACAATGCATATGCATTATTTGAATTTGAATTAAAAACTAAGTCTCTAGGCTCAAAAATGGCTTGGATTTCTAAGCTAGAGGCTTGTGATTGTACATCTACAACTGAGACTGAGAGTTTTGTCAAAAACCAACAAATTTTAACTTCAATATCCAAATACGCTATGGATTTTAACATAAAAATTCAAAAAATTATTACTATCATGATGAGCACGCTGCCCTCTTTTCAAATATATGATTTTTATAATTTTTAGGCTATTTTGAGGGTTCAAACAATATTTATTTCTAACTACACCTTTTTTAGACCACTACATGCCTCACATATATATGACTATTCATGTTTATTTAATTTATTTTTCATTGATCCAAATGCCAAAAAAATTAAATGATAACAAAATAGGCATAATTTTATACACATTCAAAAAAAAAATTCAAATTTCTTTTTTTTTGAGGTAGTTAGGGGGGCTGCACAGATGGATATCCATTTTTTATTAGTTTTCAGGATCTACTTAATTAAAAAATTAACAAAAAAATATTCATTGAAAAAATATAAAAAGAAATTTATAACATATTATAATATCTTATCTAAATATTCACTAAAGGGTTTTAAACAATATGTAATGATTCTCAAAAAATGGTGGGCCGCACAACCATCTATCTACTATGTTTTCTTGAAAAAATAGGAGGTCCTCTTCAAATTTTATATGTTTGACCTATTTATACTTAACCATTTTTCAAAAAACATATTTTTTGGAACCTATACTCAAAATTATATAATTCATGTTTTAATATCATCTTCAAAATTTGAGTGTAGCCATCTAAAATTATCTATAGAAGTTCACATTTATGAAATTTTATAAAAATCATGTCCACAGGTAGACTTGTTTTTGTCCCCCAAATTTGTGCACTTACCACATAAACCAATATCATTCCTTATTAGTATGAAAATGTTTATTTGTTCATGAACTAATATCATGCCTCTTGAATTTGTACCAAATGATATAGAATTCTATGCATATGCTAAATTTGAGATGTCTATCTCAAATGTATGTTATATGTGGAACCTATAATTAATATTCCTTTAAACTGTGTATGAATATGCCAATGCATAAAATGTGTATAGATATGTACTTAATCCTCTATAAAGTGAGTGGATATTCCCCCATAATATTTACTCTTATGTGAATATCTATCATGTATTAAGCATTTTATCTCTAAACCATTTTGAATCTTTGAAATCTACAATCTAATATGAATTTTGTTCATGGAGGCTTATGTATCTATGATAGGCCCAATGTAATTCCTTCCTTTTAAGATAAGGGATGTGTCTTATAAGTCACTAATCTCAAAATATGATTTAATTATATCATGTCATGTGTAAAGATAACATCATTTATGATCATGTAATATGTGTAGAGTATATCATCATAGTAATGTATATGCCAATCAAGACATGTATGTAACATATGTAATGCAGGGAATATAAATGTGATGTGTAGATAGATTTATCAATGAAAAACACAATATAAGAATAACTCAATAAGATTATGTAGTAAAAGTTGTATGATATAGATCATGTCACCACTTAATTTCAACAAACTCAACAATCACAACAAGGTCAAGTGTTAGTGTCACACATAAGGCCCAGGGCCACATATAAGGGACATGAATATATTGTAATGAACACGGCCAAGGGACACACATAAGGGACAAAAATATGTCAAAAATAAGGTCCATAAAGATGTAATAAACAAAGGACACAAAAATTTCATAACAACAAGGCCCATGGGCTACACATAATAGTTAAACATAATTTAGTCTACCATTTTAGAGAGTAACACATTAACAAAACATATAACAAGTAAACTAGTCTACACAATCCATATGTATTAGTATCACATCCTAGTATAATATCAATCCATGTAACATTACGTAAGATATGCATAACTAGAAATACATTCATAAGCAATCTAGGTAGGTAAGCACAACCCAACATGGTAGAAGGTTACAAAAAGATATAGTCTATAATAGTGAAACTTATGGAATAAGTTGCCCCTAGTATCGACATGACCATTGGGTAAAATAAATTCCAACATCTATATGTCTATCTGTAACATGTATGTCATGTATCAAACTCATATAAAATTAAATACACATGTATGAAAATAATACGCCATCTACCAAACATGTGATTATTAAAATTTGTAAATAGTGTAATCTAGTAATCATGTCATGCTTAGGTCCTTATTTTTAGATGTTTGAATATTTTTAATGCTTTTGTATTTTTATTTTTTTTGTATTTTTGAGATATTTAAATATATTTTTTCACATGTATAGAATCAATCAGACCTTAATAAGACATGTACAAAGAATTAGGCTTCTACCAATCAAAGATATCATCGATGGGATGCCAATATATAGGTCTTGTATCTCACAATCACCATTCATGTCCATTATCAATTAAATTAGTTACTATATCATTATTCAAAATATAATTAGTTTGATTATTTTCATCTTCATTGTATTCATCATTATTATACTAGTCTATGATATTATTAATCAAAATTATCCATCATGTCATTCCCATTATCATTTGTATCTATATTAACACATGTAAAACCAACCATGTCATATTATGGAATTGAGTTTCCTTATTTATGTTTCTCTTCTATATGTTTATCATTATCCAAAGATTGCATCATATTTGACATTATATAAGGATTAGGTATCACCACTTTAGCATGAACTGTAAACACTCAAATCTGGTCATGAGTATTTGGTAATGTTAGTTTAGGCCAAATTTTACTTTAATTGAGTTAAAAAATTAATCTATACCTATTTCATTGCTTCACTCTATCTTAAGTACTCATATAGATGTATCCATTTCTAAGTTGATGTTTTACACTTACATAAATGTTCTTAATTGATAAAAACATCTCTAATCATTTATACAAACATGTACTTTTATAAAATAAAGAGTCATCCTTCCTAGGACATAATCCATCTATATGAGACAAGACCAACTAGTTGATGTTATCTTTATGGGTTTATCATGTCTGATCTATGCACATATCCTACAAAAAACACCTCTCATTAGTCTTCCTATGAAATAAAAACACTTGATATGAAATTTTACATACTCCATGTTGATATTTATCTCAACCTCATGCATTAGTATCACACTTGTTCATATACATATGTGCTCAACTCACACCAATTCATAATATTATGTATTTCTCTAAGCCCATTTCACTTTTAGTCTCATGTACCTCACTAACACCTACTTATAGACTCATGTGCCTATACTTGTATAAACTCTAACACATCTACTTGCCTACCTTATCCAATCATGTGGCTTGCTAAGTGGAATTTAATAGCCTTGAATCTATTAATTATCTAGTTGGAAAGTTATTTTCCACATATTTGTAATTTCAACCATCACCCAACAAGGAAGATGAAATAATTCATATTTGTCTTCTTTGTAACCAACACTAGTTGTAACTATTTATTGTATTTTCTTGTATAAATATGTAACACATGCATTTGGCCGAGGTTTCATACAATCCATAATCGATTTCATGCATAGTCATAACAATAGGTAGCATGATATGCATATCTACTCTATCATACACAAATTGTACATCACTTTTTTATTTTCCCTATTAACTCTCAATAAATAGAAGTTGCATTTTTGTAGGTATAATATTGTGCTCTATCTAATGTGTGTTAATTATTCCATCTAAATATATCTATATGAATTCACTCTACATAAGCATGCACATTAATTTATAATACATGGTTGTCCCCTACACTCTTGGTCTTGGTCCCCTATAGTGCAAATCATAATTATTAGAGCATAGATCTTTGGTATCTTATCTATGTTTGTAATCACATGAGTACAAAAAGATAAATAAGGTATATTATTTGGTTATATTTGATAATAACCATAGGAATGTCATATTAAATACAAGATGGTTAACATCCAAAATTAACCTGAGGTAGCCCAAAATGTTTAAAAGGTCATTATCAATGCATTAGATTAAAACACACTGAAATTTTTACCCAATTTCATGAATTGATGATGAAAATCAATATGACAACTTACGATCCACCACAATTTTCTCAATAATGGTTTTAGTAAAAAAACCCATTTAAAGTACAAGTTAATCTTGACATTCATTTGTTCAAAGGAAAAATTGATGCTAAAGTATTAGATACCAGGATTTGATATCTTGATGCATGCTTCTCAATTAATTATTTAACTGATGCTTATAATATCACCTTCATAATGTTGAAGATGCCCATTTTGGTGGTTCATTGGTGGGATAAATTTAGTTCCCAATATGCAAAAGAGGGTTTTCTAATTGAGTCTTGGAAAACCTTTATCAACATGTTGAAGGAGGGGTACTTCCTTCTTCATCACTTTGATGATGAGTGGATGACGTTATAAAAATTTCAATAGCATAAAGATTAATTAGTGGAAGACTAAACCAACACATTCCATGGATACTATGTGTACATGCAAGAGAACTTGAGTGAACTACATAAGATACTAAAGTACATCAATAAAATCTCACCTTATATTCATGTGAATATGGAATTATTAAATTTAGACACTTTGGGCAAGCATATCATAATGCTGCCAAGATTTAAGTGAAGGTGCAGGTGAAACAACATGTCACCTCTTCATCTAACACTGCATGTAAGGGTCATCCATCACAAAATTACTCAATGCAACCTTCTACATATAATAATAACACTTCTCACAAAGAATATCAACCCAATAAGACTACATATAACTTGAAGGATCTTGCAACTTATACTTTAGATAAAGGCAAGAATAAATCTAATGCTAAGTGGTGTCATCTCTCACACAATCATAATGAATTTTGCATAACAATATTGAATACGTAGTTTACATTAGATCTCATGCCAATGGATGAAACTAATGTAGATTAAAATTTTATGAGCACCAAAACTATTGATATAGATGCCTCTGAAGAGAGAAAATATATCTTCACATCTAGATGAAGGGTTAACTTCTCAACATCATCTTGATATCAAAAATCATAATAACATCATTGCATATTACACAATGCAACACCTTGGCCTTGTCACTATCACACATCCCAAACCATACTCTTTAGAGTGGATTCCATAAGAGAATAATATATAGGTCTGGTGATAATGCACCTTTAAATACAAAGTCAATTCTATGGAGGACACTGTCACTTGTGACATTGCACTTCTAACGGTTTATGAAATATTTATGGGAAGATCATATTTATATTATTGTGAAGTTAAAAATAAATACAAGCCACAATGTTAGACTATTCATGTGTAATATCTTTTCTTTAACCTATTTGATCTAGTGCCAATGACCAAAGTCACATTGGTATCTACCAAACAATGCCCTAAACTAGTTTTATGCATGTGAAAGTTTGTGTTACTCATGGTTTAATTTGATAAAATTACAAAAAATACAAATAAATTTTTTGGAACACACAACACGTGACCAACATCATAGTAAAAAAACTCGGTAAATTAATGAAATAACACAAGAAGATATTGAAAAATCTTATAGGCCTTCCAACACACTGCATAGTAAATCACCCCATAGATTTGGTGCTTGGATTCCCTATGCTGAATATCCCTCTATATCATAGATTAGTTTATAATAATGATGAAATAAAATGTCAAATACAATAAATACTTAGTCAAGTCAAGATAATTCCTAGCTCTTCTCCTTATAAAATCAAGATAATCATCATACCCAAGAAGGATGTGTCTAGGTTAATTTGCATAGACTATTGCATGCTCAACATAATCATGGTGAATAATTGGTATCCACTATTTTACTCTTGGACTAGATAAAATGTGCACAATACTTCACCAAGTTCAAGTTGAATTCATGTTACCATCAAATTCTAACCCATCTTAAATATGTATAAAAGATAAATTTCAAAACATGGGAATGATTGTACAAATGGTTGGTTATGAATTTTGGCCTACCCAATGCACATATAACTTTATTATTCTTGATAAATGACCCACTTAAGCCTTTATTTAATTCCTTCATCATAATTTACCTAGATGACATCGTCATCTTTATAAATACTTGGGAGGATCATGTGGAACATGTATCACACATCTTAGACACCTTATGTCAACATAAGTTGTATGTAAACTTAGAGAAATGTACATTTGGTGCTACATAAATTTAGTACCTAGGATACATCATTGACTATAAAGGAATTCATGTAGATCCATATAATATCAAAGTTATCTAGGATTGGCCAACTCCATGGAATATCATAAAATTGAGGAGATTTCTTGGACTCAAAAATTTCTACTTTGGTTCATACTTGGTTTTTTGCATTTATCTTAGCCACTCAGTTAGATAACATGCATGAATTCCAACTTAGAATAGAATCATGAAAAATAACACACTTTTGAGGCACTCAAGTAATTCCTCTACATGATTCTTATAATTTTAATGCCTGATATTACAAATTCCTTCAAGCTTCACACTAATGCATCTAAATACATAGTCAACATAATAATAATGTAGCATGAACATCTAGTCATGTATCCTTCAAAACATTCAATAACATAGTGCAAAGGTATTCGACCTAATATAAATAATTGTATGTTATTGTTTAAGTAATTAAGCAATGAAATCACTACATCTTTGGAAAAGAGATAGGTTAATTCTAAACATAAGCCACTTTAATTCCTATAAACATAAAATAAGGTGGAGAATGCATGCCATATGAAATGAATGACTTACCTATAGTAGTTTAATATTATGATCAATCAAAATAAAGGTAAAGATAATAATTCAAAAAATCACCTTAGTTGACTACTAGTTCACTCACTCATCATAGTGATAGACATGTGCAATCACAACTTCACATATTAGTTATCCTTATATTCATATGATCATGACTTCATAGAGACTTACACTAGAATTACATAAGGTAATTTTTATTGGGATTTTTACTTGTTTGAATAACTTCTCTATAAGTTTGGGCATCTCTATGTTCTTATTGGTGCACCTCACTAAAGAATCGACTGGGAAGAACACTTTACCAAGACCTTGGGACACTTTGGCATGAAAAATACTCTAGTCACATTGTATTCATACTTTGAATGGCCATACATGCACATAAATGTGGACTGACACATCAAGCCTCCACTCCTTTTTACATTTTCAAGCCCATGAACATGAAACTCAAACTTTAAACACCTCTGTCAATTCCATCTAGGCCATTTAAATCTATCAACATGGATTTAATGACTAGGTTGCCTATAATGAGATTCCAACATGATGTTGGGTTTGTTATAGTGGATAGTTTTCAAATATGGATATCATCTTCACTTTCAAGAAAGATATTGATGCAGATGGCAGTACACAAGCCTTATTCAACCATGTTTGGGTTAACTTTGGACTCCCAACATCCATCATCTCTAATCAAGATAAACACTTAATGAGTCAATTTTGGAAAGCACTATGGGACTTGATGAGAATGCAGTTAGACCAGTTGATAACATTTCATCCATAAAAAGATGGATAAATAAATTTTTTCAATGGCACACTTGTTCAACTTCTATGAATAAATAACTATGCACATTATCACACTTGGGATGATGATATTTTATTATTTCAACATGGTTATAATAGAGTGATTCATAATTATATGAGGCATATTCCATTCCAAACATGCCTTGGGTTTTAACTTGTGGTACCTCTTGACATATCTTATCATACACAATCTATCCTTGAGTCACACACATAAGAAAGGTAAGCAAATAAAGTTGAGAAGTTTTTATGTCACAAGTTCAACAAATCCTTTCTCATATCAAGAAAATTACAATAAACACCAAGATGCACATCTCACACCTCATGCATTTTGAGTTGGAAAAAAAATCTGGTTATGCTTTTAGAAGGATCACTTTAAAGGTCCACATAGGAAGATCAAACCTATGTGATATGGTCCTTACATCATTATGCACAAATTGTGAGAACATATTTTTTCTTAGTTTACCTATATACTTAGTCATGCACCTAATATTTAATATTTATCTTCTTAAACCTTATTTTCCTCCACTATTTAAGCTAATAATGAAACAACATCCTTCTGATCTCAATTTTGAATACTTGTACCCAACAAAGAAGGATCATATCATTGGAGGGACAAACACATGTGCCTACCATGACACACATAAAATTTTATGAGTTTAAAAAGTGGGGTGGTATGATAATAAAGATATGAGGTAGAAATATAAGAAACTTCATTTACAATTACCTCCACTATACAAGGTCACAAGAGAGACCATTGATCTTCAAAAAAGGGTGAATGATCCATATGCAACTCATGCACAATGTATATATCTCATTTTTATTCCTATGACACAATCACACTTATGATGTAATATTATACACTTATTAATATTGAGATTTGTATTAACCTTACACATTATTCTCCCACTTTGTAGACATATGCACTCAACTCACACTGATTCATAGTCCTGTGCACTCATCTACAACTATATCACTCACAGTCCTACATACCTTACTAGAACTTAATAACATACTCATGCACCTAAACATGTCTAAGATATTATATATATAATTGTTATCCTAATACAATTGTGTGAATTTCTAAGTGGTTCTTATAAGTCTAAAATCTATTAGTCATCCATTTGGATAGTTAGTTGACATATACTTAGAATTTCAATCATCACCTAATAATGAAGATGAAATGATTCATAATTGTCTTCTTTGTAACTAAAAATAGTTATAACTAATTCTTATATTTTCATGTATAAATATGTAACATATACTTTTGACCAAGTTTTGATATGGTCCATAATCATTACCATATATATTTATAACAATAGGTAGCATTCTTTGCATAACTACTCTATCATACATGAATTTTGCATCACTAGATTCTTTTTGTTATTCACTCTTATTAAATATAAGTTAAATTTATGAAAGTATAAAAATTCCAATCCATTGAGTGTGTGTTGATTGTTTTATTTTAATACATTTATGTGCATTAAAATTTCA